>OY804599.1:5770782-6127094 GCA_963680895.1 Fragum sueziense | reverse complement strand
GGCCGCGGCCTCACTATAGGCCTACTATGGTCGAACGTATCTAAAAAGATTTTGAACTTGACCAATCTGAAATATCTAAATGTTTCTATTCAAAATTTGAGGGAGTAATTGGTAGGTATATAATTTGATTTGACGGATAGGTTACAGAATGAAGTTCAAAAGTAAATATGTAAATATACAGGTTGTAGAAATAGGGAACGATTTTATCAAGTAAACGGTGATGTAATTTCAGACAAACAATAGTATTTCGTATGTGTTGTTATAAAATCTCGTAACTGCGGCTTGATTCAAGCCGTAGTTACGAGATTTTATAACAAAACCGACAGGTTATCAAAACATAACGACAAACAAAGTCTTTTTTTAGAACAAAATTCATTGCCATAAAGTACACCGGCATAGTTGACCATTCAAGCTGAACAAAACTTCTATTCGTCGTACAGTCCGCTCAGGATATTATGACAATGTTTACAAAGTTTAACTCTGCAAACAATCCAATATCAAACTCCAAACTATGGTAATTTTGCATGCAATCGTTCGAATCTTGCAGGTGTTTCATACCTGCAAGATTCGAACCATCGCATGTTTACTTGTATTGAAGATTAAAAAACGACATTCTCTTGTTTATATTGGAAAGGTTTTGTAAACATGTACAATAATATATCGACTGGACTATACTTGAACTTGCCAAAATTTGTATTATATTGATGCTTATTGTTAAAACTTTGAATATTTCACAAACGTAACTTGGTTTTGACGTCCTCTGCATTAAAGCTTGGTAGATCTATTGGTGAAAAAAAGTGAAAGCTGATAACCAGAATTTTCGTCTTTTCCTTTAATCTGTTCTGTTCTAAATCTAATTATGTACATGATTATAATGTGATATATCCTATTTCAATTAAGTTTCCAAATTGAATCGCCATAAAAATATACCGTTAGAGAAAAAGTAAAAAGCCTCTTGTCACATCAGTCAGAAAAACGCATTTACAATCGCACAAAGAATAGGCATAGATCCAGATCAGCCTGCATAGAAACACCTGGTTATTTTTCTCGGTTTTCAAACGATATGCGAACCAGCTACATAATCCATTAATCTAAAAAGACTCACAAAGATTTCAGGATGGAAAAAGAAATAGCTATAATCTTTTCAACAAAACCTCGTAACTGCAGCTTAAAACAAGCTGCAGTTACGAGTTTTTTGTTGAAAAGCGACGTAAAAGTGTAATTAGACATAGGCCTACCTGTTTTTGTAAAAAGTTATCCAATATATTCAATCACGCTTATATGTTAGGCCTACGTTTCATCGATTAGCCTATTATACGTATTTAACCCTATCCCGAAATGACGTAATTTTAGACCTTTCCAAATCGAAATGAGACAAATTAAAGGCGACGAAGAAAGACTAAATATGATAGAAAATAAATATTTGAGACACAGAATAGAAAATAACGAAGCGAAGGGGAAAATGCTGTTTATCGGCATTTTCTCTGTCTCTCCATTTAAAAAATTTAAAACTTTGTTTAATGGTACATGCAACTATGTGAAGGAGGTGCAATGCTAATTTAACAATATCTTAAACATCTCCAATAAATATATGATTAACTGTTAAACCCTTCCCCAAAACAGCAAATCTTTAGACTTAACCTGTTAATTGAAAACTGCGTTAGAGTATATTGATGAAAGTAGGATTTAAGTAAAATATAGCACTAAATATTGAGACAAAAGAGGGAAATAATGTTAATCAGCAATTTGCTCGTTTTCTGCCATTGTTTTCTCATGTTTTTCTTATTATAATTTGATACTTCAATACCAGTTTTGTTTTTTGATTTTCGGAAAGGGGTTAAATCAGAAATAGAGCGGATCAACATTTATGTTACATGAATTATTCTGCATCGTTTAACATGGGTACTGTACAGTGTAATAGCAATGAATCTTGAGATAAAAATAGACTAGGTTCACTGTTATGTTTTGATATACCGTCGGTGTTGTTATAAAATCTCGTAACTACGGCTTGTATCAAGCCGTAGTTACGAGATTATTTAACAACACATACGTAAATGCTACTATTTGTCCGAAATTACGTCATGGTTAGCTGGATATAATCGTTCATTATTGTCTCATTTCAATACCTGTAGTATTTCGGGGTATACATATTGTACCTATTATGATAGGATCACCCTAATTGGAAGGGCTGATCAATTTCGCCCAATTGAAATTATTTTGGTCTCCATGAGTGCGCAGTAATGCTGCCAAAGCCGAACCCCATATCATATACGAAGAAAACCTGTCTGTGCTCTACAAGCATATGTACGAAGATTACATGTACATGGTTTGGTAAAAAAAACTGACGATATTTGAGTATGCTGCGTTCCCACTGACGGTCAGATTAACTATATCGTCTTAAGGTAGAATACCCTTAATTAGATTCACGCTTTGTCGGAACTATTCGGGCGACGTCGAAAACATTCGGCGGTGGAACTTTCCACCGCCGAATGTTAAACGACCGCGCCCGAATAGGTTCGGATACATAACGACGCCGTTCGAAAAAGGCCGATGTTTTATGAATCTCTCAAAATGGCCACATTACGATTATTCTACCTTAACTCCCCTATTAAACCCGACCAAAAACTCTTTGTGATCGATCGGCAATGAGAACATGGTATTATGCTGGCTCCAATGGTATCTTTTGCCCTTCCTTTCTAAAGGTATCCAACCCCTCAAAAGCAGCAAAGATCCAGAGGCAAAATTTGAAAAGTGCAAATAATTCCTAAACTGTGTTACATTTCCATTCCAAATAGAAACCTAAAAAGCATTTTGTACGGTTTAAAATTTTGAATCAATGCATACTTAATGCATCCAAGTGTGTTGTTTTGAAAATTAGATCTGCAATAGAATTCATATATACCCTAAACGGACTGGAGTTGGAGTCAGTTACAGAGCAAAAGGATCTCGGCATTCTTATTTCCAATGACCTTCAGCCAAGAAAACATATTTCAAATATCACAAAGAAAGCCAATCAGAGAATCGGGATGATTAAAAGATGTTTCACAAATATTACCCAAAGAAAAATTTCAACACTTTTCACCACAACAATTAGGCCACTATTGGAGTACGCCTCGGTAGTTTGGCAACCCCATTTAAAGAAAGACATTCAACTACTACAAAAGGTGCAAGACAGATGTTTAGCCTTATGCCCAAACCCGCCTCTACTAGAAAGTCTAGAAAACAGAAGGCATCAAACAGACCTCATCGAAACTTACAAGATTATTCACCATAAATACAAGTGTGACCCAGAAAATTTTTTCACTGTGCCAAATAGAGATCTGCGTGGTCATTCGTTTAAGTTGCATAAGGTTAATACCAAAAGTGACGTGAGGAAGTTCTTTTTTACAAATCGCGTTATTTCGCCATGGAATTCCTTCGATGAAGATACAGTCAACGCACCGAGTGGAAAATCCTTCAAAAGAAGAATGAGAGTCACACCTCAAAGAAAAAGTGACTAATGTCCCAAGTAACCAAGTAAGTAAGTAACCAAGTACTTATGGAAATATTTGACATAAATGTTCAAAATTACCTCCCTTGCATATGAATATAGAGTAAAATAATATTTGTAAATTATATTCTTCTTGGAGCATAATCTTGAAATCTGGCACGATGAATCAACTTATGTGAAGTGAATTTACAAGTGTGTGTAATATGGTGCATTTCATATGGCTAGAAAGTGATGATTTTTTTCAGGGTCTGTAAACCTTAAATAGCGAGATTTGCGATAGTCCTAGTTCAAACAAGAAAGCTGCTGCAAACGAAAATATTGGTGTTGATGAAAATGAATAACCTTATGTATTTTAACACATAAAATATTGAGACAAAATGCTGGTTATTGTCAGTTTCTTTTTCTTTCAATGTTTTATAAGGGTTGTTATAGGTTACAGAAACGTTTATATCCAGTGTTCGGCTAACCACAATTGATATGCCACTGTTTTGTTGGGGGGGGGGGGGGGGGGGGGGGGCACTTCAATACGGCTTAATCCCCACTAATGACACAAAAATACCACAAAAGAAAGGTCACCAGGACCTATGTATTCAGCTATTATCCCTTCTGTTATTTTATATTTAGATAAAATGACCCATTCTCACAAAATGGTATTTTTGACCCACAAAAAGATAATTTGTGACGAGAAATTTCTTCATTTTCAACAACATTTCCTATCAAGAAAGACCAAAAAGTACACAATCACCTACTTGAAATGTGGTCTACAATAGTTTTAAATTTGGACTAGTCTATTATTGTGTCGTCTCATAGTGTGTTTCTGTAACTTTCCCTGCTGTAACTGCTAACTGTCAGCGTCGTTAATCTAACCCTTTCCCAAACAAGACCTGGTTTGGACGTCCCTAGTAGGAAAGCTTTGGAAAAACATTGAAACAAAAGAAGAAACTGCTGATAACCAGCAGTTTCTCCTTTTGTCTCAATATTTTCTATGCCATATTTTACACAAATTACATGTATGTCATTAATAACTTCTATTTTTGTCATTTGAGGCAGTTTTTGAAGTGGATCAGCCAAAAATTTGGCTGTTTGGGAAAGGGTTAAGCTTTTCAAAAACGGCAACAATTTGGACTGTTCTAATTTGTATGCTGCTTCAGACGCCAAATTGGGTACTAATAAAGATGAGATTTGTGTACAGTTTAGAAAATAGTGAGACAAAAGGTTTTGCCTATAGTTTCCCATTATTTCTGTAAAAGGAGTCAAAAGCAGGCTTTAACCTTCTCCCAAACAAGACCTGGTTTTGACGTCCTTAATAGAATTGGCTTGAGAAAACATTGAGACAAAAGAAGAAACTGCTGATAATCAGCAGTTTCTTCTTTCGTCTCAATATTTTCTATGCCCTATTTTGCACAAATTATGTTCCTTAATAACTTCCACTTTGTCATTTGTGACAGTTTTTGAAGTGGATTACCCTAAAAATTTGCCGTTTGGGAAAGAGTTAACACAAGTGCTATTCGTTACCTCGAAGTCGCAAGGGATGTCAAAATACATATATTTGTGTAACTCATAGATAAACAAAAATTCAAGGGCCAATAACTCTAATTTTTCTTGTCAGATCAAACTGAAAATTTAATTCATCCAGGATTTTATGGTCGCCAATATTGTGGTAAAGTTTTGTCTTGATTGGTCAATAACTAAAGATGATAGAGTGTAAACAAATGAACAAAGTTGAAAACAGCAATTTTGTCAGATTCAAGGGCACATAACTCCGGACTTCCTGCTCTAATCCTACTGAAAATTTAACACACCAAAGGTCTTATGGTTACCAACGTTGTAGCAAATATTTGTAGATGCTAGAGTGTTTACAGTCAAAACTAGCTATTTTCTATATTCAAGCGCACATCACTCTGCACTTCCTAATCCAATCTGACCCAAAATCAAACTCAATCGGAGAACTTATTGTAAAACATGTTTTGACCAAGTATGATCAAGATTGGTCAATATTTGTGGGTGCTAGAGTGTTAACACCAAAATATGAACAGACGGACGTACAAACGGATGGACTCGACGGACAAAAAGTGACCTCCACAGCTCATCTTGAGAACTTGGGGCTCAGGTGAGCTAAAAATACCCAACGCAACGATATAAGTAAAAGCATTTATTATATTTGTGTACAATATATGATTCTCTATCATAAAGAATATTTGAGACAACATTTTTGACACAAAAGATGACATACATTAATTTTCATTAAACACATAATAAGCTCATGAATAAATGACTTTGTTTTAAACTCGTTCAAAATTTAAACTTTTCAAAAAATGTTTTGAAACTATTTGACACCCTTCCTAATTCTAAGCAAACAGTATAAACAAAGACCTACCGGTATCTGCATACATGAAGTCTGATCTTTATCTATGCCTAAAGTATATCACAGAATTCAGATTCGCAAATAGATCTACATAGATCTATATTGAGTATTTTACTGATATAAGTTTTTTGAGTTCATAACATTTTCAAAGGATACTATCCCTATCCAAAGCAATACCTGGTCTTAGAAGACAAGGCTTTGGGAAACATTGAAAGAAGTTTTGTGAAGGGAACAATTGTTCCAGGTTATTGATAAGTCAATTGTTTTATCCTTTCCCCCAAACAGTAAAAAATTAAACTGTTCCATTTAAAGCTGCTGCAGACAACACAAGAGCTGTCCGAAGACAGCGTGCTCGACTTTCTAAGTTGCTAAGTATAAAGGGGGCATAACTCCAAATATAGTGGAGCAAGGGTCATGGGCCCTGGTAGTAAGGTAGAGGGTGTGATGATGAATAAGTATTCCAAGTTTGGGTTGAATCCCTTTGTAAGTATGGAAGTTATTGATGTTTGAAAAAACTTTAACCTTTGTTGCAACGCCAATGCCTGGGTGACAGTATAAGCTCTCATTTTCTTCGAAAATTTGAGCTAAAAATGGAAGAAGATAAAGAAAGAATTGACATACAATTTAGCACAAAAAATATTGAGACAACAGGAGAAAATGCTGATTATCAACACATTTGTCTTCCACATCAATGTTTTCCTAAGATTATTGAACATCAAAACCATGGCATGTTTGAGGAAGGATAATAAAGGTGGAAATGACGCTCTGTAAAAATTCAGACAGAGACTTACACATTAACCCATTACCACACAGTGACTCCTTTTGACTCCCCACAAGATAATGGCTTTGGAAAACATAGGGGAAAATGAAGAAATTGCTTGTGACAAGCAATTTCTGCATTTCCCATGTTTTCTACGTAAAAAGACCAAATAATGCCAAATTTCATTCACTGGAAGTTGTCGTCTGCATCATCTCTGAGTTCGGACTAGTGTAAAATTTTGTTGTTAGGTAATGGGTTAACCCATTACCAAACAATAAAATTTTAGCCTAGTCCAAACTCATAGGTGTTGCAGACGACAATTTCCATTGAACAAAACTTAACACTTTTTGGTCTTTCTTGGTATTAAACATTGTGGGAAATGAAGAAATTGCTTGTCACAAGCAATTTCTTCAGTTTCCACAATGTTTTCAAAAGTATTTTTGTAGGGCCTCAAAAAGCGTCAATGTGTGGGAAAGGGTTAACACACAGACATACACAAAATAAAGTTATAATAAAGTTATAATAAAGTTATAGCCAACATGACTTATTTTCAACAGCCAAGCTCAACAAAAGTCTAAATACAAAACCTTTCACTTTCCTAATAGTAAAATTTAAAACTATTCAAATTTGAAAGCTGCTGCATAAAACAATTGTTGCTTAAGATATGTTTTTTTATAGACCTACAATAGGTCTATAGCAAATAAAATATTGAGACAATTGGAGAAAATGCTGAAGATCAGCAGTTTCTACTTTTGTCCAATGTTTTCCCTATGAATGTTTTCCAAGTTAATCATATATTAGGGATGTCAAAATGTATCATAACTGGATAAACAAAAAACAAATCTGAATAACAAAATGCACTAAATAAATATTATTGTTAACTTCCGCTTGGATTATTCATAACTACTTGTACTTACAGTAATACTATGTACATAAACTATTGCACTATAAACTAAAACATAGACCTGAGGTGCGTTCTTTAGAGCGAGATTTCTTGAGATATATTGAGATTTCTTAAGATATTTTAGGATAAAGCGTTCTTTAGAGATTTTTAAGACACTCAATGGGAGGCACCATTATCCTATACTTCGTGCGGAAGCCCTCGATCAACTCTGTACAAACAATATAAAAGAGATTTGACCAAGTTGTTCCGAACACTCCATAATTCATAAACCGCGGTGTTCCAAATGCTCCAAACTGTATACAAATGACGCCATGATGGCGTCATTTGTATAAATATGGAGCATTCGGAACAGCTCGGTCAAAGGTCAAAAATCTCGCTCTAAAGAACGCGCCTCCGATAATATGATACTCACTAACTAATACACTGGTAATGTCTAAATGAATCAAATTATCAAAATGAATCAACTAATGTACAAATATAAACAGTCGGGAATCATGTGACACATTTTTGATATTTTTCAATAATTTTGTTAATATATAACCGTTTTGAAAAAAAGATTTGAAGCAAAGAAGGAGGAAAACACCTTTGCTGAATGAAAACGATCTTAAACTGATGAAAAAAAAGTTATTGACCAATCAAAATTTTGTTTGGCAATAACTTTTTATCAACTGATTTTTAAGAAATCTTCTACTTCTAGCCATTTCCTGGCATTTGTCCACCTCCTCTGTGTCAAACCAAATTCAAATTAGTCAAGTGAGAACAAAACATTTCAGAATAAACCATTTAAAACACCATTTTCTTGAGAAGTTGATTTAACATAATTCCAGTCGTCACTCATTATCTCGACATCGGATAAGTCAAAATTCCACTTAAGTCGAAGTGAAAGTCAGGTTCCATCCTCAACATATGGATATCAAAATGTTTAATCAAAATAATTCCGAAACAAATACAGCCATTGAAATTTAGTAGGAAAAGGATAGAAATTGCTCGTTTCGAGCAATTTCTTTCCTTTTCCTTCTATATTTCAATCATGATGCCCATCAAAAGTGGTTAGAAAACGTTTTCATCGAAAATAATCAAAATCCGATTAGTCGAACTGCGGATATGTCGAGGTATTTAGACAGCCCCTCTGACTTCGACACAACGAGTGTCGACTGTATATATCAAATATGGGACAGATAATTGACACATGGCAATTGTGTGACCTTATACTTTCCTCCCTGATAACCAAAGGTTTTCCAAACTTTCCTATGTATGTTTCTTAAAGCGAAAATGATATTTTTAGATTTTGTTTCTTTTTTCTCCACATTTTCTTTATAGAATGATGTAATTATTAAAACAAGATTAGATTGATAGATTGGAGTTTAACACCTCTTTCCACTGCTATTGTCATATCCCAGTGGCTGGAACACACTAATCACTAATTGCTATTGTTACACAAAACAGTACTCTTAAAATGTCCTTAACGAGCATCCAGCTGCTCACAAACATAGGCTTTAAAAGTTTCAAACCGTTGGTCGGAGATCCTTTAGCCAGAAGGAATTTTGCCATGGCTTGAGATGCGGCTTGGGAATGAACCCGGGATAGAAAAATATTAAAAGACAAGGTTTTGGTGCATAGGCTGTTTAGGGTACAGAGGTCTTATTTACACTTTAGATGCCTAAATTAGAGAGAAAACAGCATACAGTCATTTGACAGCATACCCCTTTAAAAGGTTTGTAAAAGAATTATTAACAAGCATTTATCTTAATGAAGACAAAATAAACAATACATAATGATAACAATGCACCAATAATAACAAGAATATAGGGACAATACAAGACAATAGTTTGATTACCATATTAAAGCACAAGTTTACAAAATACTATAACACATTACCAGATGACAAAATTTTAGACACGTACATTCAAAGGTGTTGCAGATGACAATTTCAAGTGTATAAAACTTTGCATTTTTTGTCTGTATAGACAACATTGTGGGAAATGAAGAAATTGCTTGTCACAAGCATTTTTTCTTTTTCGTTTTCTACAATATTTTCTGAAGCCTTTATATTGTGGGGCCTGAAAAGGCATCACTATGTGCAAATGGGTTAAAAAGTTTGGGTGCCAGAAATAAATTTCCTTCAAATGGCATTTCTCCTTTATGTACTGGTAATCAAAAGTGCATGAAATCTAAATTAGCCAGCATTCATGGTTTAGGAGATATTGCGTAGACCAATAAGCAGAACACAAAGACTAATGCACAAGCATGAAATAGTTATGTCTAGCTTTCCACATAGTGGGCTTCTTAAAGAATGGAAAATGTTTATCCCAATTCCACACAGTGACACTTTTTGATGTTTCGAGAAAAAGGCTTGGGAAAACATTGTGGAAAATGAAGATTCTTCATTATCCACAAAATTTTCCTCATCCAAAGTGCAAAGATTTTTATAACATTATCAACTAGAAATTGCTGTCTGCATCACCTTTCAAATTGGACTACCCTAAAATTGGCTGTTTGGGAAAGGGTTAAATGGATTGAGTTTGTAAACTTGTGCACCAATATTGTATCTGGACTGTACATACGGACAATACATGATTACAAGTAGATAACACAGTATTACAATTAGACAACACAGAAATACAATTGGACAACACAGAATTACAGTTAGACAAGGGCCGTCAGAGACGGACAATGCTCCCCGAATAAAGCATTGTCACAATAAATATATGCCATGGAGAGCACTTTATTGTCAAGGGCATCTGATTTGCTACTCAAATATGAAATTTCATCAAATTCTGACCATTAGACTAAGAGAAATTAGAGAAAAACTGTATTTAACCATAAGTCCCCTTTTCCCATGACAAGACCTCAAATCCAAAAACGGGGAAAAGTACATCGGCATTATGTCATAGGGAGTTCACATGATAAGTTTCATTTGATTTGGCCCAAGGGTTATGGAGATATTGCTTCGGACGGACAGAATGACAGACGGACAGGACAGACGGACAGACAAAGCGGCGACTATATGCTCTCCCTTCGGGGAGCATAACAACACAGAATCACAATTAGACAAATACAATGGTCAGATCTATCACAGTTAAGTTACATTCCGTAACCTTTGTCAAAATATCATTTACACAAACAAACACACTAAAAAAGTTTCTTTTTTAAAAAACAAAACAAATTGCTGACATGCCAATGTTTTAATGTTAAAGAATCCTCAAGTATTACATACACAATGACTTCCCAATTTTGACTAAGTATTTCACAATTACCACACATTGACGCCTTATGACAATATACAAGATAAAGGCTTTATAACATAGTGGAAAATGAAGAAATTGCTTGTGACAAGCAATTTCTTCCTTTCCCACAATGTTTTCTTCCAACAAATACCAAAAAATATATATCTTTACTCACTTTAAGTTGTCGTCTGCAACATCTTTGAATTTGGACCAGTCTAAAATTTTGCAGTTTGTTAATGAGTAATTCAAAACATAACAATTATACATATCAAAAATTATGAACATTTAAAAAGGCTCACTTGGCAAGAAAAAATATCTTATACACACTTCTATTTTTCAAAGTTTTACAAGAAAACATTTATACTTTAACCCATTACAAGACAGCAAAATTTTAGACTGGTCTAAATTGGTGTTTCAGATGACATTTTGGAGCGATTGAAAATTGACAACCTATTGGTCTTTCTAGGTAGAAAATGTTGTGTGAAATGAAGAAATTGCTTGTCAAAAGCGACTTCTTCATTTTCCACAGTATTTCCAAGGCCTTTATACTGTGGGGTGTCAAAGGTGCCAGTGTTTGGAAATGAGTTAAAACAGATCTACAACAAGTCTTATGAAAACTGTTAGCCTTTTACCATACGACAACATTTTAGACTGGTCCAAATTCAAAGATGTTGCAGACGACAATTTCAAGTTGATGAAATTTAAAATCTTTTGGATAGTGAAAAAGTTCAAGTCTGAAAAGGGTGAAAATTCCACTAAATCACATGTCAGAGTAACAAAACTTTGTCTAGAGGCTGAGATTATGGTCACAGAGGCATGTGCAAAGTTTAAGAGAAATAGCATAGGTAGAAACATAGATTTGAGGAACTTGCATGTGAAAATTTAACCAAAGCATAACACTGACGCCAACACTGACACCCTGGTGACTAGAATAGCCCTATTCTATGACTAGTCACGCTTAAAATTGTAGTTGCATTCTCTTAACCCATTACCAAACGACAAAATTTTAGGGCGGTCCAAATTGAAAGATCATGCAGACAACAACTTCAAGTGCATGGAATTTTACATTTTTTGTTGCTTTTGCTTAGAAAATATTTTGGGGAATGAAGAAATTGCTTGTCACAAGCAATTTCTTCATTTTCCACAATGTTTTCCCAAGCATTTTCTTGTGAGGGAGTCAAAAAGCGTCACTGTGCAGTAATGGGTTAATCCATTACCAGATGGCAAAATTTTGGATTGTTCCAATTTCAAAGATGATGCGAACGGCCATTCAAAATGAATAACATTTTACATTTTCTGTTCTTTTTTGGGAAGAAAACATTGCGGTAAATGAAGAAATTGCTTGTCACAAGCAATTTCTTCATTTTCCATGACGTTTTCCGAAGCCATTTTCTTGTGGGGTGTAAAAAAGAGTCACTGTGTGGTAATGGGTTAAACCTGTCATCTGCAACATCTTTGAATTTGGATCATCTAAATGTTGCTGTATGGTAAAGGATTATTCTTGACAAGTTACAATGACCATGTAATAATTTTGCTAAAAGGATAATAGATATATAAATGTATGAAACCCCTTTCACCTATGATTTTAAATGTTTCGCCACATATGAAAACATCAAAAGATAGGAAGGACTTGATAAAAATGTGACCATTTATTTAAAATATTTCTACAATAACCCTGATTAAAGTTCATGGATAGAACATATTACATTACCAAGGCAAATTACCTTATTAACCCTGTCCCAAACGACAAAATTTTGGGGTGGTCCAATTTGAAAGCTGTTGATGACAACAAAACAGATGTGGAAAGAGATACGATTCATGAACGATATGACTCAGAAAATATTGAGATTAAAGGAGAAACTGCTGGTTATCAGCAGTTTCTCCCTTTGTCTCAATGTTTTTCTATAGTGGACATGAAAACCAGGTCTTGTTTGGGAAAGGGTTAAACCTTATTTGATGGTTCATGAAACAAAATATTTTAACCCTTTCCAAAACAACAAAATGTCAGCGTGGTTCAATTTGAAGGATTCCACAGACAACCAAATGGATATTGATGAAGATGGGATTTTTGTCAAATAGAGCACAGAAAATATTATGGCAAGAGGAGAAAATGCTGATTATCAGCATTTACTTCTTTTGTCTCCATATTTTCCATGACCATTTTGATAAGGGACATCAAACACAGCTATTGTTAGGGAAAAATTAGAATCCATTGAAGGTTACAAGGAAGCAGGTCAGTGAGCTAATTCACTCTTTAACCCTTTCCCAAACAAGACCTGGTTTTGACGTCTCTAATTGAATAAGCTTGGGAAAACATTGAAACAAAAGAAGAAACTGCTGATAACCAGCAGTTTCTCCTTTTGTCTCAATATTTTCTGTGCCATATTTTACAAAAATCCTATCTTTAATAATATCCAATTTGTCATTTGTGGTAGTTTTTGAAGTGAATCACCCTAAAATTTTGTTGTTTGGGAAATGGTTAAAAACTTCCAGGGATAAATATTATCCCATTCCCAGACTGTGAAGCTTTTTGACACCCTTGAAGAAAAAGGCTTAGGAAAACAAAGATAAAAGCAAATATAATTAAAATTTATATCTTGAAATAAAATTATTGTCATTTGCAATGTTTTATTATTAGTAAAAAATGCTGACTCCGTCAAAGTAAGAAATGCTGGCAAAGACACAAATGCTAACAAGCAAATTCGTTGAATTGATATCCCCCGCCGAATATATTTTCATTGTCAATAAAGTAGCGCGGAAACGAATATAAATCTGTATGTATATGGCTTCAACAGAACGAATATCACTCTGTATGTATATGGCTTCAACAGAACGAATATCACTCTGTATGTATATGGCTAAAATAGTCAGGGGCAGTAACACTAAATACAACGGCCGAACCGGGTAACCCCGACGATATGCGCATGTCCTCATTGTAGTAAAGCTGTGTGCCAAGTTTCATTGAAATCCGGTGTATAATTTTCAAGAAATAGCGCGGAATCGAATATCACTGTATGTATACGGCTTAAACAGTCAGGGGCAGTAACTCTAAATTCGGCGGTCGAACCGGGTAACCCCGACGATATGCGCATGTCCTCATTGTAGTGAAGCTGTGTGCCAAGTTTCATTGAAATCCGGTCTATAGTTTTCAAGAAATAGCGCGGAAACGAATATCACTCTGTATGTATATGGCTAAAACAGTCAGGGGCAGTAACTCTAAATTCGACGGTCGAACCGGGTAACCCCGACGATATGCTCATGTCCACTTTGTAGTGAAGCTGTGAGCCAAGTTTCATTGAAATCCGATCTATAGTTTTCAAGAAATAGCGCGGAAACGAATATCACTCTGTATGTATATGGCTTAAACAGTCAGGGGCAGTAACTCTAAATTCGGCGGTCGAACCGGGTAACCCCGACGATATGCGCATGTCCTCATTGTAGTAAAGCTGTGTGCCAAGTTTCATTGAAATCCGGTTTATAGTTTTCAAGAAATAGCGCGGAAACGAATATCACTCTGTATGTATATGGCTAAAACAGTCAGGGGCAGTAACTCTAAATTCGGCGGTGGAACCGAGTAACCCCGACGATATGCGCATGTCCACTTTGTAGTAAAGCTGTGTGCCAAATTTCATCGAAATCCGGTCTACAGTTTTCAAGAAATAGCGCGGAAACGAATATCACTCTGTATGTATATGGCTAAAACAGTCAGGGGCAGTAACTCTAAATTCGGCGGTGGAACCGAGTAACCCCGACGATATGCGCATGTCCACTTTGTAGTAAAGCTGTGTGCCAAATTTCATCGAAATCCGGTCTACAGTTTTCAAGAAATAGCGCGGAAACGAATATCACTCTGTATGTATATGGCTTAAACAGTCAGGAGCAGTAACTCTGAATTCGACGGCCGAACCGGGTAACCCCGACGATATGCGCATGTCCTCATTGTAGTAAAGCTGTGTGCCAAGTTTCATCGAAATCCGGTCTATAGTTTCCAAGAAATAGCGCGGAAACGAATATCACTGTATGTATATGGCTAAAACAGTCAGGGGCAGTAACTCTAAATTTGGCGATCGAACCGGATAACCCCGACGATATGCGCATGTCCACTTTGTAGCGAAGCTGTGTGCCAAGTTTCATCGAAATCCGGTCAACAGTTTTCAAGAAATAGCGCGGAAACGAATATCACTCTGTATGTATATGGCTAAAACAGTCAGGGGCAGTAACTCTAAATTCGGCGGTCGAACCGGGTAACCCCGACGATATGCGCATGTCAACTTTGTAGCGAAGCTGTGTGCCAAGTTTCATCGAAATCCGGTCTACAGTTTTCAAGAAATAGCGCGGAAACGAATATCACTCTGTATGTATATGGCTTAAACAGTCAGGGGCAGTAACTCTAAATTCAATGGTCGAACCGGGTAACCCCGACGATATGCGCATGTCCTCTTTGTAGTGAAGCTGTGTGCCAAGTTTCATCGAAATCCGGTCTATAGTTTCCAAGAAATAGCGCGGAAACGAATGTCGGACGGACGGACCGACGGACGGACGTACCCACATTAGGGTACTTGATGGGTAGTCCATCAGATCTGTTAGTGGGTACATCTTCTTGGCTACTTGAAAGCATTTCCTGGCTTATGAAAAGTGATCTTAAAAATGCACATTTGATGGCTACTGTTCATTGGACACATTTAATGGCTACTGTTCATTCGGCCAGGAAAACTAGGCCTCATAATAAGTGTTTAATGCTAGGTTCCCACTGTCGATCAAATCAACTCAATTACCTAAATTCCCGGATCTCACCCGACCAATTGCATGTACACGACTTCTTCTCAATCTCTAGTCAATCATACTAGACCCCTACACAAGCATTGTAGACCTTATCTCATTCGCAGCCCGACCATTTGTCCGATTTTAACTTGATCACCTCGTCCTATATTAGAGTCCTACATGATCAATACTCGACCTGTAATCATCTGCTACCAGACCTTTACACTACCAGATCAAGTTGATCCTATTCTAGTCGTAGATGGTCGGGAAATATCGTGTATCTTTTACAATGGCTTCACTTCATTTGGAAATGCATGACTGGACTCTGGCAGTAGTGAATCTGATGCACTCCATTGCTTCAGGGCTTCTGAAATACAAAATTAAAAGAAATGTACAAGTTGAACAACACTCGGATTCACCAAATTATTTGTTTTTCAAAAGCTTAACTAACTGTTATATTTAACTCATAGGAGGGAGTCAAACCGTCATAGTAAACTCGATGACCTATAAATTTCCCACTCAGGAATCACATTCAGATGGCTTATTTACTGGACAAATATATTAAACAACAACTACCAAATGCAGTTAGAACTTTTAGCCCTTTTGAACGTACACATGTATGATAAAAGCGCTATATAAATATGGTATTTAATAATAATAATAATAATAATAATAATAATAATAATAATAATAATAATAATAATAATAATAATAATAATAATGACAATAATAATAATAATAATTTATGATAATAATAATAATTGCAAAAATATCACCAAATTTAGTGGAAAGATCGTCTACAAGGCCCCTGCACTAAATTACATGATATATATTTTATATATATAATAACCATTAATATAGATCTACTTTATGCCAAATGGGCTTAGATAGTAATAAATCAATTTCAAAATGATATTTGAAATGTTAAATGATTACATTAGCCCTATCAGGTCATTAAAACTAACATACCATTTGCCCATTCTTTATCGCAGAGAAACTGGAATTTTGTCTCCTTTTTCTTCTTCAATGCAGCTGAAATAGAAAAAAAAAAACTGGTAATGCATATCTGTTGAAATTTAAGGTCGAGTGATATGGGTAACAGTAACTTTCATTTTTTTATTCATATTGTTCAAAGATGAATTGTTAGGGCCAGCCATTAAAGTGACATTTCACGATTATTTTTACATAAATTTTACTTTAATTCTATCTGAAAGAGCATGTTTTCTTATGAAAATTCTGAAAATTTCAAGCCAAAATATTAAACCGTTTACGAGAAGTATATATATTTTTGTGCTAAAATTAAACAAATTGTTGTGGACAACAGTTCGGATTTATATAGAATTTGTCATTTCTGTCTCAACTTTGAAGGCGTATTTTTCGCTTATAGATAACAACTTCAAACAAGAGGGCCAAGATGGCCCTGGATCGCTCACCTGATAGAAGTTTGAAACTTTCTCCATGCAGAACAAGACCCATCTTTTACATGACCTAGGTATCTCTAAGAGAAGAACACGAAACTTAAGATGCGAGATTATGATCCAGCTGAAAACAGCATTCTTAATCTTTAATGATCGATATTTGTGGCTGTTATAGTGAAAACCAAGTCGATAAAAAAACATCAATTTTGTCATAATCAAGGGCACATGACTCTGTTCTGAAAAAGATATTCTCATCAAACTTATGTCCAAGTTGTTTTTGATTGGTCAATATTTATTGCTGTTTGAGTGAAATTAAAAACAAAATCGGCAATTTTGTCACCATCAAGGGCACACAACTCTGGCTTTTTTAGTCCGATCAATATGAAAAATGAAATCATATAAGATCTCATGGTCACCAACATTGTTACCAAGTTAAGTCTTGATTGGTCAATATTTGTGTTTTTTGAAGTGAAAATAAAGTTGAAAATGGCAATTTTGTGAAATTCAAGGGCTAATAACTCTGGTTTTCTGGTCCGATCAAGCTGAAAATTTAATTCATTCAGCAGCTTATAGTTAGCAACATTGTTGACACTTTTTGTCTTGATTGGTCAATAAATGTAGATGCTAAAGTGTAAACAAAGTCGAAAACGGCAAATTTGTCAAATTCAAGGGCACATAACTCCGGACTTCCTTCTTCGATGACACTGAAAATCGAACTCATTCATTATTGTATGGTTACCAACATTCTAGCCAAGTTTTGTCTTGATTGGTCAATATTTGTTGATGCTAGAGTGGTAACAAAGTCTAAACTAGCTATTTTTGAAATCAAAGGGCACATAACTCCGGACTTCCTGATCTGATCTGACTCAAAATCATACTCGTCCAAGAACTTATTGTCATACATGTTTTGACCAAGTTTGGTCAAGAATGGTCAATATCTGTAGATGCTAGAGTGGTAACAATGTCAAAACTAGCGATTTTTGATATTCAAGGGCGCATAACTCCTGACTTCCTGATCCGATCTGACCCAAAATTGAACTCATCCAAGAACTTATTGTTACATATGTCTTGACCAGGTTTGCTTAAGATTGGTCAATATTTGTAGATGCTAGAGTGGTAACAAAGTCAAAACTAGCTATTTTTGATATTCAAGGGCGCATAACTCCGATCTTCCTGATCCGATCTGACCCAAAATCGAACTCATCCAAGAACTTATGGTCATACATGTTTTGACCAAGTTTAATTAAGATTGGTCAATATATGTAGATGCTAGAGTGGTAACAAAGTCAAAACAAGCCATTTTTGACGTTCAAGGGCACATAACTCTGGACTTCCCGGTCCGATCTGACTCAAAATCGAACTCATCCGAGAACTTATGGTCATACATGTTTTGACCAAGTTTGGTTAAGATTGGTCAATATTTGTAGGTGCTAGAGTGGTAACAACAAAATGTGAACAGACAGACGGACAGGCAGACGGACAGACAGACGGACAGACAGACGGACAGACAGACAGACGGACGCCGACGGACAAAAAGCGACCACAATAGCTCACCTTGAGCACTTCGTGCTCAGGTGAGCTAAAAACTGACAGCATTTCTACGCATAAGGATAAACAATCTTTGCATCAAGACATACTTTAAACAAGAGGGCCATTGGCCCTGAAGCGCTCACCTGATATAATAACTTTTTTTTGTAAACCAATTTTCAGGTTGATTGGACAAAGAATGTGACCTCTAGGGTGCACACAAGGTTTATCTAAGATTTGACCTCGTGACCTAGAATTGATCAAGACAATCATTCTGATCAATTTTCAGGTTGATTGGGCAAAAAATGTGGCCTCTAGAGTGCACACAAGGTTTTACAAAGATTTTACCTCACGACCTAGTTTATGACCCCAGATGACCCAATTTTAATCTTGTCTGAAAATTGATCAAGACAATCATTCTGATCAATTTTCAGGGTGATTGGGTAAAAAATGTGGCCTCTAGAGTGCACACAAGGTTTTTCTAAGATTTGACCCCGTGACCTAGTTTTTGACTCCAGATGACCCAATTTCAAACTTGTCCGAGATTTCACCAAGACAATCATTCTGATCAATTTTCAGGTTGATTGGGCAACAAATGTGGCCTCTAGAGTGCACACAAGGTTTTTCTAAGATTTGACCCCATGACCTAGTTTTTGACCCTGTATGACCCAATTTCGAAATTGTGCGAGATTTTATCAAGCCAATCATTCTGAGCAATTTTCAGGTTGATTGGGCAAAAAATGTGGCCTCTAGAGTGCACACAAGGTTTTTCTAAGATTTGACCCTGTGACCTAGTTTTAGACCCCAGATGACCCTATATCAAACTTGTGCGAGATTTTATCAAGTCAATCATTCTGAGCAATTTTCAGGTTGATTGGGCAAAAAATGTGGCCTCTAGAGTGCACACAAGGTTTTTCTAAGATTTGACCCCGTGACCTAGTTTTTGACCCCAGATGACCCAATTTCAAACTTGTCCGAGCTTTCATCAAGACAATCATTCTGAGCAAATTTCAGGTTGATTGGGCAAAAGATGGGGCCTCTAGAGTGCTCACAAGATTTTCTAAGATTTGACCCCGTGACCTAGTTTTTGACCCCAGATGACCCAATTTCGAACTTGTTCGAGATTTTATCCAGACAATAATTCTGATAAATTTTCAGGTTGATTGGGCAAAAAATGTGGCCTCTATAGTGCACACAAGGTTTTTCTAAGATTTGACCCCGTGACCTAGTTTTTGACCCCAGATGACCCAATTTCAAACTTGTACAAGATTTCACCAAAACAATCATTCTAAGCAAATTTCAGGTTGATTGGGCAAAAAATGTGACCTCTATAGTGCACACAAGGTTTTTCTAAGATTTGACCCAGTGACCTAGTTTTTGACCCAAGATGACCCAATTTCGAACTTGTCCGAGATTTAATCAAGACAATTATTCTGAGCATATTTTAAGTTGATTGGGCAAAAAATGTGGCCTCTAGAGTGCACACAAGGTTTTTCTAAGATTTGACCCCGTGACCTAGTTTTTGACCCAAGATGACCCAATTTCGAACTTGTCCGAGATTTCATCAAGACAATCATTCTGAGCAAATTTCAGGTTGATTGGGCAAAAAATGTGACCTCTATAGTGCACACAAGGTTTTTCTAAGATTTGACCCCGTGACCTAGTTTTTGACCCCAGATGACCCAATTTCAAACTTGTCCGAGATTTTATCAAGACAATCATTCTGAGCAAATTTCAAGTTGCTTGGGCAAAAAATGTGGCCTCTAGAGTGCACACAAGGTTTTTCTAAGATTTGACCCCGTGACCTAGTTTTTGACCCCAGATGACCCAATTTCGAACTTGTCCGAGATTTCATCAAGACAATCATTCTGAGCAAATTTCAGGTTGATTGGGCAAAAAATGTGGCCTCTAGAGTGCACACAAGGTAAAGTTTGACGGACGACGGACGACGGACGACGGACACCGGACGCCGGACGACGGACGCCGGACACAGCGGTATCACAATAGCTCACCATGAGCACATTCGTGCTCAGGTGAGCTAAAAATGTGGCCTCTAGAGTGCACACAAGGTTTTTCTAACATTTGACCCCGTGACCTAGTTTTTGACCCCGGATGACCCAATTTCAAACTTGTCTGAGATTTTATCAAGACAATCATTCTGAGCAAATTTCAGGTTGATTGGGCAAAAAATGTGGCCTCTAGAGTGCACACAATGTTTTTCTAAGATTTGACCCCATGACCTAGTTTTTGACCCCAGATGACCCAATTTCTAACTTGTCCGAGATTTCATCAAGACAATCATTCTGAGAAAATTTCAGGTTGATTGGGCAAAAAAATGTGGCCTTTAGAGTGCACACAAGGTTTTTCTAAGACTTGACCCGTGACCTAGTTTTTGACCCCAGATGACCCAATTTCGAACTTGTCCGAGATTTCATCAAGACAATCATTCTGAGAAAATTTCAGGTTGATTGGGCAAAAAATGTGGCCTCTAGAGTGCACACAAGGTTTTTCTAAGATTTGACCCCGTGACCTAGTTTTTGACCCCAGATGACCCAATTTCAAACTTGTCTGAGATTTCATCAAGACAATCATTCTGATCAATTTTCAGGTTGATTGGGCAAAAAAAGTGGCCTCTAGAGTGCACACAAGGTTTTTCTAAGATTTGACCCCGTGACCTAGTTTTTGACCCCAGATGACCCAATTTCGAACTTGTCTGAGATTTCATCAAGACAATCATTCTGAGCAAATTTCAGGTTGATTGGGCAAAAAATGTGGCCTCTAGAGTGCACACAAGGTTTTTCTAAGATTTGACCCCGTGACCTAGTTTTTGACCCCAGATGACCCAATTTCGAACTTGTACGAGATTTTATCAAGACAATCATTCTGAGCAAATTTAAGGTTGATTGGGCAAAAAATGTGGCCTCTAGAGTGCACACAAGCCAAAGGTTGACGCACGACGCACGACGGACGACGGACGACTGACGACGGACGACGGACGACGGACGACGGACACAGCGGTATCACAATACCTCACCATGAGCACTATCGTGCTCAGGTGAGCTAAAAATGAAATAAATGTGAAATGTCACTTTAAAGGAATTGGACACATTTTTTAGCTTATGCCTTTATTTACAAATTAAACCAACTGAGACTTGGACGAATTGTCCAAGTTCTTCTTGATAACTATAGTATAATAAATATATGGACAAAAATCATTAGCCAACAGTAACATGGAGACAAACTCTTCAGCCAATTATGACCTGGACACAATGTCCTACTCCTTCTTGGTTACTTGAATATACCTTATAAATGTATAAACAAAATCAGTAGCCAGCAGTGAAATGGATACACTGTCCAAGTTTTTCTTGGTTACCAGCACTTTCAGACTATTTATTTTAATATGGAGACAAACTCTTAAGCCAGTTGTGCCTTGGACACAATGTCCTACTCCTTCTTGGTTACTTGAATATACCTTATAAATGTATAGACAAAATCAGTAGCCAGCAGTGAAATGGACATAGGCACTGTTCAAGTTTTTCTTGGTTACTAGCATCTTCATACTATTTATTTTAATATACGTAGACAAACTCTTAAGCCAGTTATGACCTGGACACAATGTCCTACTACTTCTTGGTTACTTGATATACCTTATAAATATATAGACAAAATCAGTAGCCAGCAGTGAAATGGACATACTGTCCAAGTTTTTCTTGGTTATCAACATTTTCAGACAATTTATTTTAATATGAAGACAAATTCTTAAACCAGCTATAACTTGGACACAATGTCCTACTTCGTCTTGGTTACTTGAATATACCTTATAAATATATAGACAAAATCAGTAGCCAACAGTGAAATAGACATACTGTCCAAGTTTTTCTTGGTCATTAACAGTTTCAGACAATTTATTTTAACATGTAGACAAATTCTTAAACCAGCTATAGCCTGGACACAATGTCCTACTCCGTCTTGGTTACTTGAATATACCTTATAAATATATAGACAAAATCAGTAGCCAACAGTGAAATGGACATAGGTACTGTCCAAGTTTTTCTTGGTTACCAGCCTTTTCAGACTGTTCATTTTAATATGGAGACAAATCTTAAGCCAGTTATGACTTGGACACAATGTCCTAATCCTTCTTGGTTACTTGAATATACCTCATAAGTATATAGACAAAATCAGTAGCCAGCAGTGAAATGGACATACTGTCCAAGTTTTTCTTGGTTATTAACATTTTCAGACAATTTATCTTAATATGTAGACAAACTCTTAAGGCTGTTATGACTTGGACACAATGTCCTACTACTTCTTGGTTACTTGAATATACCTTTTAAGTACATAGACAAAATCAGGAGCCAGTGCTGTGAGCTGAGTATTTCATTGCATATAGATGTTTTGTTTACAGGCCTATCTATGGACTCAGTTGTAATATATTAAAGCCATGTTATTAACTTATATACCATTATGAAGGTAACACCATGAATTTCCTATTTCATGTATCCAAAGCAGTTCTTATAATGAATCACAGGTAAAAAGAACGAAAACAGGTAAATATAACGGGAAAACAATAACAACTTGTAAAACTCTAAACATTTGTTTACAACTGTAAATTCCTTTTAGCTTAAAACAACCCTGTCGATAGTCTGGCTTACCTGCCCCTAATACTGCGTTATTGGGTCAGGCACACCAGTAATGGCGACGTCCATTGCGCTGATATTTTAACAAAGGTAAAGAATTTGAAACCGTTTTATTTCGGGTTAGCGTTGAGGTCATGTAAAAATTGTATTGCTAGTATTAAGAATATACCGAAACCTATCTACTCTTCTAATGACCCTTCCCTGCTCACAAAATTAAACAACTTTGCTCTTTATCTTTGTAATTAAATTACCCCACTGGGAGCGACCATTTTTAGAGAATGCCTGACGTACTAAAATACATAGTACGACAGAGAACCAGACTACCCTGTCGACTGCTAGACCTAGCGATCGACAAAGTCGCTTGCAGATAAAAATCAGTAGCCAGCAGTGAAATGGACATTATAATAAATGTCCAAGTTTTTCTTGGTTACTAGCATCTTTTAACCTTTTCTTAACCCTTTCCAAAACAACAAAATTTTAGAGTTGTCAAATTGAATAGCTGCTGCAGACGACAAAATGTATGATAATAAAAATTGGAATTGTGAATCATTTATTCAAGAAAATATTGAGGCAAAAGGACAAAGTGCTGGTTATCAGCAGTTTCTTCTTTTGTCTCAATGTTTTAAAAAACCTATTCTATTAGGGACGTTAAAACCAGGTCTTGTTTGGGAAAGGGTTAAATTGAAGACACATACTTGAGCCAGCTTAGATGACTTACACACAATGTCCAACTTCTTCTTGGTTATTTAAATATATAGACAAAGTCAGTAACCAGCAGCGACATGGACATACCGGGTAATGTCCAAGTTTTTCTTGATTACGAGAAGTTTTTTATCTTTTTTAAAATTAAGACAAATTCTTAAGCCAACTATGACTTGGACACAATGTCCAACTTCTTCTTGGTTACTTGAATATAAATATAGACACTAACAGTAACCAGCAGTTAAATGGACATAATGTCAAAGTTTTTCTTGATTACTAACACTTTAACATTTTTTTAAATGACGCTAGCTAGCTATGACTTGGACATAATGTCCAAGGTTAAGAAGTTTTGTAAGGTACAGAAAAAATAATTTACAATTACAGCCTTGTCAATCGGCATGATTTAAAATAAGAGCAGGATCAACTCCCGACTTATATACCTGAGCATCTTAATTTCAATGTCATTATGTATAGATTAACTTATTTCAACTCATGGTGTATTATAATTCTTGTATTGTCGTGTTTTCAAAATGAACCCTCATTGGAAAGTCTGATCTTACCCAAAATAAAAGAACCCAACAACAAAACATAAATTATAAATCCGTCTCATAAATATTTGTACATTTTCTCGCTTTGTTTGACTTTTATTTTGCCAAACAAAAAATAGCTGTGTTCAGGGTTTCACTCTGAAAAATTCTAGGTAGGGTAGGTAGGCATTTTTTTGTTTTATCTTTTGTTTTGGTGAATGATCAGTGTCGGATCCAGGGAGGGGGTCGAGGGTATCGAACGAACCCCCCTCCGTAGCCTGATTATTTCATTTTCATGCAGAATTTCAGTCAAAATTGTGCAACACTAGAAAACAAACCCCCCTATTTGCATATAATCCGAACCCCCCTCATAGAAATCCTGGATCCGCCACTGATGATAGATCTATACTGTAATGAATGCATTTGCATTAAAACAACATGTAATATGCAATGTTTGTTCTCTTCAGTTTGTAGTTATACTTGATGTTCACTTCAGTTTGTAGTTATACTTGATGTTCACTTGAGTTTGTAGTTATACTTGAGTATTATAAAGAAACAAAAAAGAACATGGAAATACAGTGTTTCATTTTGAAATCTGAAGTAGGTTTGTAACAATGAGTCCCAGCCCAAAACAGCGAGTTCCCAACTTTATTTTACAAGTATCGCAGGGAATAAAGCGGAAGACAACGGATGTTGGTAGAAAGCGTATAAATCATGCCCAACCCTAAGTTTGGGGACAATTGTATAATGCTATAAAAATGGGGAATATTTAACAAAGTTATTGCATTTACCCCTTCCTTAACTTGGAAGTTGTTATAATAGAAGTGGTAAGTTAGTAAGTTTTGACATTTGGGTTTACACATTTGATTGTGAAAACTGAAATATTTTGAGATTCACCCAAATAGATTGGTTTTAGTTTGCACAGTAGGAGACAATAATTAGCTTATCACATGTAAATTGTAAAAAAAAGTGTGACTCAAGACAATCAAAATGGCCCTAGCAATCCTTGTATCCTTGCTTACAGACAATTTCTAGCCATAATATTCAGGACGCATCTGAGGAAATCCTGTCAGCAACAATTTTTCATATAGATCAACCCTAATTTTGCTTTTGGTCTTCGATTTTATTTATTATTTTGTAAATCGCTCGCCGTTTTTACTGGCTCGGAGAGAGAAGTATGTCTACTTTCGTTTTGAAAAAAACGATCCGCGGAGAATCCGAGATTCTTCAATTTCATCGGTAGTTAACAGCCAGACTTAAATCAAATTAGTTTTTGTTTCACAACATCATAAGCATCCGATTGTTTCAATTTTCCGATAGAGTTTCGATAAATATTCAACCTGTGTCTCAAAAACTTACTGAGTTGAAAATTATTGCGAGGTCAAGGTCAACGGCTGTACACAATGAAGGAATAACGCCGAGTGATGTTTCCGGCCGCGGAGTTATACGAACAAAGGAATTTTTTAGTCAGAGATAGAAATCTCGTATTTAACGGTTGGCGAGCTTATCTATCTCTTTATACTGCCTAACTCCCCTTTCGGGTATTACTGACAGGAGCCTGAAGTTAAGAGTTATTGATCTCCCATGAACGAATTGCATTCGCGATTTCTCGTAATTTTCCGGCAGGGTCACGATTACAACCGAGTACAGAATTCTATTTTTAGCGCATGGAATTTCCCTTCCAGTTCGCAAAAGGACATCCCCGATTTTTTTCTTGGAGACTGACGAAAAAACTTTAGGGTCGGCGGTATTTTCTAGAATAGAATTCAGATTTAAAAAAAATCTCATAAGAAAAAAATCAGAGATGAACGGGTTAATGAGAAAGAACGGAGAAGTGAGAAAGGAGGATAGTTCATAACCAGGCGATCAACAATAATATTGACATCGCGAAAACCCATTAGATCTACATGACTTTACTAACGATCAACTTTCAGAGAATAAATCAGCTTTCTCTACAAAATAACCAATTATTTATCTGAAATAAATCATTTAACTATGTTTTGGAAATAAATGTTTGGGCAACAAGTAAATGATACAGATAATACTTACAGTTTAAACTCCACTCAACATCGGTTCACGGATCTTCGGTCCATGTGTACTTGGTTCACTCGGTAACTTCGGAGTACTCGGCATTCATCGGTACAGTAAAAACCGATCTGATTGGCTGAGGAGCCTTGTATATCAAATACAAGTAGCTGATTGGTTGTTAAACTGCGCGAATTTTTTCTTCATTCAAATGGGCAGTCCGAAGTCCGTAATGAATAATTGGACAAAATTGAGTGTCCAAACGTGTATTGGCTTCCAACGTGGGTTAAGCCAGTATCTCTTGGACTGTACTTCCTACCGAGTTGTACTGTTGGGTATAGCCAATAACAACAAAAGTAGCCAACAAAAGCACAATGAGCATAAAATGAAGCCAATAAATGCTCTCCTGTAAACCCGGACGGACGGACGGACGGACGGACGGACGGATGGACGGACGGACGGACGGACGGACATGGCAAAAACAATATCCCCCCCGAAAAATTTTTTCGGCGGGGGATAATTATCAGGACTTTAACCAGCATTTTCATCCTTTCAGTTATCTTTGTTTTACAAAGGTGTCATTTTCAAGGCTGCCCGTACATTATAATTTACTAATAATCTGCGGTGTGTATTTGTTGAGCAATACCAGGCTGCTGTGCGCCACCAAATGCACGTGAGGAATGTAAAGTCCAATCATAATACGGGTACGCAGGCGCCCATGACATGTCACCACTTGTATGTACATCATCATTCTCATCTCTTACGTCAGAGCGTCCAAAAACACACTCAGCGTAGGAAGGTGGCGGTGGAGGATTGTTTATAGCTGAAAAAGATAAAAAGGAATATTAAAGCTATATTTTTCTAACCAACAAAAGATTGAAAGAATTCAAAGACTACAGAGTAAATATAAACAAGAGTTGTCTGCGGAAAATGTAGCTCGCCTATACGAGAGCTTGTCACAACAAGAGTTGTCAGCGGATAATAAAGCTCGCCTATACGGGTGCTTGTCACTAAAATAGCTTAATCTTTTAAAGGTAGGTCAAACTTCAAAGTCAAGGTCACAAGGTGAAAGGTCAAGATCCAAAATGAAAGGTTTTGTCAGGAGGTATCCATGTGTGAAATATAAAGGCTCTATCAATCATACTGCATGAGATATAGGCTAGGTTAAAAGTTTTTACAAGTAGGTCAAACTCAAAGGTCAAGGTCACTAGGTCAAGGTCCCACAGAAAGTATCCATATGTGAAGTATCAAGGCTGTATCTCTAATAGTGTCTAAGATATAGACCAAGTTTTTGGAAACGCAACGCTGATGGGGCGCCGACGTGATGCGACACCGACACTAGGGCTGTGACATTACCTCCCTGTACATAAAGTCCCAGCTCACTAAAAAGGAAGTCAAAGGTCAAGGTCACCGGGTCAAAGCTCAGGGTCTCAAAGTCAAGGCATGTGGTATCCATATGTGAAATATCAAGGCATTATCTATAAAAGTGACTGAGATATAGGCCTGACGTAAGTTTTTTTAAAAGACCAAGGTCACTAGGTCAAAGGTCATGGTCCTAATAGGAAGGTCTTGGTGGGAAGTAACAATGTGTGAAATATCAAGGCTGTATCTCTTAAAGTGAGATAGAGCAGGGTAACATAATTCCGAACAGCGTTTAAATCCGAACAATATTTTTGACATCTCACAACATCCCAAAAATGCACTCAAATGACTCAGAGACCTCTTGTTTCATGACGCATATGTCATCCTCTCCCTTTCTGGCCATTTTGGGTCTAGTTATGATGTCCGTGGCTGAGATAAATGCAAAAGTTTGAAGTCAACTCTGTAGGCAAGTAAAATTATGCATGAAACAATTCCACCTTTGACATTTCGTAAGGTTTTCATTGTCAACGACCACGCTATTTTTCCTACCCCAATAACTTTTAATGGTGAATGAATGATGATTTATCAATCTATATTGTGTTTTGAAGGCTAGAATGTATCTAAGTATCAGAAAGTTGGGGTTCGGAATTAAAACCACAGATTTTGTGCGGTGGTTTTATTTCCAACAATTATTTCAAAGTGCTAATACTGATGACTTAATATCAATTTAGCGAGAGCTCATAGACAGCAAAAAACTTGTTTCATGATATTTGCCGCTTGGGATAGTAGGCCTACTTTTTCACATTTTAAAGGTTCAGGGAGGGTTTGTGCATTTACCGAACTATTAGAATTGCGGCTTGGGTGTTCGGTAATAGGTACATCCTTAATCTGATTTGTAAATTTACTTTTTTCATTGATATCAGCGACCTGTTATTAAATATAATGTTAGTTAAGGATACTTTTAAGGGTGGTAAATATCATGAAAGAAGTTTGCATGCCTTTCTTTTGTTATTTAAAAGAAATCTTGTTAATGTTCGGAATTAGAACCACTTGTATTCGGATTTACAACCACCGTTCGGAATTGCAATCGTACACCCCATGACTTTCACAGCGAATATCTACCATAATAAAACTCACATTGGTCTCGATATATGATGGAACAATGCCATATACACTGACGTTGTCATAGGCGACAAAAAATTTGGCGAGGGTGGTTGTATTTGCGAACATCTGAAATATTGGCTTAGGTGTTCAGTAATAGGTACACCCGCTCTATATAGACCAGGTTAAAGTTTTTTCAAGTGAAGATGCCATGTGATGCTGACATGAATGCAAATGCGGACGATAATGTCAACACCAGGGCCTTGACATTAGCTACCTGGACATCAAGTCTGAGCTTGTTAAACAAAACCCCCAAAATAACTATAGGAGGGATAGATGCCCAAAGTATTGTTTACTCTTCCTGAAAGACATCAAACTGGTCCAATCGGAAAGCTGCAGACCAGAAAATGAGAGTTGATAAAGATGGAAACTGTGCACAACATAGGACAGAAAATATTGAGGCAAAAGGAGAAAATGCTGGTAATCAGCATTTTCTTTTTTTGTCTTTTGTCTCAATGTTTTCCCAAGTCCTCTCTTAAAGCAGCATTTTGATAGAAAATATTTAAAGTGTTCAGTTTTTACCTTCTTCATACGGGGGAGGTAATTCTGGTGCCGTTCCTGACAAGTTCCCGAACTCTCCAGGTGGCGCCGTCGGCTGAGATTCGGGAACCGGCGGCTGAAAACTCGGTTCTCGTATCGGGATTGTTCCGATCACAATCTTACGGAGAATCTCTATCTTTGTACTACTACATCTCACTTTTAACTGGAAGAGTTTTTAATGAGTGAAATAGATCTAATGTAAAAACGCATTAAACAATTTAACAAAACAATTACGATTTTTTTCATTATATTTAAAACTTTCCTGCAAATAATAGAAATTAATTGTAAATATATTCAACGATTCCATAAATTTTCAAACTTTTCATAGATTGTATCACAGGTTCATGTAATCAAAAACCTCTTCAAGGTATACTGATTTCTGTTACATAAGCAATTGTAAGATTAGAATCATGATTAACTAGAACTGTCGCAAAGCGGACGAATACCCCCCACTAGGGCCTTGTCACTGAAAAAGTGCTATGGGTCAAAATGTTCTTGACTTAGAGCATGGAAACGTATTTTAAACAAAGTCCAACTGTGACCTTGACCTTTGACCTTGGTGACCCCAAAACAATAGGGCACCTCCGTTGGTCATGGGCAACAACTGTGTAAAGCTTCAAGATCCTAGGTCAAACGGTTCTCAAGTTAGAACATGGAAACGAAATTGTAAATTTTGACTACTCCCCCCCCTCCTCATTAAAAACTTCAAAGTGGCATAACTCTAAAACTAATAACTGGATCAAGATGAAAATTGCAGGTGCACAACTTCATATGATAGGGAACATCCTGATAAAATTTCAGAAAAATTGGTCAAAAACTGTGGGAGGAGAAGAGGACACAAGATTATGTCCACGGACGGACGGACAACCTGATTCCAGTATACCCCCCCAAAACTTTGTTGTGGGGGGTATAATAAAATTTACAATTATCCCACCCCTAATTGCATTAGTAGACTGGCAAAATGTGAAAATAGCTATAAGCTAGACTGTGTAGCCTAATAAATGGAAGTTTGATATATCATAGGACAGAAAATATTGCAAGAAAAGGAGAAAGAGCTGGTCATCAGCATTTTGTTCTTTTGTGATATTTTGTCTCAAAGTTTTTCCAAGCTTTTTCAATTAGGCAAGTCAGAGTCACGGCATATTAAACCATCTCCCAAACAACAAATTTTGGGGTTGTAAAAATTGAGAGCTGCTACAAATGACAAAATTCCTGTTAATAAAGGAAGGGGTTGTGTTTGGGGCAAAAGAAGAAAATGCTACTAGATCTATCAGCATTTTCTTCTTTTACCTCAATGTTTTGCCATGCCTTTTCTAATAGGGACGTCAAAACCAGGTTTTGTTTGAGAAATGGTTAATGAAAGGGTTATGCAAGGTCAAGGTTAACTAGAACTGTCGCAGAGCGGACAAATACCCCCCACTAGCGCCCTGTCACTGAAAAAGTGCTGTAGGTCAACGGGTTCTTGACTAAGAGCAAGGAAACGGATTTTAAACAAAGTCTGATTGTGACCTTGACCTTTGACCTTTGTGACCCAAAAACAATAGGGCACCTCCTTGGGTCATGGGCAACAACTGTGTAAAGTTTCACGATCCTAGGCCAACCGGTTCTTGATTTAGAGCACGGAAACGGATTTTAAACAAAGCCTGATTGTGACCTTGACCTTTGACCTTCATGACCCAAAAACAATAGGGCACCTCCTTGGGTCATGGGCAACAACTGTGTAAAGTTTCATGATCCTAGGTCAACCGGTTCTTGACTTAGAGCACGGAAACAGATTTTAAACAAAGTCCGATTGTGACCTTGACCTTTGACCTTTGTGACCCCAAAACAATAGGGCACCTCCTTGGGTCATGGGCAACAACTGTGTAAAGTTTCATGATCCTAGGTCAACCGGTTCTTGACTTAGAGCACGGAAACGGATTTTAAACAAAGTCCGATCGTGACCTTGACCTTTGACCTTCGTGACCCCAAAACAATAGGGCACCTCCTTGGGTCATGGGCAACAACTGTGTAAAGTTTCATGATCCTAAGTCAACCGGTTCTTGACTTAGAGCACGGAAACGGATTTTAAACAAACTCCGATTGTGACCTTGACCTTTGACCTTTGTGACCCAAAAACAATAGGGCACCTCCTTGGGTCATGGGCAACAACTGTGTAAAGTTTCATGATCCTAGGTCAACCGGTTCTTGACTTAGAGCACGAAACGGAATTTTAAACGAAGTTCGATCGTGACCTTGACCTTTGACCTTTGTGACCCCAAAACAATAGGGCACCTCCTTGGGTCATGGGCAACAACTGTGTAAAGTTTCATGATCCTAGGTCAACCGGTTCTTGACTTAGAGCACGGAAACGGATTTTAAACAAAGTCCGATTGTGACCTTGACCTTTGACCTTTGTGACCCAAAAACAATAGGGCACCTCCTTGGGTCATGGGCAACAACTGTGTAAAGTTTCATGATCCTAGGTCAACCGGTTCTTGACTTAGAGCACTGAAACGGATTTTAAACAAAGTCTGATTGTGACCTTCACCTTTGACCTTCGTGACCCCAAAACAATAGGGCACCTCCTTGGGTCATGGGCAACAACTGTGTAAAGTTTCATGATCCTAGGTCAACCCGTTCTTGACTTAGAGCACGGAAACGAAAAAGTCTACGGACGGACGGACGGACAGACGGACGGACGGACGGACAGACAGACAGACAGACATGGTGAAACCAATATACCCCCCTCTACTTCGTAGGTGGGGGGTATAACAATTATAAGCAAGACATGATACTGCTGTATATCAGTAACAACACATTCAAACGGTTCTTAATTTTTTGTTAGTAGTAAGAATAAATTTTACACTAGAAAAATTTTGAAAACTTAATATGACAAAATGGACACTTAGAAATAAAGATATAAGATATGTATAATTACACTGGAAATATTTTAGAGAAAAGGAGAAAATGCTGATTATTAGCAATAGTTTCAAATTCTCATCTTAAGAAATAAGAAATTGTTTTGGAAAGGGTTAAGAAATTATTCAAAATCTCACCAATACATGATACTGTATATCAATAATAGCACATCCCTCCAAAACGGAGGGTGGAAGAGAGGGTACAAGTGTCGCCTGGTTCACTTTCCCCACAGTGTTCGGGTTGACACGGATTGGTCCATTATAAAGGTTAAATCTCTCCTCTTTAGGATGTTTGTGGGGCCGGCCGGATGAAAATATACTCTCTGAATATGCTGTGTAGGTCACAATCTGAGGAATAGAAAAACACAACAAGGTAAATCTTGACTATTTCAAAAACAAGACCAGGTTTTGATATCTGAAATAGAATAGGCTTCAGAAAACATTGGGGCAACAAGAGAAAATGCTGGTAACCAGCATTTTCTCCTTTTGCCTCAATATTTTCTGTACTATATTGTACACAAATCCACTTTTAAGATCAAATTTGCTGTCAGCAACAACTTTCAAATTAACAACATCCTAATTTTACTTTTTGGGGTGGGTTAAATAAATAAGCAAAAGGCTAATTCCACGAATCTTATCTCATCTCTAATATAAAATTCTGCAAAACTGAACGTGAAATTAAACAAGAGCTGTCCGAAGACAGCGCGCTCGACTTTCTAAGTTGCTTAGTATAAAGGGGGCATAACTCCAAATATAGTGGAGCCAGGGTCATGGGCCCTGGTAGTAAGGTAGAGGGTGTGATGGTGAGTAAGTATTCCAAGTTTGGGTTGAATCCCTTTGATAGTATGGAAGTTATTGATGTTTGAAAAAAACTTTAACCTTTGTTGCAACGCCAACGCCAACTCAGACACCAGGGTGACAGTATAAGCTCTCATTTTCTTCGAAAAGTCGAGCTAAAAATACATCATTAACCATTGCAATCAGCAAAATTTTGACTGTTTCAATTTGAAAACAGTTGTGACACAATAGTTGATAATTAAAGAAGGAAACATAATTACATGCATGTTACAGCACAGAAAATATTGAGACTTCAAGAGACTTGTTTATATCAGCATTTTCTTCTTTTGCCTCAATATCTTCCCAAGACATTCCTTTGGGGTGTGTCGTAAAGTGTCACTGTTTGGCAACTGGTCTAAAGAAAACAAAAATTTGATAATTCAAATGAAAAGTTTAGCCTAACATTGACAAGTATACAAGAGCTTGAATAAATTAACCCAGCTCTAAACAGCAATATTCAAGGGTGCTCCAAAATGAAAGCTGCTGCAGACGACAAAACAGACTGATGTTGATAAAGATCAGAATCTGTATAAAACAGCTCAAAATATTGCGGCAAAAGGATAAACTGATGGTTATCAGCAGTTTCTTCTTTTGTCTCAATGTTTTCCCAAGCCATTTCTAGTAGGGACGCCAAAATTGGGTCTTGTTTGGGAAAGGGTTGAAATATAAGGAACCAGAGCTACAGATCATTGGGTATTGGCTTCTCAAAACGCTTTATATCCATCAATGTTTATCAACCCTTTTGTTGTGGGCACTCATTAGAATCGTCTCATTGAGACGATTCAAATGAGTACCCACAACAAAGGTTTGGATTCGAAATAACAAATTCAAAATGTTGTTGTCCACTTTTCAGGGTTCCCAAAAAACCCAAAATGGGAGTTTTGCACCCCCAAAATTGAATCTTGCACCCCCATTTTTTTGCAGGCAGCCTTCTATGTCTCAAATAAAGGGGGTGCAAGTATGCTGTAAAATGACTGTTTTCACCCCCAGATTTAAAATTCAGTGGGAACCCTGCTTTTATCTTTCTCTGAGAAACAAAAGGCGAACAAACCTGTACAAGAAGAAGTTGGACTGAGTCTACATAGTTTGATGTTTTATTGTTAACAGTGATGTCATACACTACTGGTTCACTCGGGACATAGCCAGTCTTGTTGAGCTCTAATGATATATCAACTGTACCAACATTACAGCAACAATCTTCTATCTCACGAGAATTTGTGTGACAATTTTAAATAAATAAAATTTTAATTTTTGTTGTCTTTTGGGGTAGAAAACACTGTGGGAAATGAAGAAATTGCTTGTCACAAGCAATTTCTTCATTTTCCACGATGTTTTCCAAAGTCTTTATCTTGAAGAGTGTTTAAAAGCATCAATGTTTGGGAATGGTTTAACCCTTTCCCAAACGATAAAATTTTAGGGTGTTCCAATCTAAAGTCTGCTGCAGACTACTAAATTAATGTTGCCTAAGGTGCAATTTGTGAAAAATAGAGCTCACAAAACATTGAGACAAAAGGAGAAACTGCTGGTTATCAGCAGTTTCTTCTTTTGTTTCAATGTTTTCCCAAGCCTATTCTACAAGGGACGTCAAAACCAGGTCTTGTTTGGGAAAGGGTTAAGAATGTCTTTATCCTCTCTTATCTGTTATTCTGAGAAACAAAAAGCCCTACTAACCTGTACAAGAAGAAGTTGGACTGAGTCTACATAGTTTGATGTTTTATTATTGACAGTGATGTCATACACTACAGGTTCACCGGGGACATAGCCGGTCTTGTTGAGCTCTAGCGATATATCAACCGTCCCAACATTTTATCTTTCTCTGAGAAACAAAAGGCAAACAAACCTGTACAAGAAGAAGTTGGACTGAGTCTACATAGTTTGATGTTTTATTGTTGACAGTGATGTCATACACTACTGGTTCACCCGGGACATAGCCGGTCTTGTTGAGCTCTAGTGATATATCAACTGTACCAACATTTTATCTTTCTCTGAGCATTAAAAGCCCTACTAACCTGTACAAGAAGAAGTTGGACTGAGTCTACATAGTTTGATGTTTTATTGTTGACAGTGATGTCATACACTACTGGTTCACCCGGGACATAGCCGGTCTTGTTGAGCTCTAGTGATATATCAACCGTACCAACATTTTATCTTTCTCTGAGCATTAAAAGCCCTACTAACCTGTACAAGAAGAAGTTGGACTGAGTCTACATAGTTTGATGTTTTATTGTTGACAGTGATGTCATACACTACTGGTTCATCCGGGACATAGCCGGTCTTGTTGAGCTCTAGTGATATATCAACCGTCCCAACATTACAGCAACAATCTTCTATCTCTCGAGAATTTGTGTGACAATTTTAAATAAATAAAATTTAAATTTTTGTTGTCTTTTGGGGTAGAAAACACTGTGGGAAATGAAGAAATTGCTTGTCACAAGCAATTTCTTCATTTTCCATGATGTTTTCCAAAGTCTTTATCTTGAAGAGTGTTTAAAAGCATCAATGTTTGGGAATGGTTTAAGAATGTCTTTATTCCCTCTTATCTGTTGCTCTGAGAAACAAAAAGGCAAACAAACCTGTACAAGAAGAAGTTGGACTGAGTCTACATAGTTTGATGTTTTATTGTTGACAGTGATGTCATACACTACTGGTTCACCCGGGACATAGCCAGTCTTGTTGAGCTCTAGCGATATATCAACCGTTCCAACATTTTATCTTTCTCTGAGAAACAAAAGGCGAACAAACCTGTACAAGAAGAAGTTGGACTGAGTCTACATAGTTTGATGTTTTATTGTTGACAGTGATGTCATACACTACTGGTTCACCCGGGACATAGCCGGTCTTGTTGAGCTCTAGCGATATATCAACCGTCCCAACATTTTATCTTTCTCTGAGAAACAAAAGCCCTACAAACCTGTACAAGATGAAGTTGGACTGAGTCTACATAGTTTGATGTTTTATTATTGACAGTGATGTCATACACTACTGGTTCACCCGGGACATAGCTGGTCTTGTTGAGCTCTAGCGATATATCAACCGTCCCAACATTTTATCTTTCTCTGAGAAACAAAAGGCAAACAAACCTGTACAAGAAGAAGCTGGACTGAGTCTACATAGTTTGATGTTTTATTATTGACAGTGATGTCATACACTACTGGTTCACCCGGGACATAGCCGGTCTTGTTGAGCTCTAACGATATATCAACCGTCCCAACATTACAGCAACAATCTTCTATCTCACGTGAATTTGTGTGACAATTTTAAATAAATAAAATTTAAATTTTTGTTGTCTTTTGGGGTAGAAAACACTGTGGGAAATGAAGAAATTGCTTCTCTTGAAGAATGTTTAAAAGCATCAATGTTTGGGAATGGTTTAAGAATGTCTTTATTCCCTCTTATTCTGTTGCTCTGAGAATCAAAAGGCGAACAAACCTGTACAAGAAGAAGTTGGACTGAGTCTACATAGTTTGATGTTTTATTGTTGACAGTGATGTCATACACTACTGGTTCACCCAGGACATAGCCAGTCTTGTTGAGCTCTAGTGATATATCAACCGTCCCAACATTTTATCTTTCTCTGAGAAACAAAAGACAAACAAACCTGTACAAGAAGAAGCTGGACTGAGTCTACATAGTTTGAAGTTTTATTGTTAACAGTGATGTCATACACTACTGGTTCACCAGGGACATAGCCGGTCTTGTTGAGCTCTAGCGATATATCAACCGTCCCAACATTACAGCAACAATCTTCTATCTCACGAGAATTTGTGGCGTGGATCGGAACCTGTGCGGATAGAATTATTAGAACAAGAGCCTGAAAGGCACTGATATCGCTCACCTGAGTTCTTCCTGTATTTGATTGTGTACAATATAAATTTTGTTGTATACAAATATGTATGTCGTATCAAATTATTGTAAATTAAGTTTCATAATTTCTGATGAATACAATGAAGTCACATTAGTATTCAATCATATTGCATGTAGTAGCATTTGCATACATCTTTAAAATTGAATATCATGTGCTGTTCCAGTTTGATTTTTATAATCAAGATTAAACTTTTACAATTAACAATTAACAATTTTGAAACATCAGAATGATACATCACAAACATTAATACGCTTAATATGATAAGCCCCTCCTTGCCTCATCAACATTTATTATCCTATCAAAAATTTATAACCAAGTGTTTGAAAAGAGTAACTCAATAAGCATTTTGTTCTCTTAGTTTAAATTGGCCCCATAATTGATTTTTGAAGAATTTCTTTATAATTTTTTTATTTTTGAAATCTGATAAGCCCTACCCTGCCACACTCAAATTTTTTAACAAATCAAAAATTCACAAACAATATTATTGTTAAAAAGAGTCACTCAAGCAACATCCCTGGTTCAAATTGGCCCAACAGTTGATTCTTAAAGAATTTTCTTGTCATTTCTCCTAGTCGAAGAAACATCCTGCCATGCCCACATTTTCAACGAATCACAGATTTGTAAATAAAAATTAAAAAGGGGTACCCAAGGAACATTCCTGGATAATTTGATATAATTTGTCCAACAGTTAACCCATTACCACACATTTACACTTTTTGACTCCCCACGAGAAATTGGCTTGGGAAAACATTGTGGAAAATGAAGAAATTGCTTTTTACAAGCAATTTCTTCATTTCCCACAATATTTTCTAAACAAAATACAAAGAAATGAAAAAATCCATTCACTTTAAATTGTTGTCTGCAACATCTTTGTAATTGGACAAGTCTAAAATTTTGCCGTTTGGTAATGGGTTAAGGACAAGAAAATTTTCATGGATTTGTTTAATAACTTCTCCAAGTATGATAAGCCCCTCCCTGCCAAGGCTACATTTTTTGACAAATCGAAAAATTCATGAACACACATTGAAAACAGTCACCCAAGAAACAGATCTGCCAGGTTTGGTTTAAATTTGACCAATGGTTGATTTTTAAAGAATTTTGTCATGATTTTTTTTAAGTCTGAAAAACGCCGCCCTGCCACGCCCACATTTTTAGACGAATCAAAAATTTGAAAACAAATTTTGAAAAGGGTCATCCAAAGTAACATTTCTGCCAAGTTTGGTACAAATTGGATCAATATTTGATTTTTGAAGAATTATTTAACAATTTCTCTAAGTCTGATAAGCCCCGCCCTGCCACGCCCACATTTTTTGACGAATCAAAAGTTTGAAAACAAATTTTGGAAAGGGTCATCCAAGTAACATTTCTGACAAGTTTGGTAAAAATTGATCCATTGGTTAAGGAGAAGATGATTTTTTAAGAATTACTTAACAATTTCTCTAAGTCTGATAAGCCCCGCCCTGCCACGCCCTCATTTTTTGACGAATCAAAAATTTGAAAAAAAGTTTTGAAAAGAGTTATCAAAGGAACATTTCTGCCAATTTTGGTAAAAATTAATTCATTGGTTAAGGAGGAGAAGATTTTTGAAGAATTATTTAACAATTTCTCTAAGTCTGATAAACCCCGCCCTGCCACGCCCTCATTTTTTGACAAATCAAAAATTTGAAAACAAGTTTTGAAAAGGGTCACCCAAGGAACATTTCTGCCAATTTTGGTAAAAATAGACTCAATGGTTAGAGAGAAGAAGATTTTTGAAGAATTATTTAACAATTTCTCTAAGTCTGATAAGCCCCGCCCTGCCACGCCCACATTTTTTGACGAATCAAAAATCTGAAAACAAGTTTTGAAAAGGGTCACCCAGGGAACATGCCTGCCAAGTTTGGTTAGGATTGGCCCAGTGGTTAAGGAGGAGAAGATGTTTAAAGAAATTGTTGACGACTTCCGACGCACGACGCACGACGCACGCCGGACACAGGGTGATCACAAAAGCTCACCTTGAGCATGTTGCTCAGGTGAGCTAAAAATTGTGAACAAATGTTGAAAAGAGTGACTCAAGGCACATTCCAACCCAGTTTGGTTCAATTGGGCCCAATAGTTGATTTTTAAAGAATTTTCTTCTGATTTCTCTAAGTCCGATAAGCCCCTTTCTCCCTACCACGCCAACATTTTTTCACAGATGTACAAATTTGTGAACAAATTTTGAAAAAAGTAACTCAAGGCATATTCCAATCGAGTTTGGTTCAAATTGGCCCAATAGTTGATTTTTAAAGAATTTTCTTTTGATTTCTTTAAGTCGTATAAGCCCCTTTCTCCCTGCCACGCCCACATTTTTTGACAAATGTAAAAATTTATGAACAAATTTTGAAAAGAGTGACTCAAGGCACATTCCAACCGAGTTTGGTTCAAATTGGCCCAATGGTGGATTTTTAAAGAATTTTATTATGATTTCTCTAAGTCTGATAAGCCCCGCCCTGCCACGCCCACATTTTTTGACTTATCAAAAACTCGCGAACAAATTTTGAAAAGGGTCACCCAAGGAACATTCCTGCAAGGTTTGGTTAAAATTGCCCAAATGGTTTGGGAGGAGAAGATGTTTAAAGAAATTGTGAACGGACGGACAGATGGACGGACGGACAGACGGACGGACGGACAGATGGACGGACGACGGACGATGAGCGACCACAATAGCTCACCTTGAGCACTTTGTGCTCAGGTGAGCTAATAAGATTTACTCCTTTCCCAAAAGACAAAATTTTGGTCTTGTCAAATTTTATGGGTTTGCAGAGAACAAAATTAATGTAATGCTAAACTTAACCCTTTCTCAAACGACAAAATTTTAGGGTCATCCAATTGGAAAGCTGCTTAAGACAGCAAAATGCATGTTTTTAAGACAGAATTTGTGAAGAAGAAAGCACAGAAAATATTGAGGCAAAAGGAGAAACTGCTGTTTATCAGCAGTTTCTTCTTTTGCCTAAATGTTTTCCCAAGCTATTTCTAATAGGGACGTCAAAACTAGGTCTTATTTGGAAAAGGTTAAATCAAGAAGAAAATCTCCATTTTACTTTTTAGATATCCTACAAGACAAGGAGAAAATGCTGATTACCAACATCTTTTTTTATTTCCTGCAAGGTTTTGCAAACAAATGTGAAATACAACTATACAATAGGGTAACTAATAGGCATCACTATTAAGAGAGGGTTATTCTCTGAGCAACTGTTAACATAAGATATTGGTATTCTTGATTTTTAATTCCATAAATCAATATGGTGTGAGTACTCTTTTGATTAGGTGGAATACCCATAATGTGGCCATTTTGAGATTCATATGATGTCTGAATGTTTGAGACAATGTTGCACATGTTCCAATCGTACATGGATAAGTTACAAAGACGAAAATATCTGCACTTCTGGCTGCCGAATAATCAGATGTCACCCAAAAAAGGCCAACATCATGTGAATTTCTTTTACAGATATTCTACATTAATCCTGACAAAGGTACAGATATTCAGCACTTTCTCCTTTTGTCTCAATATTTTCTTACTGTTTTTGTACACAATTTCTTTCATTAGCAACATTCATTTTGTTTTTTTGCAACATCTTTTAAAATGAACCATCCCAAAAATTTGTCGTTTGGGAAGGGTTAATGTTTAACCCTTTTCCAATCAGCAAAACGTAAGGTTATTGAATTCAAAATCCCCTTTAGATGACAAAATCAGTGTAAATTGTTGTCTAATTTGTCTGCATTATAGCCAAGGAAATATTGAGGCAAAAGGAGATACTGCTGGTTATCAGCGGTTTCTTCATTTATTTCAATGTTTTCCAAAGCCTTTTCTATAAGGGACGTCAAAAGCCGGTCTTGTTTGGGAAAGGGGCCCCTGTTAAAGTTTGAGAAAACCATGCCCATCAGATTACACCCTGTAGAATCCCCTGTATCTCTTCATAGGAAGAAAAACAAATTGAGAGCAAGTGCAAAGAATAGCCATACATACAACAACCAGGCTACCTAGAAGGGGGTCAATTGATCTAGTCAATGCTTGAAGCTATGACTGTGTATTCAATTTGAAAGCATGATGATGATATTAATAATGATGATGATGATAGTGATGAAAAGTAGAAATTCTAGGTCAAACTTGTACGTTAAATCTGAGGTGTGTTCTTGAGAGTGAGATTCTTTTAAGATTTCATAAGTTGTTTTAGATAAAGCGTTTTAAGACCTAGATTCTGACCGAGGTGTTCCAAATGCTCCAGACTTCATACAAATGACATCATGATGATGTAATTTGTATGAAGTCTTTAGTATTTAAAAAACACCGCAGTTTATGAATCATTTAGCATTCAGAACAATTTGGTCAATTCTCTCTTATATTATTTGTACAGAGTTGACTTAGGGGTTTCACAAAAAATATAGCATTAGGGCTTCCAATTGAGCATCTTAAAAATCTTGCTCTAAAGAACGCTTAATCCTAAAAGATCTTAAGAAATCTCCCTCAAAAGAATGTGCCTCTGTACTGGTTATTCTGCAATTAGGAACAAACTACCAAGTACGTATACTTACACATGCTGATGGGTTTGAATTAAGGTCGAGATGGCGTATAACTGTAAATATGCGCCTCTCATGGGAGTCAAACTTCCATGGCCGATCTATGGTGGCCTTACAGAAATACCGTACATGACCCCTACGACCCTCGAAGGAGGACGGAAGAGTACTCGGCAGTGTAAACGAGAACGGGAAGGCGTGATCACCTGCTGGATGCTCCAAACTCCCTTCTTGTGATCCTAAAATAGGAAAAGAGACCATTAACCCTTTCCCAAACTACAAAATTTTAGGGTGATCCACTTCAAAAGCTGCCACAAAAGACAAAATGGGTGTCATTAAAGATAGGATTTGTGCAAAATATGGCACAGAAAATATTGAGACAAAAGGAGAAACTGCTGGTTATCAGCAGTTTCTTCTTTTGTTTCAATGTTTTCCCAAGCCAATTCTATTAGGGACGTCAAAACCAGGTCTTGTTTTGGAAAGGGTTAATAGAAAAGGCATCATCATGGGAAAACATTGAGGCAAAAGAAGAAACTGCTGATAACCAGCAGTTTCTCCTTTTGCCTCCATATTTTCCATGCTATAATTTACAACTTCCATTCATAAAGTAACACTCCTATTGTCATCTGCAGGTACGAGCTCCATTTGAATTGGAGTGTCTACAATTTGGCTGTTTGGGAAAGGGTCAAGGCCAGAATCTGGAAAAGGGGCCCTTGAACAGAGGCATCTGGAAAAACAATGAATCCAGATCAATCTGGGACTGTGTGAAGTCCATTAGGAATCCATATTGTTCCCTAGCAGATCTATGCTTCAATTCATGCAAAAAATGCAACATGGATCTTGATCAGAAACACGAACCCTTTATTCAGATCACAGCTCATATATTTTATATCTTTTTCATTGAAACAAAATTCATTATTTTCTTCTCTATCAGTAATGTTACAGTAGAAATTGCTACTTGCAAGAAGCATAGAGCCTTTCAAAACAATGATGAGTTTCAAGTTTGTGATAAAATTAACAACAACATCAACAACACCATATTGCCCAAGAAAAGGCCCATGTCAAGTTTTCATGTTAAGTTTCGGACATACAGACGGACAGACAACCAGACAACAGTAAAATTTTTTGCCCTAAATCTTTCTTTACGGGGGCATAAAAATGTGAAAGCAATATAAACTACAAGAGGACCATGATGGTCCTATATCGCTCACCTGAACCAAAATGATATCAGCAAAATTTTTGTTCAATTCAATTGATATTTATGACTTTAAAGTGACATTTCAGAATTTTTTGTTGTGAATTTTACTTTTATTTTTATCTGAAAGAGCATATTTCCTTATGAAAATTCTGAAAATTTCACGCCAAAATATTGCGCCGTTTACGAGAAATTTATATTTATGTGTTCAAATTGAACAAATTGTTGTGGACAACAGTTCGGATTTATATGCAATTTATTGATTATGTCTCAACTTTAAATGCGTGTTACTCGCTTATTGGCAACAACTTCAAACAAGAGGACCATGATGGTCCTATATCGCTCACCTGAACCAAGATGATATGAGCCACAGATTTGTTCAAATCAATTACTTGTGACTTTAAGACTGAAAACAAACTTATTGTCAACAACACGCTATTTGTAGTTGTTAGAGTAAAAACAGTCGAAAACGGCAAATTTGTCAATTTGAAGGGCTCAGCAAACTCAGCAAATTCTACTCTAATTAAGCTAATTCAAACTGGTGCAAGATCTTATGTTCAGCAAAATTGTGTCCAATTTTCATCTTGAATGGTCAATAATTGTAGATGCTAAAGTGTAAACGAAGTCCAAAACAATCGAAAACATCAATTTTGTCAAATTCAAGGGCATATAACTCATGACTTTCTAGTCTGACGAGACTGAAATTCAAGCTCATCCAAGAAATTATGGTCACCAATATTGTGTCAAAGTTTTGTCTAAATAGGTCAATAATTGTAGATTCTAGAGTGTAAACAAAGTCGTAAACATTCAAAAATGGGAATTTTGTCAAATTCAAGGGCGTATAACTCATGACCTTTTGATCTGATCAATCTGATAATCAAACTCATACATGATCTTATAGTCCCTAACATTGTGACCAAGTTTTGTCTTGATTGGTCAATAATTGTAGATGCTAGAGTGTAAACAAAGTCGAAGACAGTAGAAAACGTCAATTTTGTCGAATTCAATGGCGTATAACTCAGGAATTTTTTATCCAATCAGTCTGAAAGTCGGACTCATTTGAGATTGTATAGGCCTTAACATTGTGTCAAAGTTTTGTCTAGATTGGTCAATTATTGTAAATGCTAGAGTGTAAATAAAGTCAAAAACAGTCGAAAACAGCAATTTTGTTAAATTCAAGGGCGTATAACTCATGACTTATTGATCCGATCAATCTGAAAATCAAACTCATACAAGATCTTATGATCCCTAACATTGTCTCAAAGTTTTGTTTTGATTGGTCAATATTTGTAGATGTTAGAGTGTAAACAAAGATGAAAACAGTCGAAAATGGCAATTTTGTCAATTTCAAGGGCACATAACTCAAGACCTACTTGTATGATCAAACTGAAAATCGAATTCATCTGAGATCTTATGGTCACCAACATTGTGTCAAAGTTTTGTCTTGATTGATCAATAATTGTAGATACTAGAGTGTAAACAATGTCAAAACTAGCTATTTTTCGCATTCAAGGGCAGATAACTCCGGACTTTCTGGTTAGATCTGACCCATAATCGAACTCATCCGAGATCTTATGGTCATACATGTTTTGACCAGGTTTGGTCAAGATTGGCTTATATTTGTAGATGCTAGAGTGTTAACACGAAATTGTGGACGGACGGACGGACAGACGGACAGACGGACAGACGGACGACGGACAAAAAGTGACCACAATAGCTCACCTTGAGCACTTCGTGCTCAGGTGAGCTAATAAGCCAGCATATTCCATTTCCCTATGGTTCTTCATTTAGGAATGCCAAAGCTATGTGATACTTGGGGAAGGGAATAAAGCTTTGACAGGTTGTTAAAACCTGCCAGTAATACCCGAAAGGGGAGTTAGGCAGTATAGACAGGGTTCTCTCTACAATAATTTGAAGCCGTAGTGGCAAATTATATGCTTGAAATGCATTGTGTTCAAAAATTGTGAGTAAAAACATAATGGGAAAAGAAGAAATTGCTCAATTTGAGCATTTTCTTCTTTTCCCATAATGTTCTTATACAGAATCATTAAATCTTTTCATATAAGAATGCATTATTTATCACTTATTGACATGAAATGCCTAAAATGCCCCCTATCAACGATTTTGGGGAAATTAAGCTGTAGGGTAGTTTTGAAGCTGTAGTGGCTTTACACTGATTTACATGAAGCTGTAGTTGGGCCGATACAGCTTATTGGGCTAGGGAGAACACTGATAGATAGATGTAGATAAATCTTGTGTCCAAACCCACGTTACAAAATGAAACCAACTAAGTACATCTAGCATACCAATTGAAATGATTTATCAAACCCTTTCCCAAACAAGACCTGGTTTTGACGTCCCTAATAAATATGGCTTGGGAAAACATTGAGACCAAAGAAGAAACTGCTGATAACCAGTTGTTTCTCTTTTTGTCTCAATGTTTTCTGTGTTGTATTATACACAAATTCTATCTTTCACAACATTCCGTTTGTTGATAGCAGCAGCTTTAAAATTGTATCACTTTAACCCTTTTCTAAACGGCAAAATTTTAGGGTGATCCACTTCAAAAACTGCCACAAATGACAAAATGGAAGTTACTAAAGATAAAATTTTTGTAAAATATGGCATAGAAAATATTGAGACAAAAGGAGAAACTGCTGGTTATCAGCAGTTTCTTTTTTAGTTTCAGTGTTTTCCCAAGCCTTTTCTATCAGGGACGTCAAAACCAGGTCTTGTTTGGGAAAGGGTTAAAATTTTGTTGTTTGGGAAAGGGTTAACTTTGCCTGAATAACAATTACCAGCTTCTAACAACACCATGTGATGATTGAGATAAACTTCCTTCCCTTTGTACCTCTTCTTACTCTTCCCACTTCCCTCATCCCATTGAGACTTGCTTTCTCCAACAAAGTACAACTTTAAACCTAGAGTAAATGGAAAAGATACATATACCTTCTTTGTCAATACCAGGTCAATACATGTACAGTATAAAACTTTTAACCCATTACGGTTACCAAACAACAAAGTTTTAGGGTTGTCCAAATTGAAAGATCGTGAATGCAGACGACAATTTCAAGTGAATGAAGTTTTTATTTTTTGTGTATTTTTGTATGGAAATCATTGTGGAAAATGAAGAAATTGCTTGTCACAAGCAATTTCATCATTTTCCATGATGTTTTCCATGGCCATTATTTTGTGGGCAGTCAAAAGGAGTCACTGTGTGGTAATGGGTTAAAGGTATTCTCTTCAAATAATGTCTCAGTAAAAGTACTTTCTTTTGACTATATCCACTCTACCTAATATAACACAGTGCTGACAACTCTGTACAGCGTTGGACACAAGCAGTGTCCTGGGATCCTGAAACCCGAGAAATTCAGGAGGGATCTAAGATTCCATTTTCTCTTCAGATTAAGCTACTGCATCCACTTGATTAAGGGTCCATAGAAATACCGAAACGCACGAAACACTGAAACGCACAGTAATTACCAAAAGCACTTGAAATATCAATTTTAAATTTTCATACAGGTAAACGGAACACATTTACTGAAACGCATATGGGGGAAATCAATTTTTAGTAAACACCGAAACGCATTTGATCCTTTTCGTAGCTAAGGATGTTAACCCTTTCCCAAACGACAAAATTTTAGAGTAATCCACTTCAAAAGCTGTCACAAATGACAAAATGGATGTTATTAAAGATAGGATTTGTGAAAAATATGGTACAGAAAATATTGAGACAAAAGGAGAAACTGCTGGTTATCAGCAGTTTCTTCTTTTGTTTCAATATTTTCCCAAGCCTTTTCTAGTAGGGACGTAAAAACCAGGTCTTGTTTGGGAAAGGGTTAATGCATTTGAGAAAAAAAAAATGCTTTGGAATATGCTTAGATCAGAAGATGATTCTTTTACCACATTATTTTCGGACCCATTATGTGCTATGTACAAGTACAATGTGAGAATTTTCCAATATTTTGGATGTCGATTTTGTCGTATGCAGAGAAAATAATGTAATAATGTGCATATTTTCCTTTCTTCTATTCCTTAATTTTGTTTTATCTTATTTTTCTCATGTATGAAAAAAATCGATATTTCAAGTGTGTTTCGGTAATTACTGTGCGTTTCAGTGTTTCGTGCGTTTCGGTATTTCTATGGACCGCTTGATTAATGGTAACCCATGACAAAATGAAAAAACTTCTAGACTGGTCCAAATTCAAAGATCTATGTTGCATATTTACCAAGTTTTCAAAATTTGCAAGGGGGAGATTGCATATTTTACAGAAATTTGCGCCATATTTAAAGTGACATTTCAGAATTATTTGTCATAAATCTTACTTTTACTTTTATCTGAAAGAGCATATTTCCTTATGAAAATTCTGAAAATTACGAGCCAAAATATTGCTCCGTTTACGAGAAATTTATATCTTTGTGTTAAAATTGAACAAATTGTTGTGGACAACAGTTCGGATTTATAAGCAATTTATCGATTATGTCTCAACTTTAAATGCGTGTTTCTCGCTTATTGGCAACAACTTCAAAAAAACCAATAGTATTTATACTCATTAGAATAACCAATCTTGGCATCAAGACATACTTTAAAAAATTGAAATTGGAATGAAATGTCCCTTTAAACTGATTTCAGCATGCAAGTTTTTTTCTTCAAAATTTTCCGAGGGGAGGTCATGAGGGGGGAGAGGGGACTTGGGGGGGGGGGGGCAGACATTGAGAGAGAGAGAGACAAACACATGGGGAAGACACACGGAGAGACTTACTTCTCAGTTTGATCGATTTTATCAGCGATAGTTTGACTTGTCCACTTAAAACATTCCCGGCCTCAAAAACACCATGTCGAGAATCAAATTTGATTGAAAACTCTTGTATTTTCATTGTCGTTTGACGCCAATATCAACCGTAGGACAAATAGCCAAACATTTGTATATTTTTGAAAGGACTTTTACAGCCTGAAAAGGCAAAAAAATGTTTTTACAATTTATGAAAATTTGACAGATAACAATCTGTAAAACCCGGAAGTGCTCTAAAGGTTCTTTTGTTTGTACGATCGGAAGTCACAGGCAGTTCGAGAATCTAGTAAAAATTAATCGAACAAAACTTTTTTTTAAAGAAATGTTATTACGAGAGCTTAGCGCAAAATTATTGTAACTATGTGTTACATAGTTTATTGGGTTTCAATTGAATTCGACTCTTTTCCTTCTCCTGTAAAATTTTACAAAATGTAGATCTACCGGTAGATCTATTCCTAAATTCACAAAATACAAAAAAGAGGAAAAATGAATTTCTGAAAATGTGTAGATTGAGTTACAATGGTTTTGCACTGAGTCCTCAATAAGTCTATTACAACAGGAACCGGGGCAGATCCAACATTCCTTCAAGTGGGTGTGCGTGTGTGTTTCGGGGAGGGGGGAGGGTAGTTGTCCTCACTCGGGGTTTGGAATAGGCTAAGCAACAGAAACTGATTTCCGATGATGAAACAAAGATTTAACAAGGATCCAAGGGGTTTCGTTTTGAAGACACCCCAAGCTCCATGGATCAGCCACTGCACAAAATCAAGATCAACACATGTTTTTTAAAGACATTGTGGACATAAAATGCCTATAAATATGCCTTCAGGTAGTTCACACTTAATGAGATTCGAACGACATCAGAATGATTCTGCCGTCGTCGTAAACATCCGACGGTGGAACATTCCACCGCCGAATGTTTTCGACGTCGCCCGAATAAGTTCGGATACGTAATGTATTACAACATGGAAGCAACTCCAGATAAGAGTGTGGTACGAATTTTCAAACTGCGATAATTCTGTTATTGTTCATCAAACCCTATGTTGTGGGTACTCATTTGTATCTTCTCATCGAGACGATTCAAATGAGTACCCACAACACAGGGTTTGGAAGTGAAATAACAAAGTTATAATGTCTTCACCCCACGTATCTGTAGCCCTTAATTGGAAGACAAGAACGATGAACCGCTCTTTCATCTTTAAACTAACGTGGACACTAAATTATCACAGGATAGAAGAGATAGTAATATAGTCTGTGATTTATTGTCATCACTTTACCAAACGACAACCATTTAGTCTGGGCCCAAATTCATCTACAAGGGACAATTACATTTGAATAATTTGTGTGATTGAATTTGTGAACAATGTTTATTGACGGTCGATATCATCTCGTGGTTTGAAGATTTTTAAAACATTCACTAAACAAAAACTGGTTATGAGGTCAGTGGTAGGAAATGCATGGGAAAATATAAAGATGTGCTGATCATCAACAATTTCGTCTTTTGTCTTCATGTTCTCTATGCTACAACATAAAGAATTTTTTGCTATAAAATCAATTATTTTATTATAATGCAACAGCTTTGAAAAAAGGAAGGTTCCAAAATGAAATCGTTTAACATTTTGGTGTGAGTCAAAGTGCCAATTCTCAACTGAGAGTACAGTACTGTCAAGTACGCACCGTTCACGACATGCAACACACAAACAAGACGCTTAAAATAAGTCGACGTAAGGAAATTTTAAAAGTAGTAACTTGTTCACGACGTAATTGTTTCCCAGCAGCACAAAATAGGCAATTTTGATCAGAAATGCGACAGTTACATGGATTTGTGTTCGCACTGTGAGGAACAAACTTTGTTCTTTGCGTTTACGTACACGTCCACCTTACGTTGGCGTTCCTTTGGCTTGTGCGCGCAGACAGTCCAGACTGAAACGACACTGTCCACTGACAAGATGGCAGTGGAATCAAGTCATTTTGCAGATTTAACCCGTTTGAATTTTACATTTGTGGAGACGCAATTGTGAAATAATGGATCTCGTTAGTCAACGTCATTCAAAATGACCGCTCCAGAGTAACAATTGGATTTCATATTAGAGCAAAACTAAGTGGGCATTATCTAATGAAACTTAAATGGCGTATGACAATTCTACGGAAATTTTCCAGTCTGTGGTATTGCCATTCAAACTTTAGAGCATGCCACTATTCTCCAGCAGGATTACGCCTGTCTACACGTTGCTAGACACAGGTAGAAATTTCTACAGTTACAGAAAGTGGATGTGGTACTCTGGCCAGCCGTTTTGTAGGATCATACGCCAATCAACCTACCCTAAGAACGTCTGATGACGGGATATAGGAGCAGGGATGACGTCAATAACGTAACAAGTCTTATATGCGTTCTCCTTCTGCAATTTGGGAGTGTTCCAGTGACGCTTGGTTGAGGACTCATTTCAAGCATAATAAACTGTGTGTTACTGTTATGCCTCTCTTACAACCGGTCGCACGTGCTCCTGCGTTCGGTCTGCGTGCTATCTGCGTCTAAAACGTACGTTTATTCGTGCGATGCACGCACGTGCACCACGACGCAGACTGCACGCAGCAACGAATTGACCGGACAATTCTTTGCTACGACCATTCTGCGTCTTTTAGAATGCCAGGAGCACGCAAGACAGAAGTACAGAACACGTACGACAGGTGTGCGTGTGACGCAGGGAACGATATACTGAAATTCCAGAAAATTCACAAAGAATGCTTACTTTTCTCGAAAGAGATTCATACTTTTGACCTGCTTTGAATGTACATATTTTGAGGTGCTCTTACAACCCTTCGTGCGTCTTTATAAATCGTGCGATTTTGCAGAGTTTTAAAACGTACGATTTAAAAAGACGCACGACGGGTTGTAAGAGAGGCTTTATAAACGATAATAATGGACATACAGGCTACGGAATCCATGTGTCATTTTCAGAGTGCTACCCTTACCTTATTTGCCGTCACACATCAGACGTGTTAGGCCTCAAATGCAAACCCATTTGAAATATTGTCGTAAAATATCAAATATCATTGTCTGAAAAATTGATTTCAATCTGAACCAAGATAAGGGAGAAAAAGGGAGAAAAATGCTGCAACTTATGGAAATGCTAAACTTTTCCCCTTCGGTATAGAATAATAAAATTTTCAATTTATGGCACACATTTTTTGTGACAATGCCTTATTCGGGGAGCATAATCCGTCCGTGACAGCTCTTGTTTAACCCATTTCCACACAATGACGCCTTTTGATGTCCTACAAAATTAATGCTTTGGAAAACATTGAGGAAAATGAAGAAATTGCTTGTGACAAGCAATTTCTTCATTTCCCACAATGTTTTCTAAACAAAATCACCAAAAAAGTGTAAAATTCCATGCACTTCAAATTGTCGTCTGCATCATCTTTGAAATTGGAATGGTCCAAAATTTTGTCGTCTGGTAATGGGTTAACAAACGAGGGTGATCTCATATGGAATTTTCGAAAGGGCAGGTTTCAGAATGAATTTGACAAAAGTGTGACACTAGGGTCAAATGTAAACATCATGTTTGAGCTATCTTTATCTTATTGTCCAGCAACCCGGGACAGCTTAATTTTCGTGCGCATAGTCCGTTATAGGCCTGTCCCACCTAACCGAATATTCGTACCGAATTCGTACCGAATGTCAAGTGCGAAATTCGCAGTGTTCGTTGTCATTTTTATTCGGTGAACTTTGGTTTTCAAGGATTGTGTACCGACCATACACCGAACACGTAACGAACTTGTAGCGAATGTGTCGAACAGCCAACGATATTTCTCCTGAATATACCCCCAATTCGTTCCCAAACATCAACGAACCCCTACCGTTTGAGTAACGAATATAACGCCATATTCGGAATGGCATCGTCAGGATCGGTGTCTTCGTTAGCGGTTCGTTTAACCTTTTCGGCCAGATCGGTAAAGAAACGCACCTTCATCGGAGTGCAAACGCTAGCCCTTCGGTGAGATCATAACGAACATACCGAACAGGAATTCTTCTGCGAATTATTAACGACACCAAAACGAAAGTAACGAATGCCAGACGCAAGCCTACCGATCCCTCTGCGAACGATTACCGAACTCATTCCGAAATTTTGATTCGCTGTATTCGTTGAAAAATTTTGTGCATGCTCAAAAACCTTTTAATGCGTCTGCGAACACCGCGTAATGTCGACGAAAAGCACCGAATGGCACCGTAAACATACCGAACACAAACCGTTTGTGGAACGAACCTTTAACGAATACACCGAATTACGTTCGGTACGCATTCGGTGTAAACATTCGGTTAGGTGGGACAGGCCTATTAGTTTAGCGTCTTAACAAAACAAAGCCGAAGTGGGGTCATTACATATGCAGATGTCCCGGGTTAATCTTGCTGGACAATACCATCAAATTTGTTATATTTTTAAGTAGATGAAACATAATCATTTCACTTGTGATGTCATAAGGTTGTTTTTGTATAAGATTATTTTTTATTGAAAATATATCCTATTCGTTAAAGCTCCTCGGGTTTTAGACGGGAAAGGAGGGGTTTCCATAAGGCCGTTTTTCTGGGACCTAAATTTTCAAATGAGAAGCGGAGAAGGTGGACAGACGTCACGCATTATATGAACTTGTTCGATTTCTGGAAAATCAAAAAAGTTATTGAAGATAAACCAAAAATTGCTTTTGAAAACATCTACCACGTACAGCTTATTTCTGATATTTTCCAAAATTCTCTGCTTCAAACCGAATTCAAATTGGTCAGGTATTGACAAAACTATTGTCGATTTTCTGAAATTCTTAGTCACGTGATTAAACATCGTGATTACTGATGCACAAAATTCTCTTCTTTTCTCTCGCGGAAGTGTCTTTAACTTTCTGTTTAACGTAATGTTTTTGTCGTGCGGAACACCTCTCACTTTGGACCAGTTTAACCCTTTCCCAAACAAGACCTGGTTTTGACGTCCCTTATAGAAATAGTCTGGGAAAACATTGAAACAAAAGAAGAAACTGCTGATAACCAGCAGTTTCTCCTTTTGTCTCAATATTTTCCATGCAATATTTTACACAAATTCTATCTCGAATAACTTCCATTTTGTTATTTGTGGCAGTTTTTGAAGTGGATCGCCCTAAAATTTTGCCGTTTGGGAAAGGGTTAAATGTCTGGAAAAAGGACCGGTTTTGTCCATGGATAATTTATTGTCTTTGATAGTGTAAAGATGAAAGAACGATTTGTCATGCTAATCTTCGTTGTTATTATATGTACAAATAATGAAAATGACATTTATCTGTGTGTACATATGATTACGTGTCTCTAGTTTGAGTAGCAGTGGCGTAGGAAGGGTAGATTGTAGCCTTTCTAGAACCATGCGAATCACCTACATGCTGTTTGTTTCTTTTAAAGATAGATCTTAATGATAGTCTATTAAATTCTAATATCAATATAAAGGAGACCATTACGTGATTTATACATCGCTGCTTTTCAACCAAATCCTCCTAAATACAGCTTGTTTAATCGTTTTTTTTAAAGTTACGATACTATGAGGTTATTTAACATGTCTTTGTACAATACTGAATTCTATTGGATGAGTACAATGCAGAACGAGGCTATATTTGGACGAGCCGATAGGCGAGTCTAAATATAGACTGGTTCTGCATTGTACGAATCCAATAAAATTCGGTATTGTACAAAGACATGTTAAATGACCTCTTTATTTCACATCATTTTTTTTCACACAAAACATGAAGATTAATTTTGTATAAAAATTAAGATCGAGATCTAATTACTTTTAAATAGAATTCCAACGTGAAATAAAAAAGGAAGAAAAACAACATAGGCTTATGTCATGAAAAAATGTAGGCTACATGTAGGCCTACATTTCTAACACTGTGAAATTTACATGGCATCTGACATTAAATCTATATTTATCGATTTATGTTTGTCTCAAAAGATTGAATAGACCGTCACATGACAGTGTGAAATGTACATGAAATTTGTCATATAAACTATCTGTCATGCCAAGCGTAAATCAACAATAAAAACATTGACAGAAAAGGAGAAATTTCTGATAAACGGTAAATTTCCTTTTCTTTTAGAACTTTTTTCGTCAAGCCTTTTAATGGGTATCAAATCCAGGTCTTGTTTGGGAAAGGGTTAAGTGTGATTTTTATCATTGCTGCAAATTAAATGCGCTATAATTCAGAAATGTTTTGAAATGAAAATAATCTCTTTCGTGATGTTTAAAATCATTTTCTCCTTTTGCCTTAATGTATTCACAATGCGTTTTTTCAATCACAGAATCAAAGCTATGTCTTGTTTAGGACAGTGAATTCAAAATAGCATGTTGAAACAAACATTCAACTCTAGGCCTAATGCACAATTTTGCTTTTCGGACGAGAACTCTACTAAGGGAGATTACTCTTCGATGCGAATATGGATATTTTGTATAGCAGCCACGATTTGGGAAAATCCATATTTGTACGGTTCAATCGATATTTGTAGGGTTCAAATGAGTGCAATGCATATTTGGAGGGTTCAACCGGTGCATCGTACAAATATCGATTTGGCCGCTTTGGAGTATCGAGAATCCCGTGCGTTCACGCAATTATCTCGTGCGTACAATACGGCTCTAGGTATTGTATACTCACGTGGTACGAATGGGACGATTTTATTGGTTTACTAATGTAGGATGTGAAATAATATGAGGTTATTTAACATGTCTTTGTACAATACTGAATTCTATTGGATGAATACTTTGCAGAATGAGGCTATATTTGGACGAGCCGATAGGCGAGTCTAAATATAGACTTGTTCTGCGAAGTATGAATCCAATAGAATTCGGTATTGTACAAAGACTTGTTAAATGACCTCTTTATTTCACATCATTTTGTTTTTTCACACAAAACATGACAAAGATTAATTTTGTATAAAAATTAAGATCTAGTTCTAATTACTTTTAAAAAGAATTCCAACGTGAAATAAAAAAAGGAAGAAAAACAACATAGGCCTATGTCATGAAAAAAATGTAGGCTACATGTACATTTCTAACACTGTGAAATATACATGGCATCTGACATTAAATCTATATTTATCGATTTATGTTTGTCTCAAAAGATTGAATAGGCCGTCATATGATAGTGTGAAATGTACATGAAATTTGTCATATAAACTATCTATCATGTCATGCGTAAATCAACAATGAAAACATTGACAGAAAGGAGAAATTGCTGAATAACGGCAAATCTCCTTTTCTCTTAGAACTTTTTTGTCAATCCTTTTCATGGGTATCAAATCCAGGTCTTGTTTGGGAAAGGGTTAAGTGTGATTTTTATCATTGCTGCAAATTAAATGCGCTACAATTCAGAAATGTTTTGAAATGAAAATAATCTCTTTCGTGATCATTTTCTCCTTTTGCCTTAATGTATTCCCAATGTGTTTTTTCAATCACAGAATCAAAGCTATGTCTTGTTTAGGACAGTGAATTCAAAATATCATGTTGAAACAAACATTCAACTCTAATGAACAAATTTTGCTTACTTTACTAAGGGAGATTACTCTTCGATGCGAATATGGATATTTTGTATCGCAGCCTCGATTTGGATGAAAATCCATATTTGTACGGTTCAATCGATATTTGTAGGGTTCAAATGAGTGCAATGCATATTTGGACGGGTCAATCGGTGCATCGTACAATATAGATCTAGCCGCTTTGGAATATCGAGAATCCCGTGCGTCCATCCAATTATCTCGTGCGTGCAATACGGCCCTGGGTATTGTATACTCACGTGGTACGAATGGGGCGATTTAATTGGTTTACTTTGTTCGGATGTGAAATAAATTATGTTTATTCAAATGTCCAGGCTACCACTTTCTTCATTGTTCATGCGAAGTATTTCTTTTTTGTGATGGCAAATGTCAAATGAAGTATTTTATTTTGAATGCAGACATTTTCTAGACGATTCTAAATGTTTTTTGAAAAAATATATATTTTTGTCATAAATATCCTTAAAGTTGATGGTTGTGATAAGATAAAATCAAATATCTGTTTTGGCAACAGATTCAATTTAAATAAAAATATATAAAAATAAATAAATAAATAAATAAAAGATGTAGAAAATAAAGTAATAATGAAATAAAAAATATTCCTACAATGATTGTTTTGCACGTCGGAAGGAAGTTGCAAAATTTACTCCAAAAAGCGTACAAAATGTGACTTTTAATCGTCCTAAATACTATTTTGTAAGAATGTTTAAAATATTTTTAACAACATCAGCACTTAACGCTTTAACGTACACGGAATATTGTTTTTAGTACTATGTCGTCTGTAGATGCTTCGAATTTAGACTGACCTGATTTCTTGTCGTTCGCAGGGCTTATGACTGAATACTTTGTTTTAAATCTAATTCGAATGGCGACAAACAAACACTGTAAGAAAAAGAACAATACCCACTTTCTCAATGTAAACGTAATTTTATTGCGGATATATATTATTAGTAAATTATCAATATCAGAAGTAGATATCTACAATTTGATAAATCGAGTTTACAAAATTATACAGGTTCAGATGTTCATTCACAGCGGAACTACCTCCCCGGTGTGTTATGCTTTATATGTGCTTATGTTCTCACTTCCCAAGCAGAATTATTCTTGAAGTAAACGACATCTTTGTTTGGGTTTTGAAACGGTAGTAGATAATTTGCTCAAAGGAATAGCTTATACTTTTTCTATAATATATGCTAGTACAATAGTCTTACAATTATCAATATAAACTAATTTGTTCCGGTGATGGTGACATAAATACAACAATAAATGAGTCAAGATCTGGAAAAACGTCCCTTATAGCATTTTTAAAAGTTGAGTTTTAAGATCAGCATGTTGTCAAATGTGGTTCAATATGCATCCATGCTGCCCTCTTCAAGTTGCTACAGGTCACGAAGAAGCAATTGGAGAACAATATGGATCCTGATCAGACTGTGCGTATGCATAGGCTGATCTGGATCTATATTGGTCTCAAAAGCCTTAAGGTACGTTTTTTCAGATCCTGGCTCAAATAGAATAATAGTTTTGTTTAAGTGGGGTATAACAACTACCAATTATTCAAAAGTTTGGAGAAAAGCGGGAGATATTCATTTATGTTTATGTCTTTTGTCATTTTAGCAACAACTGCTCTTATTAGAGGTCATGTGAAATCCAGGCATTAGCCTATACGTTCAGTTTGCTAAGATTTATACGCTGATTTTGTTTTCAATGTTCAGTAAAAGTCATTTTTACATGCTGAATAGCAACCTCACTGAATTTCCACGTGAATTCCTTACTTTGAAACAGATCGATACATGCGTTAAATAGCCGGATATGCTCATATGCTGTCATATACTATATTATAGTATTTATTCTTAAAAAAGAAATGATAAACCGACTGCTATTTTATGTAGAGATGCCCATAGTGGGAATATTCCTACTTTTATATAACTGGGATGATAAATAGGTTATTGCATTAATATGGGAATATATTATTGTCGAAAAAGTTCTTTTGGCAGAGTAGCCAGAGCTTGCCGAGGGCTACTACGCCAAAAGAACGAGTTCGACACAATATATTCCAATAATAATGCAATAGCCTTTTTATAATATACTTTGATATTGTTTTAGAAAAGCTATCATAAACCGAATTCATAAAAAATAGATTTTATTCTATTGGGTAAAAATAACTTCAAATGGAAAATGTTTTTTTTAAACGTCCTGCGGTTGAATGTAAATTACGCGCGAAAAGTAACTTCAGCGTATGATTACGTCGACGTCACTAGGGAAGTATAACCAACTTCGAATGGCTGCGGCCATTATTTTCGACTCGGATTGGAATCGTCGTATAGGGTATTGAACTTGAGATATTTGTTACAGATTTGTGGTATCTATCTTCCTAAAGATATGTGCATTTGCCGGGTTTTTTTATCTTTTCATTTGTTGGAATTTGTTAATTTCGCGTATTTGCAATCAGCGTTTACTTGCTTCACAAAGTCAATATCCTTGATATTTTGAAAGAATTTTTTTATTCTCCAATTAACTTTTGTAGAACTCGGTTAGCGTTTGTAATGACCCAAATGGACTTATAAGTGAATAATCAGGCTTGAAAGCTGTGAAGCGGGAGAGATGCATGAATTATACTTCAGTCCTAGGTGACAGCGCGTGTTAATATCAAAGTATGCAATATAAAAAAAAATATTGAGTACTTTCCTCCCGTTCAAATACATAGGGACAATATCAAAGTATATAATAAGAACCTATTTGTCAACTGAAATAAAAGAAAGATTTTGATCAGCATGTGCACAATTGAAGTCTGATCATGATCCACACAGTTTTACTTCATCTGCTTCTGATCGCAAATAATCTATTTAGAAAAAGCATGGATCTTGATCGGACTATGCATATCACAGGCTACTCTAGAGCCGCGTTCTTTAAAGCGAGAATTCTTGAAGTATCTTGAGATTTCTTAAGATGTCTTAGGATAAAGCGCTCTTTTGAGCAAGATTTTTAAGACGATCACTGCGAGCCGCCATTACTCTATACTTATTTCGGAACCCCTCGGTAAATTCTGTAGAATCTATATGGGAGAGAATTGACCGAGTTCTTCCGAATGTTCCATGATTAAAAAATCGCGGAGTTCCGAATGCTCCATACTTCATACAAATGACGTCATGATGACTTCATTTGTATAAAGTATGGAACATTCGGAACACCTCGCTTATAATCTCGGTCTCAAAGACGCTTTATCAAAAACATCTTAAGAAATCTTAAAAAATCTCGCTCTAAAGAACGCGGCTTAGGTCTTAGTTGAGTTCAAGACATACAAGAGTCCTTCCGGATTATGGCTTATTGTTATTTTCAGCATACATGATGGTACTTTATACAAACGTGGTGTTGTCGCTTGTATTGACTATAAGTGGTGTCTTCTCACAACAGCCCGGACTTGCTGACATTCTAACACTTTTGGTCAACAGCGCAGGTGGACAAGGTCTAGGGTTGCCAGTTGGACAACAACAAACCGGACCTGCCGATATTCTAACTCTTTTAGCGACAAACAACGGAACATCCCAACAGCAGCCACAATTGGCCAACCTGTTAGCTCTTCTGGCCAACAATGGGTCAGGTCTGCCACAATTAGGTCAACAGCCGAACATAGCTAGTGTTTTGGCGCTTCTTACAAACGGGACTAACCAAGGCTTTCAGGAAGTTTCTACTTTATCTACGACATTGCTGACGTTGTTATTTGAGAGTCTGTCTTTGACAGTGTTAACAAATAATCGAGTGAGTGATGCTTGCCAAACAGACATGATTGTATATATAGAAGAGATATTTAGAGTGAACCAGTGGGCACTGAAGAGTAAGTAAATAAAGAAAGTGGAAATACATCATTATATTTATTTTACAATATGAGTTGTTTGCCTTATTTTCCATTTTTCATGTTAACGTTGAAACTTGTATAGTTTTTCAGACGACAATTTTGAATATGTAGGCTAGGCAATGTTGAAAAGAAAGTCACAATAGATAGGATGGAGCAATTGGAGAGTTTCAGTTATGTACAAACAGCTACTTTTTAACACCTTACAATGCTTTATGATAACTGCGAGTTGACAGTTTCTATAACAAGTTTTTGGAGAAATTATGGAATGGTAGACAAGAAACAGCGAGAGAGACAAAATAGAAAAATAATGAACACCAGTTCTCTTCTACTTCATTGATTTCTGAGCAATAAGTTGTAAGATATAGATGCTTTCAATAGCGTCTATTTTATCATCCACAACACTTTGTATCCGAGTCTGAAATTTTGATAGAGAATAAGAACAAGGTGTATTTTTATATGTGTTTTGTTGTTTTGTTTCTCTAGTGTTGGATGCGACCGGTAAGCCGGGTGCCGATCTCGCAGACGGAATGACCAAGTTTATTGGGAGTTACGAGGAGTGTGTTTCCATCAACGCCGTATCTTACACGACGCAAACAGCCGGAGATCCACGAATCAGAAGTTCGTTCAACGGAAAATACTGCTCCACCTTCTTCGATGTTCCGGGTGCGCCACCGGCGCTTTTCGTAAGTTTTTTGTTCACACACATTCGCAAAAGAAAGATAACTCCGATTGAAATATACCTAATATATGAAAAAATATCAAATTGATAGGACGAGCCATGTGTAGAGTACAAGGACTTCATTTATTCCAGATCCATCTTTACATTGAATGTGGGTCTATCATTTTCTACGAAGGTTTTCAGCTGGGATATATCTAAGTCAGCGTATAACTGTAGCAAATACATACGAATATGGATTTTTATGGATAATGGATTATCCGACTTGATATTATCACTTAAAAATGGTATGTAGTCGAACATGAATTCTATAAATAGTTAGCTGACCAGTCTTACTTCTACAATCACGTATTTAATGGCAAACATGAGTGAGCTCGTAAGAACTTGTGATTTTCTTATAGGTTGAGGATAACTGTCGACTACTTTACATTGTCATTCTTTCACATCAGGCCCGTAGGAAGCAATTTCATATTGGGGGGGGGGGGGGCTAATTTGTATTTTCCCAAAATTTTCAGTGTAAATTTAAGAAAATTCGGCATTTTTGGCCAACATTGGGGGGGGGGGGGGGCTTAGCCCCCCCCCCCCCCCCCCCCCCCTGTTCCTACGGGCCTGCATATATATCCTATTCATATACGGCATAAATCACCTTTTTTTAAAAATGAAGCATGACTTATATAAATTCTTATTCACACAGGAATTCGGTGCTGGCTATGTACAACTAGGTGTATGTGTTCCCGACTCTTGTGCCAATACCGACGTACAGACTCTAGTCGCTATAGGTAAATATCCGTGTTATTATTTGTCTTGTGCTGGCTATGTACAACTAGGTGTATGTGTCCCCGACTCTTGTGCCAATACAGATGTCCAGACTCTAGTCGCTATAGGTAAATATCCGTGTTATTATTTGTCTTGTGCTGGCTATGTACAACTGGGTGTTTGTGTCCCTGACTCTTGTGCCAATACAGACGTACAGACTCTAGTCGCTATATGTAAATATCCGTGTGATCATTTATTGATAAGTACATGACATGTCCAGAAAGGTTTGGTCATGTATTGCTATGACAAAGTTGTAGACTGACACGATTTCATGGTAAAATAAATAAGTTACTTGATCCATAATTTGCAATGTCACAGCCCTAATGTCGGCGTTATCCCATTACCACACAATGACTCTTTTTGACTCCCCACAAGATAATGGCTTTGGAAAATACTGTGGAAAATGAAGAAATTGCTTGTGACAAGCAATTTCTTCATTTCCCACAATATTTTCCACACAAAAAGACCTAAAAGTAAAAAAATACATTCACATGAAATTGTCGTCTGCAGGATCTTTCAATTTGGACCGCCCTAAATTTTTGTCGTTTGGTAATGGGTTATGTAGTGATCTGTCACGTCGGTTTGAAGAAAAAATAACATGGCTTATATCTTGTGCACTAAGAATGACTGTTACAGATACCTGTATATTTCGCACGTGGGTTATATCCTACAAAGACCTTTGATTTGGGACCATGATAATTAACCTTGTGATCTTGAACTTGGAGTTTGAGATACTTATCAAAAACTATAACATTGACTAGCCCATGTTCTACTAATACAGATATAGTCTTGATATGGCACACATTTTAACTCTTACCAATACCTTTCATTGGGACTATAACCTTTTACCTCGTGTAAATGGCCTTGGATTTTGACATTTGAAATACTATTAACATGGACTAAATGGCATGCACTACGACACAAAGCGTCTTTATTTGACGTTTGACACATGTCTACTTCTTTAAGGGACCTTTCTTTTCTTACCATGACGTGTGACTTTGTTACTTATATGAACGATGTTAATTTGGTTTGGAATAGATGTGTAAATGCGGCAGATGGATTGGCTGGTTTTGGTTTAATGGGTCTGTCAACTGCAATGTGTTCATATTGTGGATGCTTGAGCACCATGGATCCTTGTCATTTCTCATATTTGAAACTACAACAACATCAATACCGAGCCTCCAGCTACTCGCCCACGTATGTAAACGATTATAACTTTTCATTTTACCTGAAATGACATGTGCTCTGACCGTCGATCGAATCTGGGACCTTAAATAGGACAGAGATTTGATCGATGTGAGATCACATGATGAAATAAGTCATTTACGACCGAGTGGATTTTTGTCTTGTCAACTGTCATGTTTATAACGTGTTTTGTTTATAAGATCCAACATTTCCATCAAAACCCGACGTTTTCAGCCCTCTCTGTTTGAACCTTTTTTTCCGCCAAAAAGGTTTTGAGCTAGATATTTGGAATTATGGATATCAACGAATCAGGAGATTTTTGCCGTAATCCGTGGATGCCACAAATGTCATTAGAGACACTTTGAAACACCCCCTTCATATTTTACGTTACAGTTGAGCGGTTGATCTTCAATCAGTCAGTGTTATATCCACCTAGAGTGAAATGTCGGGAGGAGAACGAAGATGTGGGCGTGGACGTGATCGTCTGTGTGTAAGTCTGGGTTCCTACATAATATCATACATGGAACAAACTACAAAATAGATATTGTTTGAACAATGTAGTAAAAACAGCTTTCTCCTTTACTATTTAGATATCCACCTACTATAAGGTCTCACCTAACCGGACAACATAGTTAAAATAGAAAATCTGGTATAATGTTGAGATAGAAATATCTTCTGAAGCTGTGAAGCATTAATCTAAAATCGTTAATGAGCCAAGATTTGGAAAAAGGTCCTTTATAGCATTTGTAACAATCAGGTTTCAAGATCAGCCTGTTCTCAAAAGCAGTACAATATGCATCCATGCTGCTCTCTTTAAGCTAATACAGGTCACGAAGAAGCTATTAGAGAACAAAATGGACCCTGATCAGACTGTGCATATGCACAGGCTGATCTGGATCTATGTTGGGCTCAAAAGCCTTAAGGGACGTTTTTCCAGATCCTGGCTCATTTATTAATATGAAATAACCACATGATTCTTCAAACGACGGAACAAAGAGCCTTCTGGGAAGTCGACAAAACCAAATAACGAGAAACAGATCCGACTTGGCAGGCGTCAACCAAATATCGCATTTGGAAAAAGAACAAACAGTTAAATGATTTTGCATTGAGAAAATTAACTTGATGTGAAAGTTTCCTGCATCTCATCGATACATTTTACACTAACTATATAGAATGTCCATTTTTGATAGCGTGGCGAGTCACATTTATACGAATCAAAGCACAGAATGACCCGAGACTACGTAAAAGACTATGATGACAAGTTTAGATATTTTACAGCATTACCAAATACTGTTTCTTTAAATTCAGTTATTAAATTTATATCGCCTAACTTCTCCGATTTGGGCGTTCAAACAAGATATTATTTTGGAAAATGATTTAGTAAGTGAAAACTGACAATGTTTTTTTTTAGAGGTTCAGTAGATTCGGTATCAGATTGAATAAATTCACAGACAAATAAGCACACATGAAAAGCGACTTTTGTGCATGAGGATAAAAGAATGTCTAAAAGAAAATATAAGTAGAAAAAAGATGTAGCTGACCTGGGACTCAATCCCCCAAAACTGTTTAATTACTCGTTTTAGAATTGCGACATCGGCGAAATCCGAGGCGCAAAAATACTCCGTCAACTTCACAAACGAAAACAAGATGTGACATATTAACAATATTGGGATAGAGTGACTCTTCTGTTTCAATGCATGTCTATGATGGTACAAAACTTTATAAAATAATTTCTGAAATGTTTGGTGTGTTTAACCCATTATAACACAGTGACTCTTTTTAACTCCCCAAAAGAAAATGGCTTGGGAAAACAATGTGGAAAATGTGGAAATTGCTTGTGACAAGCAATTTCTTCATTCGCCATAATGTTTTCTACCCAAAAATTATAATTGTAAAATTGTCGTCTGCATCATCTTTGAATTTAGAACAGTCCAAAAAAATTCTGTCTGGTAATGGGATAACATGTCACGTTTTAATTTCAGTGTTATCCTGTCTTTGTTAGGAGGTCTAGTAGTTGTTGGTACTTTATACGATGTACTCACTCTTCAAAGTAAGGCTACATGTGATAATGTTGAAAAAGACTTCGACAAGAATGAGAAAAGTTCAGGAACAGTGTATACTGTAAAACATACTGACATGGAAAACAAAGATGTTGACATGATATCACACACAAAACACATCCCGGATATATTAAGCGATGGAGATAAAGGACATGACGTAAAATCTGCTCGCGTGACTGAGAGAGGTAAATTACGTTATACCAAACACTAATCAGTCGTTTATGATTTTGTTTACTTTCATTGTGAAAGAATTATACAGTATCCTTCCCTGGAATAAAAAGACTGCAAATTAAAGAAGAAATGGAAGTAAGTTCAACCTACATATTAAGTATGATGAATAGCATAGTTTCTGTTTAATCTAGAAGTTCACTTTACATAATTTGCAATTTAATTAGGCCACAAGGTAAACGGTTGATCATTGAGATCTTGAAGTATAATTTGTATTTTGAACCTCTCGATTTAGAGACTTAAAATATTTTAGGTGCTCTCGTGAAGTCTTTGCTTGCGTTTTCCATTTACACAAATACCATCAAGACTCTGAACGCAAACCAGTCTGGACCACTGACATGCATTAATGGAATACGAGTACTGACAATCGGCTGGGTTATGTTGGGACATACCTACCACTATGCAGGAGAATTCGATGGTCAGTAAGTTTCTTACAAGCCTAGGAATATTATTATTATCATATATCATGTTATCACAATCAGTCCATAGATATAGAAGTTGTTTCAACGAGAATGTTTTCATTATGGCCCTTTTCTAGGGCGGAATCTCAATCTAAAATCTCAACAACGGAAGTACGGATAGACTGACGGATATACGGAAAACAAAGTATCAACAAATGACTACCTTTGGAGGCGTTCTAAAAATATGTACACAATCTATTAATCGATAATTTCCCCCGCAAACGTGGAAAAACTAGGGCGTATAGTTATTTTTGCCTCTGAGTATATATCAGCGAAGCTGAAACAATATAAACTAGAATCCGCGAATAACTGGACGTCCGTGCTACCTACAAATTATATTGATTTAAAGACGTGTATTTACTTCGAATCATATTTTGGGGTACATATACTACACAAAAAAGTTTAGCACACTCGGAAATGTTGGTTCCTAGTTAAAAACTATACCAAAATCCTTAAACGGAAAACAATACTTTGATTGTGCATTCATTTTGCAAACATTTCTTGAAAATTTTGTGTCCACATTTTAAAACGTTAACTCGATATCGAACGTTAAAGTGCAAAGGGGTCAGCCATAGAAAGTCGAGCAAATTTCAATATCGGATAAGTCTACCTTTAGTTGCCAGGATTGCCATGCAACGTCTTCCCATGCTGCAGAATAACTTTCTTACTAAACATAGTAGTATAGGTCGGTATGTACATCCGCGTGTTTTGATTTATTATTTATGCCAACAGTGTGGAATGGAAAGAGGGTACCCTGGGGTGAAAGAAACTGCTTGTTGGCATTCACGTACCCGCGTCAGAATTTCGTGACGTCACGTCAAAAAGTCAAAAACTGGATTTTTATGTGATGATAAAATACCAAAATCAAAGTAAATTATTCCCTTTAACTGTATTTTTACTTTTATTTCGTTTCATAGTAAGATTTTAAATGATTTTTTTTCAAAATTGGGTGAATCTAAAAGGGACGCCAAATTGACGTCATTTTTTCATATCAAAGATGTTCATGTATTTTTGGTTTAAAACATGAGTGAGTACTTAGATAATTTTATTGTCTCAATGTTGTAACATACATGTCTAAAATTTTGATCAAGCTACTATCATTTACTGACAAATACGTCAATGACGTCACTATTTACTTTTCCTAATTTATATGTATTTTTTCCGTTATTTTTCTCGTAATCCCTTCACTGTATCAATTGAAATAAAAGACAAGATTTTCTAGTAAGTAATTGAAAAGAAAATGTAGCAATTTGCATTTTTAAATGCATACGCGGTATGAGTTGTCTACTTTAGAGCCACTTTCCCTAGCCGTTAGTCACAGCCACGACTACTCTCCAGAGCCGAGGCCTATTGATTAAATCATCAAACTACGACCTCTGCAGTTTTTGATATATCAACCGACTATTTGGTCGTCATAGTCTAATTATAGCATACAATTTGAATGATCAAATCAATCTTTACTCAATACTCACACGCGCGGTCATTCATGTAAACAGTGATAACATCTAACAGATTAACCTATGAATTGTGCTCTGCATAATTACGTCGTTTCTATTTTTGGCTGATGATTGTAATTTGAGACGTCAGCCTATCAAAATCTGTATAAAAAAATCAAATGTTTTGATGTATGCAGTCAATGATTGGATAACGATATCCCGCCAAGGCCCCGAGATTAGACGTTAAATACCGCCGTGGGAACAAAGTATCATTTCATCATAGTTTACGAAGAGGAAATGTACTTTGTTGTAAGAAAGTAAGCCACGACGAGAGCAGAGCTACATTATGGAATCCTGTTCCCGACGTGACTGTGTGCCTTCTCCACGACGTGCACGCCACCAGGGACTAAGGAGAAGAATATATATATAGTTATGTCGACAGAACATACAGTAAGAATAAATGCTAAAACTTGATTTGACGATCAGATCAGTTGTGTAAAAATAATTCACATTAAAAATCTGATATTTGTTAAAATTGATAAAAACGTATAAAAACAAATTTTCAAATCACCAATGAAAAACATGAGTAAAAGGATACGTACGGCTTGTCAACTCCTCATACTTCAAACAATTTAATGTCGTGTTAAGAAAAAAAATCAACCACACAGATGGAATGCAATGTACTAATACAATGGTCAATCATTTTCTGCATTTGTTGTATTGTTGCAGTTTTGTTCCTCTGCTCCACTAGAACACAATTCTGTACATACCAACCTGTTTGCCTTACGTCTTGATGAGCAACATTTTGACGTGAAGCGCCCACACTTCACAAGCTCTAAAAGTGCTTCTGGCACAGAAAGAATAGTTGTCATAACTGCTTGATACTTATTACCGTCTTTCTTCCAACCAAAGAGAGTAGGATCTGGAATATATGGATGTGGGATAAGGTCGAAATTCCACATGACGCATTGGTATGCAGTTCGTTTTACAGATTCCTCAAAGGCTTTTGTAGGAGGAAGCTTTTCAGATTCAAACTGCTTTCGACGGAACAACCACCATCTCAGAGCGCCAAGATCAGAAATATCCGTGCCTGGATGGTACAGCTGACATACGAAACGTTCAATCGCAGCAAATATTATTCCACTGAGTGCATGACCACCTGAAATTGCCTTAAAAGCGTTCAAGATATCGGCGTCTGCGTTTTCAAAAGCCTTCCAGAATAGCGTTTTGCCTTTTCCACAAAAGGACCCTGTATTATCTGCACCGGAAAATGCATGTACAGCAGGGAGGGCTTCAGCAGCATCGCAGCCAATCGCATTAACCACATTTTTAAGTTGTATTTCGCATTTCGATTCACTGCCGCCCGTGATGAAGATTGAGTCACTGGGAAGATAATCTGAGTAACGACGGAGACATAAGATAAAATCATCGGTGTCCTGAGAATATATATCGAGGGCATGATATCCACGTTTACAGCAGTCTGTTGCGTGCAACAAAATCTTTGCATCTGCCTCCTCATGAGGGCTAGAAAGGTGTGACATATCTCTTACTGTGGACACCACTGTATCGCGAAAAGAAACCACATAACGACAAGAGTTGTCATTGAGCTTCTGGACTATCTTTCTGGCAAAAAATACAGTCGGCTCGTCTTTCGTAGATGATGAAGAGAGGAGCATATTCATGGACACGTTTTCAAGAGCCGTCGTATCTGTAATATGGTAAGATATTGCCTGCTTAGAACCAAACCTTTTCGACCTTGTTGCGGTTTTCAACGAAACAGGAAGGTCATATCGGTCGAAAATGATATGAACTTCCCTGTAACCCTCGTATCTCGACTGGATAGAAGTAACAAAATGGTTGGACAAATCAGCACAAGTTTTTACCCAAGAAGGTTTCCGAAGGGATTGTACAATATTCATACCGTCAACGACCGCAATTTCCCTTTTCCTAGGACCATATGGTAAAACAATACGTGTGCTGTCCTTGGCCTTATCTTTAAGTTAAAAAAACTGAAGAATGATAGATGCAATATGATCTCTCTATGGGTTGCTGCATTTTCAGTTTGACCCCTTTATCAATGACTCGGAGCAGCATGTACAACTCACACAAATGATTAAATATATATTATGGATATACGAGGTACAGTCAGAAAGTTCCCGGACTGCCTTCGTACGTAAATTATATTCATTCGGATTGTTCTAAAACTTATATACCTAAAAAGAGGAAATCATGTCCGATAAGTACATATATCATTTATATTAATACAATACATATAACGTATTATTTTACAGTTGCAAAAACATACATAAACAATTTACGGATCACTTTGACGTCGCACAGCGACGTCCACATAACGTCGTATTTTACAGAGTCAAAATCAATGATTTCTGGTTAGTTCATAACTTTTCAAATTATTCTTCAGAATGATCTAGATACTTCCCATCGCGATACACAAATGGAGCAAACGAATGAATTCGGTGTCATAACATTTTACAGCTGACCTAGTCGCAGGCCAAAGCTCTTCGTTTGACTCAAACCCGCAACATCGGGGACATTTTAATAAACGAGGGAGATGCTGAAATGACATTTTACTGAGTCCGGGATGTATTGCGTGTGGGACAGTCTTTCATAGCTCAGAACATAATTATCTGGTTACTTTTTTTCATATCGGTAAGATAGATGCATTAGGTTAGTAAGGTATAATATCCTTGTAAAATCAGCGTTCACACGCTTCTTAGGAAACGTTCAAAGAAAAGACATTGTGTACATGACGTGGACCTTTTGCTCATCGTACGTCTAAAGCCGCACCTTCCATCCTGTGTACAGTTTAGATGTATTTTATTTTATCGAAATTATTTTATTAATTGCACCACGACAAATTCCAACAATATTAGCTGATTGTCGCATGATTTCCATCGCTCCGTGAGAATGTCGGTCTTCGTGTCTAAATGAGCACGTTTTAGGCCGCTCATTGCCAAAAGCATCGCTTATTTTCGCGCGGTAAATCATAAATTTCTTGTGTCAATTAAACAAAGGTGTCCTAGAATATACACTGAAGCAGTTTCTTGGATTAAAGAACTTCTAATTTTCCGTAGGCGTTATTCCGGCCTTCACATAGACGTTAATAGCGAAGATTTGTTCCGTACGTTGTGGTGACGTCGCCTTGATTTCAGTTGTCTTTCATCCATTGCTAGGAGAAATATGTATGAAACGCAGAATTTTTCTGCCACGACGTTAAAATTTTGAAATTGTTCAGAAAATATGTTGATGTGATGTCATATCGAGGCTGCATGTAAAAGCGCCTGTAATTTTTAAGATATGGCCCTTTGAATAATAATAAGAATATTGGGAGTCAGCGTTATTTCAAAGTGATCCGTACTCTTGAACGCTATGTTCCAACGCCTTAGAAAATATTGATTTTTAACAATTTAAAACCACAAAAACTTATCAAAGTGGTAGTTTACATTTCAAAATTACTTATTGAATAAAGATTTGATTCAAATACGTCGGAAAAATACAATTCAAAGGCAGTCCGGGAACTTTTTGACTATACCTCGTATTCATATTACTTTATGTTCTGAAAACTGTGATAAAATGTAAGGAATAATCATGAACTCAAATTTCAAGAAAAAATATCAATTTCGACCGGGTCCGGAAAATGACTAAATTTTTCGAATATGACGCGGAACCAGACATGCCAACAACTGATTCCTGTTACAGGACCGTATTGTGCTTACGAAAACAGTTGTTGGCACAAATAATAAATCAAAACACGCGGACCCCCAATTTTGTACATACCGACCTATACTATAGGGGAATTCTGGGGATTCTGCCCATTTCATATTGTAGAGGTTGCTCAAAGTCACGGACGTTATTTTCGTCATGGCTTTTGCTAGCCTGACGTCCTAAACTGTTCCATATGTGTTCTGTTTCTGGTGATCTAGACGGTCATTAACACGTTTTAGGCGTAGATTATTCTGTTTGTGCTTTGGAGAAAGCGGATGGAATTGTCTTGCTGAAATCTCCCAACGCTATGTCGTCGTATGACCGGTACAGCAACTGGTTGGATAATTTCATAGCAGTACCTTTGCAACGTTTGGTTGCCATTAGCTGTTACGAATTCAGTGTAATTGTTCTGATTAATTCCTTCCGAAACCATGACACAGCCCCGCCGTAACGGTGTCGCCGGTAACGTTATTGATAAAATAACCTTTCACCTCTTCACCTCCAATCACGGATCCCGCCGTCACCAAAGGACAAATATAACGTGATCACTCCAGTGTCTCCTAGTTCAATTTCGATGCGTCTCTGTCCACTTACGCATTGTCTGTCGATGCATCAACCTCATTGGCGTACGGTCGACATTCTTTGATGCAAGCTGTGCTGCCTTTTACGGGCAGTCCCTTCACTAGCTGTAGTGACTGTGACGTCTCAAAGAAGCCGGACTAACATCCTACCAGACAGACATCTGTCACGTCGGCATGCCGCCGCTATGAAACTTTCTTCTGTAAACGTCGTTTTACACATTTTGCAAGATTTATGTCGGTCATTGCCGATCAAAGTAACATTTATTCTGTACCGTATGCGCCCGATTGTCGGGTTCGTGCCTAATGAAATACAAAAGGACGTCTCTTAGTGACATGGCTTGTTGGAGCATGCTTATAACTTTCTGACGTTGATCTAACGTCATTACTTTTCGTCTTCCCATTATCAATTTCAAACAATTTGTACCGGTTAAATTGATTCTGCAAACAGATATGTGTTATCGTGTGTGTTTGAACAAGCTAGACAATATCGATGACACTGCACTCGTTACGCACGTGACTTTCGGTTACCTGGATTTTGTCCAACATCCGAGCCGCGTTCTTTAGAGCGAGATTTCTTGAGATATCTTGAGATTTTTTAAGATATTTTAGGATAAAGCGTTCTTTAGAGCAAGATTTTAAGACGCTCAATGGGAGGCGCCATTACCCTATACTTCGTGCGGAACTCAACTCTGTACAAACATATATAAAAGAGATTTGACCGAGTTGTGCCGAACACTCCATAATTCATAAACCGCGGTGTTCCGAATGCTCCATACTTTATACAAATGACGTCATTTGTATAGAAATGGAGCATTCGGAACAGCTCTGTCAGAGTCTCGGTCTTAAAAACGCTTTATCCAAAACACCTTAAGGACATATCCTCCAGTTGTTACTGCGCAACTTTCTGCGCATATCCTAAATAACGAAATAGAGCTGTTTCAGTAATTGGCCTTTTCAGCAAATGTATTTATTTACATTTAGTTAATGTTTGTTTGATAAATGACAAGACCCTTTTCGGTTATTTCAATTTTCTCTGTTTGGTCAATTAAAGTGTAATAGTACTCGGATGGTACATTTCGCTTTCTGTTACGCGTTCAACATATGGCGTTAGCGATAGGAAACAGAGCAACAAAAGCAAAGTGGTGTCTTTATGAGCTAGTCCGCTTCAGATGGACACAAAATACGACACTTTTTTTTTATCTAAAGCTGGTAATAAGGAAGAAAACGGATAAAAGAAGTGAAACAATTTCGGACAGAGCTGCAAAAAGTAAACTAAATTTTACTTATAACTAAGAAAAACGCTTGGTTTGATATATTTTTCTTTTTTTGTTTTTGTAGGTATGACCAAGCACTATGTCTATACCAAAAAAGAAAAAAATCTTACCGCTGGAATATTTTTAATTATCAGAAACGTTGCGAAAAAAGAGTAATTTCAGCTACTTTTGAAAGAATATTTTACTAAAAATTTCAAAATCATCACTAAATGTTCCCAAATTGATACTCATTTAGACAGAATAAAACACATTGAACACAGTAAAGATTTATTTATGTAATCCTAGTCATTTCGAACACAGTTTTGTGGGTATTTAAGTGACACCTCATTTTTGCAATTTTAGACAATATTAGTCTCCCTTGAAATCCAATAACTTTTTAATTCGCTTGGTGACCTGTAGTTTTTAAGTCATTTTATTTACTTCTCATATATTTAAATATCAGTACAGAAAAAATAAAAAAAATCTTACCGTAGGAAATAAATAGACGATCTGTCCTTAAGAAATCTTAAAAAATCTCGCTCTAAAGAACGCGCCTCCGGACTGTTTACTTTACATACACATTGTATGTGTGATGGTTGCCAATCGATACAATTTAACAGCATAAAACATTTTATGTAATAATCAGATAAAGAAAAAATAATTTGTTTCAAAACGTGCTAAACCTTTTTTGAAAAGTATTTTTGTCCCCCTATTTCACAGTATAGATTGTACATCATTGGATGGAAAACAACTGCTGACAAAAATAATCTCGAATTTAGTCAATTACTTTGCAATAACATTTTCAATTCAGTGTCAATTTTTGAAAGGTTTGTTTCAAGTACACCGCCATACTGAGCCTTTTCCGCAGATATATGAATTACTTGTGGAATCCTTTTACTTTTTCAAAAAAAAAAAAAAAAAAAAAAAAAAAAAAAATAAATAAAAATGATCCTAACCGACCAAAAAATATTTTTGAGTCAATTTTCATACGGGTTGTTTTACATGTATGTACCCCGCCTTACTGAGCTCTTTTCTCAGATGTAAGAACATTTCTCATACTTTCTCAAAAAAAAAAATGATCCTAACCGACAAGAAAAACGATTTGAATATTTTGTCGTTTTTCTGGTAAGTGGGGATCAATTTTTGCACTTTGTACAATGAGACCTCGGGTAAGTCATAAATCAGAGGTAAGATCAAAGTAAGGTTGGGCACATGCAACAACCCGTTTGAAAATTGACACAGAAATATAAGAAAGTAATTGCAAAATGTCTTACCTAAAGCGAGGCAAATTTGTCCGTAGATTTACCAATTCAATCATGCACAATCTCCACTGTGTACGTATTTTACAATATTTCATACAAATGATTCTCTACATTGCATAGACGCAATACAAATACACTTATTAATCATGATTTTATTGCGTCGTTGCGAATTCTAGAATCCTTTGGTATGAAAAGAATATATAAATAAATAGATACAGATCTAATTTGAGAAAAAAATATACCCAACGTGGGATCCCAAACCACTACCCTTGGACTACGAACCTGATATAATATTAACTAGAATCCATGTATAACTAAAGGTGTCCTAAAAAGAGTGACCAACTAAAAATGGACAGGTGTAATAACGTAGGGATGTCAGGTTATTGATCCGAAATTAAAATCGTGTAATAAGATAATAACTTATGTAAGAAGAATTATCTTTCATTTTTGTATAGTTTTTTACTGAATAGTTTCGAGTATTTTTACAACATGCAGGAGCGTAGCCAGTAATGTTGTAATGTTGAAGCCCAAGGCGTATTGTCGAGTACATTTGACGTATTTTGACGCCCAAAACGGGAAATCTCAGGAAATATCATTATGGAAAATGAAGAATCTGCTCGTGTTAAGCAATTTCTTAATTTTCCACAATGGTTTCTACCCAGAAAGACCAAGAACGTAACATTATATTTACTTGAAATTGTCACCCTCAGTATCTTCGAACTTTGGAAAGTATTTGTCTTAACCCATTACTGCACAGTGCCGCCTTTTGACTCCCTCATAAGAAAATACCCGGGAAAACATTGTAGAAAATGAAGAAATTGCTTGTGACAAGCAATTTCTTCATTTTCTACAATGTTTTCTAACCCAAAATGGTAAGATTTTTGAAATTTCATCATCTTGAAATTGTCGTCTGCATCGCCTTTCAAATTGGAACGGTCCAAATTTTGCCGTCTGGTAATGGGTTAAAGTAATGTGCTATAGAGGTTCCGTGGCATCTATGGGTCTTTTTTTCACACATTTCTTCGAAAGACCGCAACTGAAAACAATAAATGAGCCGGGATCTGGAAAAACGTCCCTTATAGCATTTGAGACAGCCAGGTTTCAAGATCAGGCTGTGCCAAGATGCAGTCTAACCAGCATCCATGTTACTCTCAAATGGTTGCTACAGACCATAAGGAAGCTATTTGAGAACAATATGGTTCCTGGTCAGACTGCGTGTATACGCAGGCTGATCTGGAACCATGTTGTTCTCAAATGCTATATGGGACGTTTTTCCAGATCCGGGCTCAAATAATTGTGTTGAATCCCGGACTTCCAGGCCACCGCCTAACTGGACATGTTTCCGTTTAAATATTCCTCGTGTAAGATATCGACGATATCGGTTCCATAAAGCCGTTTTCCTGGGACCTTTATTTTCCTATGGTATTTTAAGTACAAATAGATAGATAAAGGGGACATGTTTTGCCGAAAAGTCTGAATCAAACAGACCTTTGGTTTGGTGTTTATTGAAAGTGGGTGGGGTAATTCTATTCAGGTGCTACCCAAGGCCCTTATTCATCAAAGTTCTATCTAAATGTAAATAATTGGCGATTTTTTTTAAAACACTATTTTTTGTATATGGGCCAATGTTAAAATGACTTGAAATCCATTGGCTTGCCTATGATAAATCTTAAAATATTCGACATTTTATGTAATTTTTCAATTTTTTTTGCATATTTTCATCTCCCAACTTTGGGCAAAACATCAACACGATTTTATCAAGTGACATATTGGAATAATATTTTTGATGAGAACTTCTTAATAATTCGTCATTGCAAAATTATGTGGGATTTTTGATAGCTAGTCGGGAAATAGAGTTACGGGCCTTTGAATGGACGAAAACGCATTACAAATAGTGGAATAAATAACAAAATACATTTTTTTCTGGCTTTCCTTCGTACAGAAAGGCAGACATGTTTACTTAGCTTAGATTATAGCTGACCTCAGCAAATAGTACTAAAAATAAACAACTTCGATCAGTTTCGTCTGTTGTCCGTCCGTCTGCCTGTGCCCACCCATAATATTAGGTTTACAGTGTAGAATCCACAAATATTATACGATCTTCACCAAACTTTGTCAAAACGTGTATGGTCATAAGCCCTTGTGTAAGATTGATCTTGGACAAAATTGCTACAGAAAGTGCTGAGTTATGTGCCCTTGAATGTCAAAAATGCTATTTTTGACAATTTTTGCATTATAAAATTTACAAATATAGTCCAATCAAATGCAAAACCACGTGAAAACGGTTTGCATTTACAATGTCTTGGGTGAGTGTGATTTTCATCCAGGTCCAAATTCCAACTTTTTAATCTGCCCTTGAATTTGGCAAAATTGATATTTTTGACCTTATATTCTCTTTAGCTTCCACCAATATTTAAAAATCAAAGCAAAACTTGGACAAATTTATGATGTCTATAAGATCTTGTATAGGATACACTTTTTGCATCATTTGAATTGCTCATCCCAAGTTATCTGCCTTTGAATTAGTTTTTCGTGCAAGTCTAGGGCTAATACGACAATTTTGTTAAATTCAAGGGCGGATTACTCAGGACATACATTTTCAATATGGCTGAAATTATTACATGTCTGAAACATTATAGACAGAAATAATTTGTCCTCATGCAGTTTTAATTGCTCCATATTTGTGGATGCTACAGTGAAAATAGAGCCGAAAAATGCAATTTTGCCAAATTCAAGGGCAGATAACTCAAAATTTGTACATTCAATCTAGATGAAAATCACACCCACTCAAGACATTTGAAGTGCAAACATTTTCACTTGGTTTTGTATTTGACTGGGTTATATTTGTAAATTTTAGAATGCAAAAATTGTCAAAAATAGCATTTTTTGACATTCAAGGGCACATAACTCAGCACTCTCTGTAGCAGTTTTGTCCAAAAATCAATCTTACACAAGGGCTTATGACAATACACATTTTGACAAAGATTGGTACAGATCAGAAAATATTTGTGTATTCTAGAGTGTAAACCTGATATTATTGACGGGCAGAGAGACAGGCGGAAGGACAACTGACAAAAATGACCGCAATAGCTTATTTGTAGTACTATTTGCTGAGACTACCATAAGCAAGTCAATGGATTTCATGTCATCTTAACATGGGCTCATAGACAAAACATAATGTTTTAAAAAAATCGCCAATCATTTACATTTAGATAGAAATTTGATGAATAAGGACCTTGGGTAACGCCTAAAAAGAAATACCCCACCCACTTTCAATATACACCAAACGAAAGGTCCGTTCGATTCAGACTTTTTGACAAAAAACGGCCCCTTTATGTAGCTATTTGTACTTAAAATATCATTGAAAAATGTAAGTCCCAGGAAAACGGCCTAATGGACCCCCTTTATAAACAGCATATGTAAACAACACTCATTCCCATCTATTTCTAGGTCATCTGACCGAAGGTCATGGTGACCTATTGCGACCGTGTTTTGTCTGTCGTCGTGTGTCACGTGTCGTGGGTTAACTTTTAATATTTTTGACTTCTTAAGAACCAATAGACGGATTTCAACCAAATTTTGCAGGAGGTATTACCATGGTAAGGCGCTTCAGATTAGTACATATCCTAGAGTTATCTCTCTTTGGGGCCCCATAAGGGGCCAAAAAAGGGGTTTTAATGGCACATGTTTAAAAATCTTCTTCTCTTGAACCGGCTGTTGGATTGGATCCATTTTTGGCATTTAGAGTCTTTAGGACAATGCCTTCAAAGTTTGTACAAAAGAAAAAATCTGTCAATGGCCGTGCTTGGGAGGGGAGTATGGGGATGGGGGTCTCGTCATTAGTTCATTTACATTATCGACTTTTTCCTTGAGAACCAATCGACAGATTTCAACCAAACTTTGCAGGAGGTATCCCCATGGGAAGGCGCTTCAGATTCGTACAAATCATGCCGGAGTTATCTCACTTTGTGGCGCCATACATGTCCAAAAAGTGGTTTTTAGGGTATATCTTAAATATCTTATTTTCATCAACCGGCTATTGGGATTGGATTCTTATTTGGTATTTAGAGTCTTTAGGGCAAGGACTACAAAGTTTGTACAAAAGAAAAAAATCTGTCGTGAAATAGTTGTGGTTGTGTGGCCGGGGGGGGGGGGGGGTGGGGTGCTGTGAGAGGCTTGTGTCTTTAGTTAACTTTTTCATTGTGGACTTGGATAGATTTCAACAAAACTTATAGTATGATTATGCTTCATCTGTAGATCTATGATGTCTCTACTTTTTGGATTCATGTGACCGATAAGGCCCTCTGGGCCTCTTGTTTTCTTTAAATAAGTATAGTGGGACACTAGCATTTGCTATATAAACGGTGGTCACTCCCGTTTATTCCACTATAGATCTCCGTGTAATCTACGAACTACTACGAACTATGTATGTTTATATTTTCAGCTAACTGGGTTCAATATGTCCAAAAGTCCATGAATAACTGGACGTCCATGTTACCCCTCTACGGTGATCTGTCTGTTGATACTTTCTTTGCAATCAGGCCAGTATATTTCAGTGTTCAATGTATTCGGTAATTATTCATTTACTTCTAAAAATGAAAATGAGACACATTTTTTTTAAAAAAAAGAACTTTTTAATTCGCACTGTCAAAAATGCATTGATCAAAGTACTAAAGGAACATACAAAACGACTTCATATATTATAGTACCGGCCGAAAATGACAGTGACGTGGGCTAATGTTTACTACTTGACAACCAATCAAATCTGTTCGTATTTGTAACGGTGCAAATCAGACGAATTGATTGGTTTCGCAGCAGTAAACATCAGCCTACGTCACTGTCATTTTCGGCTGGGACTATTGTAATTGAATCTTGTTTGTTTTGAGAAAATATTTATAAATATTTTCAACTCCTAAATATAGACACCTGAATGATTTTTAAGCTGATAATTCACATGAACAGATTATTAAGACCTCCATGACAAAATATAATTGTCTACGACCTACTCTCACGGAACTATACGGGCATAACAAAAGAGAATCTAAGGAAAAGCCGTTATGCTGCATAACTCTGGCATTGGTAAGTGATAAATATGAGCCAGGATCTGGAAAAACGTACCTTAATGCTTTTGAGCCCAACATAGATCCAGATCAGTCTGTGCATACGCACAGTCTGATCAGGATCCATGTTGTTCTCTAATAGCTTGTTCATGATCTGTAGTAACTTAAAGAGAGCAGCATGGATGCATATTGGACTGTACTTGACAATAGACTGATCTTGAAACTAAAATTTTAAAAATATAAGGGACGTTTTTCCAGATCCTGGCTCATTTATAAACTTCGAGACACTTCTAACGCAACACTTATCTTCATATGTGTGGTATTGGTAAGTGATTTCCACAAAGCAGATGTGTGTTATTTCATGATCAGAGTAGAAAGGATGGGTTGCAACAAGGGGTCAAAAGAAGATTTTCTTTAAACTCTGTATATTGATAGGGCTCTGTAATATTCTTAATTTGCAAGTTTAAAAAATCTGCTGAGGTTTTTTATGAGATATTGGCTGAAAAAATGGGTAGGGTAAATTGACATGAGAAGCAAATTTACACTTTGAAGTTAAATAACTTTTTCTGTATTGATCGTATCAAAATGAAAGTGAGAATGTTCAATTGATCATGAATTATTGTGATACATAAATCCTTGTGAACATGATCCTATATGATTACGCTACATGTAATTATGTGTTAACATTGAGAGTAATTCATGAGACAGAACCAAAGTTATTTGACATTGATATACAAGGTTTTTCTAAGATTTGACCTTGTGACCTAGTTTTTTTTTTATACCAGTTGACCCATTTCAATCTCGTCCGAGATTTTATCAAGACAACCGTTCTGACCAAATATCAGCTTGATCTGGCAAAAAATGTGGCATCTAGAAGGCAATCGAGATTTGACCTTATACAAGGTTTTTCTAAGATTTATCTGTGACCTACTTTTTACCCAAGTTGACCCAATTTAAAAACTTTTAAATTTAGAATCATTCTTGATAGGGCAAAATGTTGCATAGTAGGTTTTTCTAAAATTCGACCCCGTGACCTAGTTCATGACCCTAGTTGACCTCAGAATTTATCAAGACAATTATTTTGGCCAATTTTCAGATCAGGCGAGAAGTGTGACCTCTAGAGTGCATGCAAGGGTTTTCTGAGATTTGGCCCTGTGACCTACTTTTTGACCCAAGTAAACCAAATTCAACACTTGTCCAAGATTTCACCAAGATAATCATTCTGATTAAAAATCAGCCTGATCGGGCGGAGAATATGACTCCTAGCGTACATGCAAGGTTTTTCTAAGATTCGACCATGCTTCCTACTTTTTGACCCAATCTAAAATCCTTTTGAGATAACGTCCAGAGAATCATTCTTGATAGAGCAAAAATGTTGCCTCTAGAATGCATACAAGGTTTTTCTAAAATTTGACCCCGTGGCCTAATTCTTGAATCTAGGTGACCCACTCGTTCGACCCACTTCGATCTCGTCCGAGACTTGATCCTCTTGGGTGGCCTCTAGCGTTCATACAAGGTAAATGTTGACGACGGGCAACGGAAAACGCACGACGGACACCCACCTAACCACAAGAGCTCACATTGAGCACTTCGTGCTCAGGTGAGCTTAAAAATACCCAACTGATGTACATTGCCTTAATTGACTTTACTAAGGCCTTTGATGTTGTGTGCATAGATTGTTTCTTTAAGAGTTCGGCAAAGTTTGGAGTCAAGAGCGGCGTAAAACAGGGATGCTACTAGCCCCCATGGTTTGGATATTCTTTTCTCTACTCCTAAAACATGTCTTCAATTCCTCTACACACGGAGCCTATCGTCGCACCAGATCAGATATCTCTTCAACATCTCGCGGCTTCGGGCCATTACAAAAGTTAGACAAGTCGCAAACAGAGACATACTGCGCTCTTGATGATACAGTAGCTATTCACGGTAACAATGCAACACATAACGATAAGATTATCCGAAGCCTGCCATCTCTGGAATCACTATCAGCATTAAAAATCCTAAAGACACAGACAAAGCTACATCTGGTTCTACCTTCCATCACACTCAACGGGAATGAATTGGCGGGTCTCAAATATCAGAATCAAACCGTAACAGATACGCTCTCACTGGACAGAGAGATAAATAAGTCCACAGGCAGGGTATGTACACCATTATCAAAGTAAGGAAAACCAATTACTTTGTCACCATTTAATGTCTTATAAAATGACTCACGTTTTGTTTTACATTATGTTGGTTTCTATATTTCCAGTGGGCTGTTGGTGTCGTATGTTATGTTAAAGAAGTTCAAGAGCAATGGCGGACCAAGAAAGTTTAAATGGCCAATGTTTTGTCTACATCGATATCTGAGGTAACAAAGTTTTCTACTCCACAATTAAATATATGCCTATCTGATGATTTTTAAGACAATAAGGAACACATATCAATTAATTGTTGAAACAGGTATGGGTATATGCTACTGTCCTGAAAATAGGACTTAATCTCATATATTGGTTTATTTCTCACCAGGTTAACGCCCACCTATATGATTGTGCTTTTGATTGGTACTGTGTTATTGCCAAGATTATTGCACGGACCGTTTTGGGACGATGAAGCATTCAAATCCATGTCTTATTGCCGGGAAACTTGGTGGACAAACGTACTCTACATTACCAACTATGTAAGACCCAACGAAGTAATTGCAAGTTGGATTATTTTACCCCAAATGATACAGAAAAAATTATTCGTGAGAAGTCTTATGATCAATGATACCTCGCAATGGTTGATACTTGTTTCAAAAGACACAGATCTTGATTCAGACTGTTTATGCACAATGAATTTGTGGTTACACATTTAAGAGAGATTCTGTGACATATAGGTGTATCCAAGTACATATGTTTATTGATTTACATGTATTACTGTAGTCGAGTACAGGTATTTATTAATGTATAAGAGTATTTGAGTACAGTTATTCGATAAACCTTACTTTGGTTTAAGATAACACATATACATAGAGATTAACTTACTGAATAAATGTGATATGAAAATTATTTCACGAGAATGGGGTGTGATGCGGTTGTAAAAACAAGTCCGTAAGGACAATTGTAATAAAGGAATAAAAAGCAAACTGAATAAATTTCAACCATTCTAGTCTAAAGGGGGTGTCTCACGAATAGGAAAAATAACATGGGAGTCTGCCCACGCTCGGAATTTAATGAAATTTGGCGTGAAGTTAGTACACTAGATAACGGTTCATATTCATGAAATGTTTCAACACGCACATTCCAGAAAACAATTTTCATGGAGTTTTAAGTTTTCACCATGAAAAAAGAGGGTACCCTGATTAAACAGTGTGCAAGCGTTCTCGTTGTTAGTTTCATCGCGTAATTTATTCTAAAAATAATGCCCAGTAGGCCGTGATCCTGTTTGAAACAAAAATACTTAGAGATTATTACACGGCTGATGAGGGCCGGAGAAAGATATCGGCCCGCAACCGCAATATCTGCCCCGAGGTCTTTAGACCGAGGGAAGATATTGGGGTAAGGGCCGATATCACTCTCCGGCCCGAATCTGCCGTGTAATAATCTGTATATTACATTCTTTTTGTGAACAAAACCTCCAATACATGAATAAATCTTAGCACCCCTACCTTTAAATAAAATTTCAGTTGAAATAACTCCATACTTCATACATTTTTGTACATTAATCGCACTTGAAGTGAAAACAGAGAACGTTACGACGGCAGCCATTATTGTAAACAACGTTGCTTTTATCTGACGTCATTGACGTTTTTTCGTCACGGAAAGGCACGTGCAAAATATCTGTACCTATAGTTTTTGGAATAAATTCCTTAGCAGCGGGCAGATATCGCATATCTGCCCGCTGCTAAGGATTCACGTGGATATAACTTTTTCGGCCCGCCCGATATCTGGCCGATTCTAGCCGAAAATGTTACTATTTATAGTAACAGAATGTAATATATACAATTATGTACAAAAATGTTTTATATAAACTGATGTTAGGGGGTAACCAAGAAATTCATTGTTTTTAAATATCTTAAGCAAATTCTGTTCTAAAATTTTCTTTGTACCAGTTTTTGTCAAGATTTGAAAATTATGTAAAAGTTGCGCACAAATATACTGATGGTTATCGTGAAAAATCGAGAAAAAATAAAACCGGTAACATGTTGCTTTTGGAATTTTCCCGCGAATAGTGCACATTTCCAAGAATGGACAAAATAAAGATTTTTTAAAAAATGACGTTTTCAAATGTTTTGTTTACTTTTATGGTTATTTAACTTTAACTGAGGACAAATCAAGATACAAGGCATTTTTTCGATCATTTCCTGTCATCTGTCCGTGTGTCTGTCTGTCTGTCGGCATTTTCTCAAAAAATCTTTTCCTCCCAATCTAATATGTAAATCTTTTTGAAACTTGATAAAAAGTATCCTTGGATTAAGGGAGTACAACGCTGTGTATTAGAATGTCTTTTTGTAATAAACTTTTTATGCTCCCCGAAGGGAGAGCATATAGTCGCCGCTTTGTCTGTCCGTCCGTCCGTCCTGTCCGTCCGTCATTCCGTCCGTCCGTCCGTCCGAAGCGATTTCTCCATAACCCTTGGGCCAAATCAAATGAAACTCACCATGTGAACTCCCTATGACAAAATGCCGATGTACTTTTCCCGGTTTTTTGATTTGAGGCCTCGTCATGGGAAAAGGGGACTTAAGCTTAAATACAGTTTTTCTCTAATTTCTCCTAGTCTAATGGTCAGAATTTGATGAAATTTCATATTTGAGTAGCAAATCAGATGCCTTTGACAATAAACTATTTAAAATTTGCGTATACAAAATATGTCATGCAAAAAGGGGGCTTAACATTTGTTAGCTTTATATTAGCTCTGCATGGCATATATTTATTGTGACAATGCCTTATTCGGGGAGCATTGTCCGTCTCTGACGGCTCTTGTGTTGTTGTGTCAGCATAAAAGGGGCAACATTTTATATAATAAAAATAAGCTCTTTTTTAAAAGCTTTACACAGCCATGAGGTTTTAAATTTTGTATGTAAGTTTGCTAAGGGGTAGACTTCAAAGTTGGTTACAAAATTTTTGTCCAGGGTAACATTAGATCTTGTCCCAGGTGTACCTACTTTACAAAAAAAGACAGGAAATTTTCTATAAAGATCGTTTTAAATAATTCAAGTCAGTCGTGATTCATGATTTCAAGCTAACAGCAAGAGTTATTTATAGGTCTTTTGAAACATGAGAAAGCAAATCAGAAAAAGCATCGATTTCTCTGACGGCATTTGATAATCGTGCAAAAGTGAAAATATGGTTGTAATGCATCAGAAACAGATAATTCAGCTCCCATGTGACTATTAAGGGATATTGATGGTTAAACCACATGTTAATCATATGACATCATGTAAATGTGTATAAATTAAGTATCAATACAGGTTAAGCTATGGTCAGAAAAATAATTTGCGGAAATAATTGCACCCTATTTTATCCCAATAGGGCCACGTTTTGAAGTAAATGAGTACATTTTCAACTGTGCAAATGAAAAAATATAATGCTGTAACAGTCTTTTACTGAATCATAGGAGGCCTTCCATATCATGTTAGTTCATGAGTGGCGCTTTGAGCAAAAACATTTGGTTATTTATTGGTTACCTGGAAGGGAAACTTTTGTTGCTTTACCGTACCGGTTCTAGGCGTCTTTTCAATTTCATAACATTTGGCTTGACATTTATTGCATGTCATAGTGTCACTAAAAATGGTGCATAGACATTGTGACCAAATATTAAAGAAAACTGGCAATGTGTATATGTATGCCTTTCTTGCCTTCCATACATGTAATTTTGTAAATAAAAGTAATATTTACGAGGGACGGTCGGAAAGTAGTTGGACTTTTAACTAGTTCTCTAAAACCATTTAATTTTTTAACAAAATTCTTTCTACACTGTTTAAAGAAATTATCCATCTATGTCTATGCATTTTTGCCATCTTCGTAGGAGCTTTACTATTGCCACTATTAACCATGACGTAGACCCACTGTATTAGGTACTGTGTAACCACCAGTATCAAAGGCACCCTGGTCTCAAATGTCTTCTCAGCAAGCATTTTTATCAGTTCTAGACACAAATAAAAGTCGTGTGGGGTAGGACCTGTGCTATAAGAAGAGTAAAACAACTTTTGTCATGGGTAATATTTGATAATCTCCACTGTAGATGCGGTGGTATGGGAGCGTGCGTAATCGTAAAGTAGAAAACATTTTTCTTTGCTAATCTGGGACGCGTTTACTTCAGCATTTATTCTTTGTTTTTTTTCTGAATTACTTCAGAATTGTACTTAGCAATGACAGTTTTTACCATTTGACATGAAATGACTAACTATCAGACCTCGTGAATCCACAAAAGCAACAAACATGACTACCAGCCGAATGTAAAAGCTTAATCTATTCAGAGGTGGGGAACCAGCTCGTTTCTATGACTGCTGTGACTGAGTTTTTATCCCAAGTTCGTAATTATGAACCATTATTCAATCTTCAGTGATAATGTAGTTCAAAAACTTAAATTCTTCGCGATTAACATGACTAGACTGGTCTTTTGTTTTGGTTACCCTTGTTGTTCCTCTAACAAATAGCCTATGGTACATAAAACCCCTATCACATATAAGTGGACAGAATATTGCATATATTCAACTTTCTTTGAAAATAAACTGACCACATTAATGGCAAATGGATGTAGATTTCACCAATATATAATGTGTTTATACAGTTGCAAATGGAGAGACAGCAGCACGAAAAGTCCAACTACTTTCCGACCGTCCCTCGTATATCTAATCTATGTTTTTCAATGAGTTTTTTTTTAATGAATATTGCTGTAGGTTTGTACTGTATGCTACAGTTAATTTTACTGAATAAAAAAATGTTTTTAGGAGCACAATCAAATTTTAACTGAATACAAGTTTTGGACCAAAACATCACATTCATCAATAATATGTATTATATGACATTGTTACCGGTTTTGGATTTCTATATAATTTAGCTCAAAGTAAGAAGAAATATGTAGCATTTTTTTTGATAATATGAAATCTTGACAAAGACTTCAACATATTTAACTTTTCCGATATTATGCAGAAAAATATGCATATTTTCATGATTATATTAATTCAATAGAAAACATTCATAATAACTTCCTCAAATACCTTTTCTGGTATGAATGGAATGCCATATGTGTCTCGGAGCAAATTCAATTGACAGATCTTGAAAATACACAAAACTAAGGTTTTGGGACACATGAAAATGGGACCATGTTTCATGTGATAGTGGGAATAAGTCAAGGTGGCTTTTTGGAATCATTGTGACACATTCAATCATTTATAAGCGTTCGAGAAAGTTGCTGGATCTGTAAGATTCAGAATTGCGTTATTTATATATACTGAGCAAAAAAAGTTTAGCACACTCGGAAAATGTTTGTTCCTAGTCAGAAACTATTCCAAACCCCTTAAAAAGAAAAGACTAATGTGTTTGTAAATTCAATTTTCTGGCGCTTCCTGAAAATTTTGTTTCAAAGTTCTAAAGCGTTAGATAGGTATTTTACATTAAAGTTCACAGGGGTCAGATGCCGAAAGTCAAGCAAATTTCAATGACGCGAATGTCCAGCATTAGCAGCTAGGACCGCAGTTCAATAATTTCCCATGTTGCAGACAAGCTTCCTGACCACACAAAAAGGGATTTTGCCCATTCATAATGCAGATGACGCTTAAGGCCACTGACGTTACAGACGTCATTAACTTTCTCTAGCCTGACGTCCAACAAAGTTCTTCATGTGTTTTTTTGCTGGTTATTAAGCAGGTCAGGCGAAGATCATTCTGTATGTTCCTTTGGGTAAATGGGCGGTGATTATCTTACTAAAATATCACAACGTTGTGTCGTCGTAAGACGGTCCAGTAACAGGTTGGGTGATTTCATTGCAGTACATTTGCACCTTTTGGTTGCCATTAAGCGAAATGAGGTCTGTTTAACTGTTGCCATCCATTTCTGCCCAATTAATGGCGCTGCACTCGACGTAACAGTCTCGCTGATGACGTTATTGGTATCCAGCCTTATGCATCTTTTCCAACCTCAAATCCTGCAGTCAGTTAATGACACGTAAAATGAGATTCGTCCGGACATCAGTCAAATGTCTCCTGAATCAATATCGATGTGTCCATACCCACTGACGCCTTGCCTGTCGGTGCTTTACGTCATTTGCGTACGATCGGAGGACCTTGATGCTGATTGCGCGGAGCCTGTTCCGGACAGTCTGGTCACTAACGGTATACCCTGTGACGTCCTGGAGGAGTAGCACTAAATTCTTACTAGACAGGAATCCGTTACGTCGTCAGGACGTTGCTGTGAAACGATCCTCCCTGAACGTCGTTTTACACGGTCTGCAAGGTTTAGGTCGGTCGTTGGCGGCTAAAAATGCATACACCAAGTGCCGTAGGCGCGTAATTGTCAATCCGGGCCAAATGAAATGCAAAGCGACATCTCTAACAGACATACCTTCTTGGAGCATGCAAAGAGCTCTCTGACGTCGAACTTACGTCATCATTTCTCGCCTTCTCATTATCAATTTCAAAGAACTTGTAACAGTTAAATTGATTCTGCTAACAGATCTGTGTAATCGTGTGTTTTTTGACAAGCTAGACATTATCAATGTCACTGCACACGTGCCGCACGTGACTTTTGTTAATCTGGACTTTGTCCATTACACTGAATGTTCACTCTACACATGCACTGTATGTGTAATGGTTGTCTATCGGGACAACTGAACAGCACAAAGCAATGTTCATCAAATTATCATAAACTGAAAAATAATGTGTTTAAAAACGTGCTAAACCTTTTTTGCACAGTATATATGTTATTAAAGATAGATAATTGAAGCAATTCAACAGCAAACTTTCTAAGTGTGGGATAGCTTACATGTTTACCTGTATGGTATGCATGTTCTGTATGGATTTAATATTATATATGAAAGAGATAGGTAAAGAACAAACCACAACAAGCACTGACTCCATTACCCGAAATTACGACACAACGCCTAGCTATCCATATCATACACATCAATACATAGAAGAATCCCATCCCCAATAGAGGAATTGGATAATATATCTACTGGTTAGGATATTAACATACAAGTCTCAGTTTGTATCTACAACGGATAGGCGCCATATTTATATGGTCTATTATCTATCATTGTGACACATTCAATCATTTATAAGCGTTCGAGAAAGTTGCTGGATCTGTGAGATTCAAGTGACGATAACACCTTTCAATTTCAATCTGCGCAATTTAGAAATTACTTTTTATCCAACCTGAGAGCTTAAATGTTATAAAAGGGAGATAATTGAAACATTTCAACGGCAAACCTTGTATAAAGACGTAAAAAAAAAAAAAAAAAAAAAAACAACAACAAGGTCAACAACTACAAGAAATAAACAGAAATATCAGTGGAAAACTATCGAATTAGTGCGTTTTAAACAAACTGGATGGTCTAGCAACACTCTTTATCGAATTATGTGATGTGTCGTTCGGTTGCTTTGAGCAAGCGTAAAAGAAACTGTCTGTTAGGGTGATTTGAATACAGGCCTATCACGGAACAAATTTCGTCATGTTCGTGTTTCCCATTTCCCTTCAATACTTCAACGCTGGATAGGTCTGCGCTTCCATGATTAAAATGAAGGATAAGGGCGAAAACAAAGGATATATGTTAGTTCTCTTTAGATGTTTTTTTTTCTTTTTTTGCGAGTAGATCTAATTTGACATACATTTCCGATGTTATGTATGCATGATCCTTGTTTTATTGGTTTGGTTCATTAGTTTGGTGCACCTCTGGTATACTGGACGCAATAAATGTTGTGCTTTGTTTTAGGCTTAATAATGATTTGGGGAATACCGACCCTCACACCCCCTGCTCTTTTTTTCTTGACACATTTTTTATTCTCTTGACATGAGTCTTCACTCTTAATTTTTATCTCTAATCCTTACTCAAACCATATAAAATACGAAAGTACAGAATTTGCACCAAGTAAACCAGAGACTACCCATAAGTTTTTGTTGCTTTTTATTTACTTTTTTCATAGAGTTGGGTGTCGGGTTTATGATTTTATACATGTAGTTTTAGTTTTTGAATTTAAATTGTCAGTTTCAACATTTAAGCTCTTGGGTTGGATAAAAAGTAGTTCCTAAATTACGCAGAGTGAAATTGAAAAGTGTTATCGTCACTGGAGTGACAATATCTAAATTAATAACACTGAGAAAACCCAGGATTTCACAGCTAGGAATGTAATGAATGTTATTTTTCAACAAATTGTCCTGTTGGAAGAATTTCCAACAAGGTGTTTTATTTAAAATCCTACCAAAAATGTTTTAAGGTATATGACCCATCATTTAAAAAAAAAACACTTTCTTGCCATACGAAATGCATCAAATTACACACACTTGTAAATACACTTCCCATAAGCTGATTCACCGTTCCGGCTTTCATGATTATGCCTCAAGAAACAAATAATTTACAAATATTGTTTTACTCTATATTCATATGCAATGGAGGTAACTTTGATAAATTTTGTCAAATATTTCCATAAGTATGCATTAAGGTTGAATACCCCTAATGGTAACTTTAGAAATTGGGGTGATAAACACTTCTGTCTGAAAGTACATTATATTAGACATCAATATGTGCAATATGACAGAAATTCGTCCAGAGGTTTACTAGAAATTTGATTTTCCCTTATCCCATCCCAACTTACAACATTCCAATATGGCGGGCACCATTCAAAGCAAAAAAGTATCTGAATTTGGGCATAAACACATTAAACGTGTCTAGATTTTGGTTTTCATTATCAAAAATATGTTTACCCATCGTCTGATATGAAATGATATGACCCTTGTGCGCATATGAGAGATATTTTGTTAAATTACCGCGTGCTTATTTAAACATAAAGCCTCTTTATTTTCTAGTTTGAAATTTAAGCCTCTGTAACAAATGTTGACAGTGCCAGAAATAAGTTCATGCACTCCCTAAAACCGATATCAAAATTACTCTTACATATGTAGGAACACGATAAAATCCACATATGTACATTTTGTCCGTCAAAATTTGAAAATATATAAAGGTAATTCTTAGTGCCCTCATACTTTCGAACGCACTATTTCTTTTCGAAAAGAAGCCACTGCCTCAAATGAAGGGAATCGTAGCCCATATCTAATTTTATGCTTAAAACTTAAATCCAAACGTTGTCTTAGACTTTCAGAAGTTGACAAATGATAATATATCAGTTGTGATTTCGTATGACTCTCACCGTTTTAACCCTTTACCTGATAACCAATTGAACATCGCTTTTTGTAAAAATAATGCAAATTCTAAAGACAAAATTGTACTTAATCATTTTTATAGTCTACAACAGCTTCCTTATACCACTTCTTCTGGATTGCATATTGAATCTAAGGACTTAAATGGAAAAAGAATCTCAAAAATATCAAATCACGGATCAAATCCACGTTACAATTAACTGACAACGAGTTGCACATTTAAATCAGGATTGTCGGCGAAGAACGGATCAAAAGTGAATGCGAATATCTGAACTGTGATGATCTCATCCACGCGTCGTTCTCAAACGATAGGCGTTTTTGATCACCGCATCATAGATTTCATTAGAATGCATGTATGTATTTTCTACTGTACGAGAATTATACACACTACAATTTGTTTCTTAAACAGGTAGTTTCAATGAATATCAAAGTTTCTAATCACATACAAACTGATGATATCAATCAAAATCATATAAAATTACATAAAAATGTCTCTGAAAAATTGATGTTAAACGAAGAATCATACCAGAAAAAGTGAACTCGGGAAATTTTATTTACAAAGGGAAGTAATATTTAGCAATATTTTGCTGAAATAGATACGGAAAATGTCGACATTTGTCGGAAATATACGACAATAGTAAAGATGCATTAGAATTATTCTACCTTAATTCAAAATTCTAAACCGTTCAAAATGCTTATCTTTATATTTGGAATGGAAATGTAAAACAGTATATGAATTACTGGCACTTTTCAAATTTCGCCTCTGGCTCTTTAGTGCTAATGATGGGCTGTATACGTTAAAGTGACATTTCAGAATTTTTTCTCATAGATTTCACTTTTATTTTTATCGAAAAGAGCATATTTTCTTATGAAAATTCTGAAAATCTAAAGCCAAAATATTGCGCCGTTTACCAGAAATATATATTTTTGTGTTAAAATTACACAAATTGTTGTCCACAACAGTTAAGATTTATATAGAATTTGTCATTTCTGTCTCAACTTTAAAGGCACAATTTTAGCTTATAAATAACAGCTTCAAAAAAAAAACTAATAGCATATCTACGCATTAGAATAAACAATCTTTGCATCAAGACATACTTTTATAAAATGAAATTCATGTGAAGTGTCACTTTAAGCCGTAAAAGGAAGGACGGTATTCTGGCGGCTTCTCAGACTCCAGTTTTGATTTTTCGAAGGATCTTCCGTTATTTTATTTTTTTTCTCTTTTAATTTTCTTTATTCAAAATAATCTATTATTTTCTTTTATTTTGATTCGGATTACACTTAAACATTTTCGTTTTGTTTATACTGTTGGTTTGGTTACTTCTATTTACATCTATAAGACTGTGGTGTTTCACTTTTAAACGGCTTCACACCTGGCATTTCTTTGGACTTTCTGAACAAAATTGTAGATTTTATAATTCAGCTAAAAACATCTTTTTACTGCTGTTATCTTGAAGGAAAGTATCTATTTTAGGGATAAGGTCTTGCTCTTCTTGCCTTTTAATAATAGCATTGTTGTTGTAATATGTGAAATCATCATAACATCTACATCTAAGGTCTAACTAAACTTAAAGGGTACCGAGCGAGGAAGTTGATTTCGCCGTATAAAAGATGAAATTCACTATATAAATGGTACCCACAAACAATCTGTTATACTTGATTGGTTTTACAGTTTAATTGAACAACTTTTACAAGTGTCCTTAGATTGAGAAATATTGATTTTCGAAAAAAATGATCATTTCCGTAAATTGCCACGGTGTGACGATATATCATGACTTGACTCCACCCCTAATCAATATCATAAAACGGTAACAATAGTATCTAACTATCTATCGGAAAACATTTAATGCGTTGTGGAATATCAGTTTATGACAGAAAAGTCGTGCCTTGACTGTGTCAGAAATCTGAGTCTTTCCACAGTTCGAGGTCATACGGTCCAACATGAAGTTTTTAAAATTTCGTCGTCGGGAAAGATCGGAAAAGACATTTCAAAGATGAAATAAGACCTCTATTTTTGTAATGTAAATTATGAAACTTTGACCTTTGCTTATTAGAAAGGTGTTCTTGTCGGAGGACGGGTTTAATTTAAGCAGTCAGGGGACCCTTTAAACGAAAAAACTATTTTTTTTCATTTTCAATTGGACGTCTTTCGGACGTCAATTGGACGTCTTTCGGACGTCCAATTCTTAAAACCACTTTTTCGACAGGCGTAATGGGTTTTCATTACCAAAAACCCTTCTCAGACTCAATTGCCAGTTGGCTAAACTTCAAAATAAATTTTGTGACCATACAGGAAAACTGTCGTATCTTTTCCTGCTTTCTATGTTTTCTCTATCAAACACTATAAGATTCATTGCCCGATACAATTCATGCCACGTCTTTACCAACTTTAAGACCTTTTTTCGTTTTAACCATTTTCTTGTAGTAATTTGACTTTCGTGATATTGTGTAAAGGGCATGATCTTTAAGAAGCGATACATACATACACTATATTAATAAAGTTAACAAACGCCCATTATCATCAACAGCAGCGAGTATTGTGTATGACCAATTCTTTTTCTTTGATTATTGTTGTTTAAGTCTTTGACATATTTAAAGAAACTGGGTTTCTACGCGACATATTTTGGAAACAGGGTTTTAAAATTGATTATCGGGGAGTGAGTTTATTTCGCGACTCGGGTTCGACTTGACAACAAATCGGGGTTCCATCTGGATAGCCTCAGATGAGGCGCTAGTGATATCCACCTATTCAGAAAAATAGTTACTCTTACGAGTTATATCTTTTTCTCCAGCATCTGTATCACTGATACCCGACAGTATCATGACCTTTTTACATACTGATCAATGATCATGACAGCAATGATTATTACTGGTATAAGATCGAGTGACAGCGATCTGTGTTACTTTTAAGTGACCCGTTTACGTGTACTGTGCTAAGAAGATGAAGCAATGGATCTGCAACAGTGACAATGGTACATGGATGATCGGGTGAATATGTGTACACAAAGGAACATTGCTATTCTCAAATGTTCGTTGATAATGATATGAAGATTTGAATTGCGTATTGTACTCCATTGCCATTTCCCGACGGCACATTCCCAATTTCTTCTTTGTGTGCACATCTGGGGATGTAAGGATGCTGCGGAAGTACTTGTATGAGGAAGCTATGGTTCTAGGTGATCCAATTCATCTGGTATTTTGTTTCAGCAAAATATATATTGAATTCGGTTGTTTTGTAACCGCTACAAATGAAAACTGCTGCCGTGTTTTTCATTACTCTAAACACGAATAAAAATCAAAGTGCTTGGAGTACTGTATTTAGACGTCTCTGATTGATTGAGCGGAATTGTATGTAAATGATCGGCGTTTCATTACTTCAGTTCGTTGAATTTGTGTTTAGATCGATTCTAAATCACTGCGGTCGTTTTTCCCCAACGATGGTGGAGATAAAAGTCGAAAAAGGATGATAAAAAAGAACAATGAGAACCCAGGGCCTTCCAGATATAGATACATGTAGAGAGTACAAGGTGAGTGCTCTGCCAAGTGAGCTATCGCGGCATTCGTTTATGTAGCGCGTTGGCTTACATTTTAAAAACATTGCTTTGTATCGTCCTTTATAAAAATAACGAAATGTGTAACTGACGACAATACTCATAGTTAAACCGAAACAAGAAGACAAATTGCTAATCACATGGCATTAATTGAATTGGGTAATCAAATTGATTGTGATTATTCATAGAGATAAATCAGTTGTCTTGAAACGGCAATCAAATCAATTTGAAATCTGAGAGGGGGGTTTCGGTAATGTCCGAAACCGATCTTATAGAAATTAAACGTTAAACGTCTAACAGAAGAATGAATAAAATATCTATCGATCATGTACAATCACGCTCAATCAATCATGGACGTCCAATTACAGTGCTCTCAGCACTTTGATTGTCTACTTATTGTCCAAATTATTTATTTCAAGTCCATATCTAACCATCCCCCCCCACACACCTATGCATCCTTCGACCGAAAGCATACTCGCATGCTCGCAACAATATTCTGATTCAAATTCTAGATACATGTATATGTACGCCCGAAAGTATAGACTACATCCAAATGTGACAATATGAATACAATGATAGCGTTTTATGTGGCTCGGTAAATGAAAACATCGGACATCTATAGCGTTTAGACAAAGGTGCTTAGTCAGGTCATCTATCTGGACCTATCATTGTGATGGGTAATTTCCACTTGTGCCTCTGACCAAGTACATTTCTAATAGGTCGATACTTTTGTTAACGAAGATCCTGGTATCTCACAGGGTTATATAGTTTTTCTCAACAATTATCTGTCTGCTACATGTAAAGTGAACTTATTCTGGATCCCGCATTAAGCATTATCAGTCCTTAACGTGCAACTTAACATGAAACTAAAATATTGTCATTTTCTCATTTATTATACCTTCAAAGCTCAATTTTGTATTTCTGTACATCTCTATAATGAAAATATTTTGGCTACAAGGTTAAGGTCATTAATAAAGGTCAAGGTCAGATGTGAAGGTTTTAATTATCAAAAAACAGCAATTGATGCAATGGTATTTGAGTTAAAATTGAATTAAAGTCTGAAATCTACAAACTTTTTTTTACTTTTGTATTTGTGTAAATATCTTGGGATAATTATGTCATTATCGGACAACCATCTAAATTCCTTTTTTGGCAATAACACATCAATAAGACTGACCAATTGTAACTTGATCGTGACTTTATGTTTCTTTCTGTTAATCATTTCTGTTGTTATTCTTGTACGAGGGCCCATCAATAATTTCGAGAACTAATCTTATATCAGAAAAATACGTTGATAATTTAAGAAACATTTCCCATTTCTAATCAAAGTAACATCCCTTGAACAGTTTACATTCATTCCACCGCTTGACCCACGCCTGTGGCACGTGCTACAGCCCGTCACGTGACATGTCCCGCAAACATTTGTAAATGACACACCCCAACTCTTCTTTTTACTAATTATCTTCACCCCGCAACTTATTTCTAAGGTTTGGAAATAACTAGATATCGCAAATTGCATAATCTGTGCGGTGCGGAAGGTTTGGTAATATGTATATTACCAGTTTCACAATACTGGCATTTTTAACGCGTCAGCTATGGCGCGACGCGCTGTCATAGCGCCACAGAATTCCGGACCTTATAATATTTGCGCGCTGTCTCATAAAAGCGGGTGGCAGACCAGATTTGATTACTGCTGCAAAATTATAAATACTTGCCCGACTTTATATAGACATAGAATGTTTCAGTGTGATTCCTCGAATATCGATTAAAATTATGACATTTGTCTCACCAGAACATCTGGAAATCAATGCTTTTGTGGGTGAGAACGAAGAATAATGCTTCAAAAATTGATATTTGTTTTACTTTCCGACTCAAAAATGATATGTCGATGTTACGTTACGTGTATTCATTTGATTCGCAAAGTTATAGCGGTCTTCCATATACCTTTGGTATTATTTACGAAACCGTTTGACCCCCTGCCCCATTCGGCCAGGAAGCGGCCAGCGCGGTACCCATCTTACCGATGCACGGCGCATTTCGAGATTACTGGTCATACTGTCCTTAGCTGCATCATACACATTATCCAAGTGTCTTACCACTATTTCAACACCTAGTTTTCAATTTTCAAGAATAAATTATATGATTTAAGCTGCCTTCTTTTTAGTTTTATAGTCTCTGGTCAGCTGGTAAAATCACCCATTTTCTCTTATCTCTCTACCCTCTCTGAAGCGTCGTATCCGCTTTCAAATAACACTATTCGATACACATATGTCTCTTTACAATACATGCAAAATTTCACGGATATCCGTACAGGAATTATTGAGAAATACATAAAACCTTATCATAAGGGGTTGCTTAAAAATGCAAGATGACGTCATTTTAAAACAAACGCTATTGACATGACGTCATAATTTTGCGATGACGTCATATTGTTTTGACGTCATCGTTTTTAAATACGATGAGTCGGTTGGGAAATGAATGAGCTTTCAGCATACTAATTTTCGTGAAAATACGTCAACGTGTAATTGAAAAGTAGATTTAGTTCTCGAAATTATTGATGGGCCCTCGTATGTTGTTATTCATGTGCGATTTCATTTATTTGTGTCATTATGTTTTTGTAGTGCATGGGTTGGTCCTGGTATATGAGTGCAGACCTACAAATGTACCTGATAAGCCCTCTGATGATTGTCCCTTTATTTTTGTAAGTATTGTCATTCACACATATATCTCAAGGGAAAACAAACCAAACTGCCAAAAGACGATTTATACACAAACAGTAAATAGCAATAGCTTAAGCTATGGTTAAAATCAATGTTCTGAAAGTACAGTTAGTAGTGAAGTTTGAAATACCGGGGCTTTCGCCTTTGTTTAAGGTAGTAAGCCCCTTATGGGATTAAAGTTACGCTGGATCTATTCGAGCGACGTCATTAACATAAGGGTTGGACTACCTTCAACTACAATTAATTAACACCTTGAATTAAGCAATAGTCCATTATATTTAATATTTCTAATAAAACATGGTTGGATGTGGTTAACGCCTCACTAAATTGCTTTGGTCATATTGTTGCCGCTGGAAAATCTAACTATGAATTTCCGTCGTTTCTCATACCAGTACTACAATATCATCATAACAGAGCTTTCAGCTGCTCGCTCACTTGGGTTAATGGTTATCAAACCATAAGCGGGAGACACATGTGGCAAAAAGAAACTATTTTCTTGTTCTTTCAAGCCAACTAATATAGCTAAAAGATACCATGGGACTTTGTAATCATTTTACCTCTAAACAATATCACGTGTTTCCATGTTAATATCGTTTCGTCGTCAAAGAGTGCATATTGGTTTGCTACTTCTGTTGCAGGAATGATATCAATCAATATAGTCCAATCACGATATCATGTTACATGTTTACGAGACAAGTGCAAGGATCACGGTGTGCAAAATTACTTAACTATAATGAATATAGTACCGAAGTCTATTAAGACATTTTCAATGTAGTTACAGTACTCTTGCTTTACTTTGGCATTTTATCCCCAGCCGATGAAATCATCAGGGAGGGAGATGTTGTTTTTGCGTCGTCCGTCCTTCAATCCGTCCGTTCGAGTTTCGTTTCCGCACTATTTCTTGGAACCATTGACTGGATTTCGATGAGACTTTGTGGAAAGCTTCACCACAAAGAGGAGATACGCATATCGTCAGGGTTACCCGGTTCGACTATTAAATCAAGAGTTACTACCCCTGATGGATGAAGCTATCTACACACAGTTATATTAGTTTCCGCGTTATTTCTTGGAAACCATTGACTCGATTTCAATGAAACTTTGTGGAAAGCTCCATTACAAAGAGGAAATGCACATATGGTCGCGTTACTCGGTTCACCTATTAAAGGATGGTTGCAACAGGGACTCAAAATCGGCCAAAGAAAATATTTACTTTGAATTCTCTGAATTAAAAGGGTTACTTATTTTGATTTTATCTTATTGGGGTTTTACACCGTTTTCAACTTCTATGGTCATATTGCGGCGGCTGGAGCACCTAACCATGTGTCCCTGGTATTTCTCGCACCAGTACAACCACAATATCCTAACCGAGCCTCCAGCTGCTATATCACATAGATGATTCACACCCATTGGTGAGAGACAAATGACTCTTGTCAAATGTCAGAATGGATACTGGCCGAGCCGGGGTTCGAACTCGAGACCCCTGGATTGACAGACTCCGACGTAACCGACTGAGCTATCCGGGCTCGGCTTTAAAAGGGTTACATAGTATATTTAATTTGTTTGTGTATAAAATCTCATGATGGCTTATTTTTGGAGATAACAAAGTGGGTGGGGTCAATTGAATTGAGAAGCAAAATTTTCCTTTGAAGTTAAATAACTTTTTCTGTATATATCAAATCGAATTGAAATTTTGCATGTCGTTTTAATGTACCAAGGACAAACCATTTTAAAAATCAATGATCATATATATCAGTTTGTCAATTTTCTGTATTTGTTCTTCGGTCAATATCAGATTTTTGGCTATTTTTGATGTACAAACTTTACGAAACTATCTCTACAAATTTTGTTTTTGTATGGATTGAAGTCATGTTTTGAGAACATGATCCCATATGATGTAACTAAATATATGTATTGGATAAAATTCATTGAACAGAACTAAAGTTATTTGTCCTTGCCCTTCAAAGATTATTCTAAAGTATTAAATTATAAGATTTTGGGCTAAAGGATCCTTTCATCATGAAAATTAGTATTTGAAGTGAATTTTGAAAAAATAAAGTCATTTTCATAATATCCTAGTTGTAATTACTTAGTTCAGCTGGGTATTCACGGTTGATACTGTCTTTTACGCACATAATGATAAGAATTTTTGAAGAGTCAAGTGGAAAATTTCCTTTTCAATAGTCATTATTATTCTGTATGTCAAGGTCAAGGTCTACTGTTACATTAGCATTGAACAGACTTAGAACAGCAAGAATATTATTTATCCCGTTTCCATTCATAACATTGACCTAATAAAGGGGTAACCTAATAAACTTATCTTTATTCGGCACTTCCGGTATATACATGTATTCATACACGACGCTTCAAGTTTTTAAAATCAATCATCAATCTGCCGCGAATCCCGGATTCCTGTGAAGGGGTTTGAGCATACAAATATGCGATACGTTTACCTGGTATTACACAATATTGACTGGATTTCTACATGAAAATGAAATAATCAGGCTTCAGACGAGGGTTTGTTTGACCCCCCTTCGAACCCATCTAGATCCGCCACTGTAAATGTGATTAGATCTCTTGATTAAGCCATCATTAAAGTAAATTTCCAGATCTTTTAGCACTAGCTATATCCATTTTACCGTTTTTCCAAAAGGACACGTGTAATTTTCAGAGAAAGCTTGTGAAACACATTGTTCAATAAGAGAAGAAAATGCTAGTTGGCTACCAGCACATTCTCCTTTTACCTCAATATTTTCTGTGCTATAAAACACAAATTCCTATTTGTCCTACAGACCAAGATATTAAAAAAGCTATGGACATCATTTCATGTTTAGCGCCAAGAAACGCTTGTTCTATACAAATATTGAGAAAAAAAGAAGAAAATAATTGTTATCATTTATTTGTCATTCTTTTAAAAAATGGAAATGTCCATGTGAGAAATTAATTTTCTTAAATAAGTAGATCTAGTTCACTTTGAATTGAAATATGTGCATAAAATGAAAATAATATTAAACTAAAATATTTTTTCTAAATTATTAATTTCCTAAACTTGCATGCAGTCAGAAAGTAAGCTGTGCTTGGAAAATGAAAATACATGACAAAATAACATTTTTCAATGCAAATACATGTACATGTAGGCCTACGCCAAAATATACTTTGCACACAGAGAAATTGACCATGATGTTTCTATTGAAAAAATCAGTTTAGAATAATAAGTCAAATAAGACATCCCTAAATCATTTATTTCAGGTTTCAAATTCCAAATGTAAAGTAATAGATTCACTAGGAAAGCAGAAAATACACATATCTGTCTCACAAAATGTTTAATCTTGAGTATCTTAGACAGCAAAATTTGTAATAAATCCAAAATTGAAAGTGGGTGAAAATGACAAAACAGCAAAAAATGAGTTTTTTGGCTAAGAAAGCATTGAAGAAATAGGAAAAAACATAACATGTGATTTCAGAGGGTGAGAAATACTTGGGTCATGGGTCATGTACTCTAGACACATTAGAATATAAAATGGCCCATTGTTTTAACCATTGAGTAGCCCTTGTAACAATTAAATTTTGTTGTTTTATTTGTCATCTATGGTACTGTTGCAGTATGAATCTGCATTGAAATAAAAAGCAGCCTAAATCTACTTATCTTGATAAAAACAGCACACTTTTAGACTGAAATTTTAAGACATTTAAATTTTAAACTTGTACAAAAAAGGAAAAGTTGTAGGAAAAAGAAGAACATTCTGCTTGAGCCAATAATATTAATATTTCCTTCAACCTTTTAAATAAACAATAGACCAATTGTACCCTATTTATTTTTCACACAAGTTTTCAAAATGTCACCCTGATTTGGGACAATTTTCCAAAATCATTTTTCAATAACACTTAGGACAGATCATTCCCAAATTCATTGCAGGATAAATATTGAATGTCTATGGAGAAATACATATAAAAGTTAAAAAGCTGTTGGATTACCTGGTTCGCAATGCACTTCCAATCAGTTCCTAATATCCATTTTTGTTTTACCTCACTCATCCATTCATGAGGCCAGAGTCTAAAAGCTCATTTCAATGAAAGTTTTCACACAGACCTTTAAATTTTACCTCTAAGAAACTTCCAGTCCATTATGTCATTTAGTACACACTTAGACTCTAGTAATCTGAAATAACTTTTGTACATCAGATGAAACATGAAATATGTATTGAGTGCCATGTGTGATAAAATTGGTGTTTAAAATTGTCAGCAATACACAAAATGTCAGGTCGGTTCAGAACTTGACGTTCATTGTTAACATCATGTATCTTAAAAAAATGAAATTCGGTAAAAATGATAAATTTCATGTTTAGAGTGTAAAATTTGAAAACATAATCCACAAATCTTTAGAAAATACTTAAAAAGGGACCAATTTTCGATTTATATTTTTATTTACGTGACAGCGAAACACGAACTATTTCCTTGACAAGGCGTTATAATAAATGCGCGAGAAGTTCAGTTGGAAACGGGATAGATAGAATATATGGTTGGTGCCGAGATGGATAATGTTTATTCGGCTCGGGCCGAAAACTGAAGAAGGCTCGCTAAAGCTCGCCTTTTTCAGTTTTCTAAGCCTTGCCGAATAAACTTTATCCATCTCGGCACCAACCATATATTCTCTATATTCGTGATTTTATTTATTGAAATATACTGTACAAGCCCATTTTTATATCACAATACAGATGAAATTTATAAAAATTGATTTTTTAGAATGACATTTGAGGGTCAAGGTTCAATAACTTTGGTTCTATTCCATGTATTTGGCCCAAAGTTTACACATATTTAGCTGCTTTAACATACAGAATCATGTTCACAAGATATTATGACAATTCATACAAAAGTAAAAGCTGTAGAGATGGTTTCTTAAAAGTAATACATCAAAAATAAGCAAAATCTGAGATTGACAGAAGGATTAATACAGAACATCAACAAACTGATATAAATGTACATGTTCCGAAAATGTTCTGTCCTTGGCCCATTTAAACTACATGTAAAATTTCATTTTAATCTGATCCATACAGAAAAAAATATTTAAATTCAAAGTAAAGATTTGCTTCCCGTGTCAATTTACCCCACCCACTTTGTTAGCCATATCTCCAAAAATAAGCCCTTATCAGATATTTTACGCATACAAATTAAAGACATTTGGTAACCATATCAATTCACAAAATTTAAAGAAAATCTATTTTTGAGGGATGATCGGGAAGTTGGAAGACTATAAAATTGATATGGAGAATCATGACTACGCAATATTAAAATTATTGTTACGATGGATATCTTTTCTCAAATGTCGAATGGTTTCATGAAAAAAATGTTGAGTTAAACATAAGTTAAAGTAATAATTGTTACGGTAGTAATGCGTATCCGAAGCACGACAGCATGAAATTAGCGACGTTGTTACGACGCCAAAGAGTCAGTCACACTTTTCAACGTAATCGCGGCCCTGTGTACGGGTGCTTTTTGTGACCTTGAACCCCGTTTGCGTAGATGTCATTGCACGAAATTTGATTTAAGAATGAAAATTCGGAAAATGAATATAACTTGCGGTCATCGTCTGTCTATCAGGAATCTGATATTTTAAAATAACCCCTTTCCTATCCATGAAAAAACGTGAACATGGGCTAACCTCTACTGTTAGACCCTTGCTTTTTAGGGTGGATGTTTACTTTGACTTTCCATATGCAGGACTGGGCTTTTGCCTCGGGGTCGAAATGCCACAACCATGTTCGTTTGTTGTAACTAAACAGTCAAGGAAAGCATCTCCCTCGGGCTCCTACCAACTTTCAAATCCCTCAGAACAACGTATCCTGTATTACATCTCGCTGTACCTTTAAAGACGGGGCACCCAGCGTGCACACAGTTTTGACATCCCTGTGCTATTTTTAAAAATGTCATGAATCGTCAATCGAGAAACTTCAAGTGCAAAAGCTAAACTTGGTACAATATGTCGTCTGACCATGTAAACAATTTCTTTTGCGTTCTCTATGATAGAACAATGTACCTTTGACGGAAGTTCAGATCGACTGTCATCCTCTACAGAACTTCTTCCGTCGCTAGATAACCTATGATATTTTGTATCTAGCGCCCTGTTGCATTGTTTATCTATCGAATTTTGCAACCCATTCTCTGTGTTTTTAGATTCCTAAAATGACGCCAATAACGTCGGCGAAAGGCAGACTTTTTCTAGACGTCATACAGGGGATATAAGCACGGTAATCACGTGACTCAGAATTTCCGATAATCTTCAATATATTTTCTAATACTTGACCAATTTGAATTCGGTTTGAAGCAGAGAATGTTGGAGAATGCCAAGATTAAGTTGGACGTGTTGGATTTTTGAAAAAGCAACTGATGAAAAAATTATTGAAGATAAACCAAAATTTTGGTTTATCTTCAAATAACTTTTTATCAGTTGATTTTTCAACAACCAACCACGTCCATCTAATGCGTGACATCTGTCCACATTCTCTGCTTTAAACCGAATTCAAATTGGCCCAGTATTTACAAAATTATTGAAGATTTTCTGAAAATATTGCATCACGTGATTATCCATCGTGACAACAAACACAATTACAAAAGACAATCTCCTGTAGGGCCCTTAAAAGTATGCGTGATATGACGTGCTCCGGGTACAGTGATGCGGGTTGCTATGGATACCTCACATAAACTTGTTTGTTTCATAGCAGTTTTCTTGTCAAAATTGAAACATGTAAGACTGTTGAAAGTTACAAATTAATGCGACCATTTGTTTAGTCGCAATAGGGACATTCTACAAACTTCTCGACCAACCTTTGCATATACAGATTAATATTCATTTCCGCGCTATTTCTAGGAAAGCATTGACTCGATATCAATGAAAGTTTGTGGAGAGCTTTACTACAAAGAGGAGATGCGCATATCATCAGGGTTGTCCGATTCGACAATAATTCGAAATTATTTCTTGGCAACCGTTGGCTCGATTTTGTGGAAATTTTGTGGAACATTTCACCACAAAGAGGAGAGTCAAATATCGTCTGAGTTATCCGGTTCGACTGTTAAAATTTGAGTAACTGCCCCTGATTGGTGAAGATATATACACAGGGTTATATTCGTTTCCACGCTATTTCTTGAAAACCATTAACACGATTTCAATGAAACTTTGTTGAAAGCTCCACTAAAAAGGGAGATGTGCATAAAGTCGGGGTTACCAGGTTCGACTATAAAGCTACTACCCCGGGCCAAGCCCGGATAGCTGAGTCGGTTAAGTCGGAGTCTGTCAATCCAGGGGTCTCGAGTTCGAACCTCGGCTCGGCCAGTATCCATTCTGACATTTGACAAGAGTCATTTGTCTCTCACCAATGGGTGTGAATCATCTATGTGAGAGAGCAGCTGGAGGCTCGGTTTGGATAGTGTGGTTGTACTGGTGCGAGAAATACCAGGAACTCACGGTTAGGTGCCCCAGGCGCCGCCATATGACCATAGAAGTAGAAAACGGCGTAAAACACCAATGAAATCAAATCAAATACTAACCCCCACCCCACCCCCCCCGGAACGGTGATGCTATATACATACAGATTAATATTCGTTTCCACTATAGTTCTAGGAAAGCATTGACTCGATATCAATAAAAGTTTGTGGAAAGCTTTACTACAAGGAGGAGGTGCGTATTCGTCGGGGTTGTCCGATTCGACAATTAAATTCAGAGTTACTGACCCTAATTTGTGAAGCTATATACATACAGAGTAATATTCGTTTCCGCGCCATTTCTTGGAAACTGTTGACTCGATTCTAATGAAACTTGAGAAAGCTTTACTTCAAAGAGGAGATGCGATAAACGTCGGGATTATGCGGTTCGATAATTAAATTTAAGAGTTACTGCCCCTGATTTGTGTAGCAATATACATACTGAGTAATATTCGTGTTCGCACTTTTTCGTGGAAACCATTGTGTTTCAATGATATTTTGTGGGAAGCTCCACTAAAAAAGAGAGATGCGCTTATCGTCAGGTTTACCCGATTCGACCATTCAATTTTGAGTTACTGCCCCTGATTGGGAAAGACATATACATTCAGAGAATACAAAATATTTTCGACGGGGATATCAATTCAACGCATTTGCTTGTCGCAAACTATAGCAAACTAATTTAAACATTTTAATTCCTCCTTTTGCAGTAATGCTGTCTTGGGAATCCTTCTCTGTGCTGTTATTCTGGTAGCAGTTATGGTAGCAACTGGTGTCCTGGTTTACATTAGAAATTACCCAGTACAACCATTCTTGTTTCCCTACTTCACCGAAGATGTTTCACTGTGAGTACGAAAATGAAAATTTCCATCCAAATACTAAATAACCACATTCAATATCATGCCAAGTTAACCACCATACTCTCTGAGTTCTTGTGATAACAAAAAAATGAGTTCACTTTTGTTGAATGTTCTCAGCTTTCTTTGAAACGAAAGTGACATACCTCGATTTAAAAGTAAATCAGAGAGTATGGCGAATGGCTGGTTATTCAATCATTGATATGACGATTTTTCTTTTCCCCTTTGATACAAGTACCTAGTATAGGCACCACTTAAGATTCCACGACTGTGCATGCACATGAATGAAGTCATCAGTACACACTGGTGGTGAACTCGGCAAAAGCGAGGGGCGTATTTCTCTGTAACAAGGTATAGATATTTTGCGTGTAAATGTGAGTTTAAATATCAGTTTTTCTAATGGCAATGAATTTGGTCTAAAAATAGACCATGTTTACTGATATGTATTGACAAACTGTCGGTGTTGTTATAAAATCCCGTAACTATCGAAGCCGTAGTTACGAGATTTTATAACAACACCGACGGAATACATTGTTCGGGAAAAAACGTCCCTAGCTTTGGCCGAGTTCACCACCAGTGTTATATGTAGTTTTTAAATGCGATAATTTATCTATTTTTGGACTAACCACCTTTTTGAATGATCAACTTTTTTTCTTCACGGACAATGTAAGAAATTACATACGTTTGAAATGTTTTAATAATGAAATTCAAAAGTCTCTTTAAATAAAGTTATAGACAGTGTTCCCAATTATGCAGTGCGAACTTCATCTTGTAATGTGCTTTGGTCCTTATTTATCGGTAGCTTTCGGTGACGATCATTTAGAACAAACAAAAGGGCCAAGATTGCTGTAACTTTTTAGCAAATGATTTTAAAGGGACCCGTGCTAGATATTTGAGGGATCATAACAGCATTTGGACAGTCAGGGTTTCCATGGCTATGTGGTGCATTGTATTATCAAGTACAAAAAGGGATTTTCAACCCTAAAACCATTTTTACACTATCTATGGAGGTTCAGTTTGGCATATAAATGAGCCAAGATCTGGAAAAAGGTTCGTTAAGGCTTTTGAGCCCAACATGGTTCCAGATCAGCCTGCGTATACACGCAGTCTGATCAGGTACCATGTTGTTCTTCAATAGCCTTTTTATGACCTGTAGCAACATTGGGAGAGTAGGATTGATCCTTGTAAAACTGCACTTGGGCAGATTGTGGTCTTAAAACATGGCTGTCTCAAATGCTATAAGGGACGTTTTTCCAGATCCCAGCTCAAATGTTTTCTTTTATGTTACTTGAGGATAAGCAAAGTTAGATAAGACTTGAACAAGACTGACTAAATGCATTTCAATCGCAATTTCCTTGGACAGAAATGATCTATCCATACAGATTGACCAATCCATACAACATTTCTTGAAAACACATTTACCGGTTAGTATGTTTGATAACCAAGCATGGCCCCTTTAAAGCAATGTCACCGCGGTATGTAAAAAGATTATCACTGGTCAGGCGAAGTAGAACAGAATATTGCATTTCAATTGAAAACAAAATTAGTAGCAAACAAAATAATGTGAAATTAGTTTTATATACTGAGCACAAAAAGTTTAGCACATTTTTAACACATTATTTTTTCAGTTTGTGATAATTAAATGAACATTGCTTTGTGCTGTTCAGTTGTCCCGATTGACAACCATTACGCATACAGTGCATGTGTAGAGTGAACATTCGGTGTATTGGACTGAGTCCAGATTAGCAAAAGTCACGTGCGGCACATGTGCAGTGACATCGATAATGTCTAGCTTGTCCAAAAACACACGATTACACATATCTGCTAGCAGAATCAATTTAACTGTTACAAGTTCTTTGAAATTGATTATGGGAAGGCGAGAAATGATGACGTACGTTCGACGTCAGAGAGCTCTTTGCATTCTCCAAGAAGGTATGTCTGTTAGAGATGTCGCTTTGCACTTCAATTGGCTCGAATTGACAATTACGCACCTACGGCACTTGGTTTATGCAACTGTAGCCACAAACGACCGACCTAAATTTTGCAGAACGTGTAAAACGACGTTCAAGGAGGATTGTTTCACAGTGACGTCCTGACGACGTTTCGAATTCCTGTCTAGTAAGAATTTAGTGCTACTCCTCTAGGACGTCACAGGGTATACCATTAGTGACCAGACTGTCCGGAACAGGCTCCGCACGACTTGCATCAGGGTCCTCCGATCTTACGTCAATGACGTTAGGCATCGCCACGTAAGGCGTCAGTGGGTATGGAAACATCGATATTGATTCAGGAGACATTGGACTGATGTCCGGACGAATCTCATTTTACGTGTCATTAACTGACGACAGGATTTGTGGTTGGAGAAGATGCGTAAGGCTTGATACCAATAACGTCATCATTGAGACTGTTACGTCGAGGGCAGCGTCATTTTTTGACAGGAATAGATGCAGTTAAACAGACCTCATTTCAGTTAATGGCAACATAACGGTGCAAGGGTACTGCAATGAAATTATCCAACCTGTCACTGGACCGTCTTACAACGACACAACGTTGTGATATTTCAGTAAGATAATCACCACCCACTTACTCCAAGGAACATACAGTATGATCTACGCCTGACCTGCTTAATCACCAGCAAAGAACACATACAGAACATTGTTGGACGTCAGGCTAGAGAAAGTAATGACGTCTGTAACGTCAATGGCATTGGGCGTCATCTGCACTATGAATGGGCAAATTCCTTTCTGTGTGGTCAGGAAGCTTGTCCGCAACATGGGAAGACATTGAATGACGGTCCTAGCTGCTTATGCTGGACATTTGCGTCATTGAAATTTGCTTGACTTTCGATATCTGACCCCTGTGCACTTTAACGTAAGATACCTAATTAACGCTTAAGAATTTTGAAACAAAATTTTCAGGAAGCGCCAGAAAATTGAATTTTCAAACAAATAAGTGTTATCTTTTTAAGGATTTTGGAATAGCTTTTGACTAGGAAAAAAACATTTGCCGAGTGTGCTAAACTTTTTTTGCGTAGTATATATGTCAAAATCATCTCTAGTAGAAACAACGATGGCAACAAAAACACCAACACCAACAAATGAACACGGCGGTATTTTGACTTGTAGTGTTTGTTAAATTTGCAATAAGTATGATGGGGGGGGGGGGGGGGGTCAATATTTTATCTTAATCAAATCAGGGCGGGGGCGTTATTTTACAATGGGTCAGTATTTTATGGAGAGGGGTCGTATTTCTATATCAAACAACGACCAGGGGTCATTATTTTTACGGGGGTCACTTTACAACGCTACACCATCTCTACGATCGAGAGATACCGAGATCGACGATCGGCGGGAGACGTTAACCCTTTCCCGAACAGCAAAATTTTAGGGTGATCCACTTCAAAAACTGTCACAAATGACAAATTGGAAGTTATTTAAGATATTATTTGTGTAAGATATGGCATAGAAAATATTGGGACAAAAGGAGAAACTGCTGGTTATCAGCAGTTTCTTCTTTTGTTTCAATGTTTTCCTAAGCCTTTTCTGTTATGGACGTCAAAACCAGGTCTTGTTTTGGGAGAGGGTTAAAGCTGGGTTTCAATAAGGCCGTTTTCCTGGGACCATAATTTTCCAATTATATTTTTTTAGTACAAATAGATACATAATGGAGACGTGTTTTGTCGAAAAGTCTAAATCGAACGGACCTTTGGTTTTGTGTATATTGTATATTGAGATTGGGTGGGGTAATTCTATTCAGGTGCTACCAAAGGTTCTTATTTATCAATTTTATATCTAAATGTAAATGATTGTCTATTTATTTAAACATTATGTTTTGTATATGAGCCCATGTTAATATTACATCTAATCCATTTGCTTGCTTAAAATAAATATTGAAATATTTGGCATTTTATGTAGTTTTTCAAAATCTTTGTATATTTTTATCTTCCAACTTTGGGGAAAACATCAACATGTTTTTATTAAGTGACATAAAAACGGAATATTTTAGGTGATAACTTGTTGATAATTAGACATTACAAAATTATAAGGGATTTTTGATAGATCTAGCTAGACGGAAAAATGAGTTACGGGTCCTTGAATGTATGAAAACCCATGACAAATTGTGGAATAAATAACAAAATACATTTGTCTTTCTTTCCTTCGCACAGAAAAGCAGAAATGTTTACTTAGCTTACATTATAGCTGGTCTCTGCAAATAGTACTACAAATAAGATATTGTGGTCAGTTTCGTCTGTTGTCCGTCCGTCTGTTTGCCTGTCCATAATATCAGGTTTACACTCTAGAATCCAAAAATATTATCTGATCTTCACCAAACTTTGTCACAATGTGTAAGGTCATACCGGTAATACCTCGTGTAAGATTGATTTTGGACAAAATTACTGCAGAAAGTGCTGTTTATGTGCCATTAATTTGTAAAAACAAGAGGCCCAGGAGGGCCTGAATCGCTCCACTGGTTAAAGTGGAAGAATTATCCCACGATTTCTTGTAAGCCTTACACAGGGGCAGCCAAATCTTGATATTTGTGAATAAATTTTGAAAAGAGACTCAAAGAACATTCTTGCAAAGTCTGGTTACAATTGGCCTTATGGTTGATTTTTAAAGAATTTTCTTATGATTTCTGTAAGTCTGATAAGCCCCTTTCTCCCTGCCACAGCCACATTTTTTTGACAAATATAAAAATTTGTGAACAAATTTTAAAAAGAACGACTAAAGGCTCATTCCTGCAAAGTTTGGTTCAATTGGGCACACTGGTTGATTTTTTAAGAATTTTCTTATGATTTCTTTAAGTCTGATAAGCCCCTTCCTCCCTGCCATGGCCACATTTTTTGACAAATGTAAACAAGCTGAAAATTACACCAAGGCAAGATCTTATAGTCACCAACATTTTGTGAAAGTTTTGTTTAGATTTGTCAATATTTGTAGTTGCTAGAGTGAAATCAAAGTCAAAATAGAGTTGAAAATGGCAATTTTGTCAAATTCAAGGGCACATAACTCATGATATATAATTCCGATCAAGCTAAAAATTATACCCAGGCAGGATATTATGCTTATATATATTCTGTCCAAGTTTTGTCTTGATTAGTTGATATTTGTAGATTTTAGAGTAAAAATAAAGTCAAAACCAGCTATTTTTGACATTCAAGGGCAGATAACTCAGGTTATTCTGGTTCGATCAAAATTCTTTGAAGGAATCTGAGAAAGGGTCACCCAAGGATCATTCCTGTGAAGTTTGGTTGAAATACATCCAGTAGTTTCTGAGGAGAAGATTTTTAAAGAAAAAGTTAACGGACGGACGGACGGACGCACGGACGGACGGACGCACGCACGCACGACGGACACAACGCCATGACAATAGCTCGCTGGCCTTCGGCCAGTGGAGCTAAAAATGCTATATTTGACAATCTTTTCATTCTAAAATGAACAAATATTGCCCAATCAAACGCAAAACCAGGTGAAAATGTTTAACAAAATTGCTGTATAGATAGATAGATTTATTTCTGTATAGTAAGCATGTACACAAATTAACAAAATACAGGATAAAAAATGTAACTCTATATCATGTATAAGAAAAATCTTTGTCACGCCGACCAACACCAAGAATATCACAAAAAAGGGCCAGCCCTAATTTCCATTGTGGTCCTTAGTATTAGTGGCGTGACACAGAGAGGCACAACTAACATTAAAACATATTATCACAGCTTTTAGATATTAAAGAGGAAAACTGAGATTTAATCCTACGCCGAATTGAGGTTTAACTTAACATTAAGACATATTATCACAGTTTTAGATATTAAAAAGGAAAAATAAGATTAAATCCTACGCCGAATTAATAAAACATGCTATTAAATACTGTTCATTAAATGACTTTTGATTGCACTTTTATAACTTTGCAGCTTATTCAGTTCAGTAATTTCAACAGGTAACCCATTCCATAATTTGATGCTGGAAAAAGAAAAGGACTTGGCATCATTGCCTTTAACCTTAGGTAAATAATATCCACCTATTTGGCTGAATCTAGTGGTTTAAACATGGACAGAATCTTGGGAAACAAAGTGCTCACTCAGGTAGTCATGGGCTAAACCATTTTTATTTTAAATACATGAAATAACATTATCTGATCAACTCTCTTGTGGACTGATAACCAATTAAGGGACTTAAAGTGGGAATAATCAATGTGAGCTCTTGTGTCAAGATCAAAAACAAATCTTATCATTTTATTTTGACAGGTTTGTAACTTATTTTTAAGAATCTGTGTCAAACTATTATACCTCACAGAACAGGCGCAATCAAAATGACACTGTATCAAAGACATGACCAATAGTTTTTTGGTATGCTGAGTAAGAAAGTCTTTATTGTGGTAGAGGAATTTCAACCGGAAATTGGCCTTTTTAAGGGCAGACTCAGTTACCGAATAAAATGACAGATTTTGAATGATATTGATCCCAAGGTACTTGACGGATGACACTGATTCAATGGCAGTACCAGAGCAAGATGAGATTTTGATCTAAGTTTTTGTTTGGACCCAAAAACAATGGACTCTATTTTACCCAAATGTAACGATGATTTATTGTCCAGTAGCTGACTTGATCTATATCATCAGTCAGGGCTTTTTCAACCTCAGATACACTTTTGCCAGATATGAGGATACCAGAATCAACAGCATTTTATACGCCCGAAGGGTCGTATTATGTTATCGTCTGCATCGTCTGTCTGTCCGTCTGTCTGTCCGTTAGCAAATTCGTGTCCGGTCCATAACTTTCAAACTATAAGGCCTATGGTCTTGAATTTTCACAGGTGTATAGATCTTATAGCTAGGGTGTGCAGAGCGCAAGAACCACAACTGTACCACTTGTAATTTTTGTATTTTTTTAGTTATTGCCCTTTGTTTGATTCAGTTAGCAAATTCGTGTCTGGTCCATAACGTTAAAACCATAAGGCCTATAGTCTTAACACTTCACAGGTGTATAGATCTCATAGCTAGGGTGTGCAGAGCGCAAGAACAACACCTCTACCATTTGTATTTTTTGAGTTATTGCCCTTTATTTGATTCAGTTAGCAAATTCGTGTCTGGTCCATAACGTTGAAACTATAAGGCCTATGGTCTTGAAACTTCACAGGTGTATAGATCTCATAACTAGGGTGTGCAGAGCGCAAGAACAGCAACTCTACCATTTGTATTTTTTTAGTTTTGTCCTTTGTTTGATTTTGTTTGATTCAGTTAGCAAATTCGTGTCCGGTCCATAACTTTGAAACTATAAGGCCTATGGTCTTGAAACTTCACAGGTGTATAGATCTCATAGCTAGGATGTGTAGAGCGCAATAACGCTAACTCTACCATTTATAATGTTTGAGTTATTGTCCTCTGTTTGATTCAGTTAGCAAATTCTTGTCCGGTCCATAATTTTCAAAATACAAGGCCTACGATGTTGAAACTTCACACGTGTGTAGAACTCATAGCTAGGGTGTTTGATTACATTATCTCAACACAATCTGATTAATTTGTGAATATTTTAGTAGTACTCGGGTACTTGCAACACTTCGTGAATATTTTAGTACTCTATGAATTTTGTTTTATCGGATACTTGCAAGAGACTTTTAGAAAAGAACAGGACATCAACAAATATCACATACCCATTTATTTCTGGGCTTTGGACGTATAATGCCACGCCCAGCGTTGCTCTTGTTTACCTCTGCTGACATATCATTGACATAAATTAAAAAAAGGAGAGGGCCGAGGATTGAGCCTTGGGGAACAACACATGATATCTTTGAATTAGATGAATAGGTACCTGATACTTCTACAAGTTGTTGTCTATCAGAAAGATATGACTTTAACCAGTTTATCACACCAACACTTAATCCTGATGCTTCGAGTTTCATCAAAAGAATTGAATGGTCTACCGTATCAAAAGATTTCTGTAAATCTAACCATACCATTCCAACAACATTACCTGTGTCCTTTTCATGCCTGATTAAATCAGTTAGGTGAATTAGACAGTTATCAGTAGAGAATCCACTCCTGAAGCCAGACTGAAATTTATATAACAAATTATTTTCTTTAAAATATGACTCAATCTGATCATAGATTACTTTTTCAACAATTTTAGATACAACATTTAGAATACACACTGGGCAATAATTAACAACAGACAATTTGTCATTCTTTTTATAAAGAAGTACAACTCTAGCTGATTTAAGATAATCAGGTTCTATGCCTTTGATTAGGGACAGATTAATGATGTGGGTTAATGGACTAACAATAATTGGGGAACCATCCCTAATGAAACGTGAGGGAATTCCATCTAAGCCTATGGCTTTTTTGCACTTAGTGAATTCAAGTATTTCAGAACAGTACTTTCAGACACAATAGAGAAAAAATATCTATTTGCAAAAACACCCTTATTTGCATAAAAAAGATCTACAAATGATTTCCCAAATTTATGTAAAGTATTTGGTACCTTCTCAACAAGTTTAAATGCAACAGCTGTATAAAATCTGTTGAAAGTTTCAGCAACAAGTTTCTTTTCAAAGCATACATTGCCATTAATGCTTAAACACAAATTTGAACAAGATCCTGAAGAGCCTTTCTTGGAAGGCAAGCCAAGGTTTTTAAAAGTTTTCCATTAAGAAAGTGAATCATTTCTTTTCTGCTCAAGAGTACTTGTGAAATAATCTTTTTTTGCTTTAACAACAAGATTTTGAACTCTATTCCTGAGAATTTTGAATGATGCATAATTATCACATGTTTTAATACACTTATATTAATCAAGGTTTACAGACCCTGAAAAAATCTACACTTTCCAGCCGTACGAAATGCATCAAATTTCACACACTTGTAAATACACTTCATATAAGTTGATTCACCGTGCCAGATTTCAAGATTATGCTTCTAGAAGAAAATGATTTACAAATACTATTTTACTCTACATTCATATGGAAGGGAGGTAATTTTTAACATTTTTGTCAAATGTTTCCATAAGTCTGCATTAATTCTAAACTCTAAACCGTGCAAAATGCTTATGTTTGTATTTGGAATGGAAATGTAACACAGTTTAGGAATTATTTGCACTTTTCAAATTTCACCTCTGGCTCTTTGGTGCTTTTGAGGGGTTGGATACCTTAAAAGTTTTGTCTCTTTCACTAATAGCACTAATAATGTCAGAGTCAATCCAAGGTTCTGTTCTCCGTTTAATTATGCCCCCTTTCGAGGAAAATGGGGGTATATTGTTTTGCAAGTGTCGGTCGGTCGGTCGGTCGGTCGGTGGGTCGGTCGGTGGGTCGGTCGGTGGGTCGGTCGGTGGGTCGGTCGGTCGGTCGGTAGGTCGGTCGGTCTGTCGGTCTGTCCGTAGACCAAACCTTGTCCGGAGCATAACTCAAAAGGTACAATCATGATACTTCATAGGTGGATAGATCTCATTATGGAGAAGTGCAGTGCACAAGAACCGTAACTCTGCCGATCAAATTTTTTGAGTTATTGCCCTTTGTTGATTTTCAAACTTGATTCTTGTCCGGAGCATAACTCAAAAAGTATTTGAGGTACAATCATGAAACTTTACAGGTGGATAGATCTCATTATGGAGAAGTGCAGTGCTCAAAAACCGTAACTCTGCTGATCAAATTTTTGGAGTTATTGCCCTTTGTTGATTTTCAAACTTGATTCTTGTCCGGAGCATAACTCAAAAATTATGTTCGGTAGAATCATGAAACTTTACAGGTGACTAGATCTCATTATGGAGAGGTGCAGTGCTTAAGAACCGTAACTCTGCCGATCATATTTTTAGAGTTATTGCCCTTTGTTGATTTTCAAACTTGATTATTGTCCGGAGCATAACTCAAAAAGTATGTAAGGTAGAATCATGAAACTTTACAGGTGAATAGATTACATTTCGGAGAGGTGCAGTGCACAAGAACCGTAACTCTGCCAATCAAATTCTTGGAGTTATTGCCCTTTGTTGATTTTTACACTTAATTCTTAACCTTGCCTATATCTCATGTCCTTTTACACATACAGCCTTGATATCTCACACATAGATACATGTCCTTTTACACATACAGCCTTGATATCTCACACATAGATACCTCCTATCAACATCGCTCACATTTTTCATGACCTTGGACCTTGTGACCTTGACCTTGGAGTTTGACCTACTTTAAAAAAAATTAAACCCGGCATATATCATGACCTTTTACAAATACAGCCTTGATATTTCACACATGGACACATCTTACCAAGACCTTTCACAATTGACCATGACCTTGGACTTTGTGACCTTGACCTTGGAGTTTGACCTACTTTTAAAAAACTTTAACCTGGCCGATATGTCATGTCCTTTTACACATACAGTTTTGATATTTGACACATGGAAACCTCCGACCAAGGCCTATCACATACGACTATGACCTTGGACCTTGTGGCCTTGACCTTCAAGTTTGACCTACTTTTAAAAAAAATAAACTGGGCCTATATCTCATGTGCTATTACACAAACAGCCTTGGTATTTCACACATGGACATATCTTATCAAGACCTTTCACATTTGAACATGACCTTGGACCTTGTGACCTTGACCTTGGACTTTGACCTACTTTTAAAAAAAACTTTTACCTAGCGGATATTTACACATACAGCCTTGATATTTGACACATCGACACCTACGACCAAGACCTTTCACATTTGACCATGACCTTGGACCTTGTGACCTTGACCTTGGTGTTTGACCTACTTTCATAATACTTTAACCGGGCCTATATTTCATGTCATTTTACACATACATCCTTGGTATTTCACACATGGTCTCTTCCAACCAAGACATTTCACTTTTGACCATGCCCTTGGACCATCATCTTGGAGTTTGACCTACTTTTAAAAAACTTAAACTAGGCCTATATCTCATGTCCTGTTACCTATACAGTCTCTATATTTTACACATGGACACCTCCTACCAAGACCTTTCACATTTTACCATGACCTTGGCCTGTGTGACCTTGACCTAGGAGTTTGACATACTTTTAGAAATCTTTAACCTAGCCTTTATCTTATGTTCTATTACACCTACAGCCTTGATATTTCACACCTCCTACCAAAACCTTTCACTTTTGACCATGACCTTGAATATTGCAACCTTGACCTTGGAGTTTGACCTACTTTTAAAAAACTTAAACCAGGCATATATATTGTGTCCTTTTACACCTACAGCATTGATATTTAACACATGGACACCTCCAACCAAGACCTTTCACATTTGACCATGACCTTCGCATTTGGCCTACTTTTAAAACTTTAACCTTGCCTATATTTCATTTCACTTTTACATACAAAGCCTTGATATTTCACACATGGACACCTCCTACCAAGACCTTTCATATTTGGCCATGACCTTGAACCTTGTTACCTTGACCTTGGACTTTGACCTACATCAAATGTAGGCCCTTGAGGGGGCATATATGTTTTACAAACATCTCTTGTTCTTATTTGCTTCTATGGAGCTAAGTTATCTAAAATATTATAAAATACATGTTTGAAAATATCCCATGCTTCATTAACAAAATTCACAAAGCAAAATAGGCGACCCAGTTGCAAGAAGACTAGCTTGAAAGACATCTTTGTTATAATTTTTCAAAGATCTTATTGTTACATTGTTGTGAGAACCACTAGGATTATTACTGACTTTCCTTGTACAATATATCAAAGAATGGTCACTAAAGGAAGTATGAGTAACACCTTACTGAGTAATTTTGTCATTTTCAGACACCAATATCAAATCAATAGTGGTTGACCTAGAGGAACTGATTCTAGTGGGTTCTGATATTAACTGTTTGTAATGAAACATACTAGTTAATAAATAAAAGGACTTAAAACATTGCAGAAGAGGATAAGACTTAGAATTAGACATATCTGTTTTAAAATCACCTAAAACTATAGATCACATTCTAGAAAGTCACTAAAAGATGAACATAAAGATTCCAAAATAGCATAATAAGTTCTGTTGTAAAGGAGGTCTATAAATGGTAAAACACATAAAATGGGCTATGATTTTGGTAACAAAATGCCAAACCATGTATTATTCGATTATTGTATGATAGGTCCTTGCTTATGTAGATGCAGACTCCACCACCTTGTCTATTTCGATCTCTTCGCTGAATGTTATAGTTGTTAGCTCATCTGAGCACGAAGTGCTCAAGATGAGCTATTGTGGTTGCTCACCGTCCGTCGTCCACAATTTCTTTAAACATCTTCTCCTCTACAACCATTCGACCAATTTTGACTAAACTTGGCAGTAATGTTCCTGATGTGACCCTTTTCAAAACTTGTTCGCCAATGTTTTATTCGTCAAAGAATATGGGCGTGGCAGGGTGGGGCTTATAAATCGTAAGAAAATTTTTTAAAAATCAACTATCGGGCCAATTTGAACCAAACTTGGCAGGAATGTTCTTTTAGTGACTCTTTTGAAAATTTGTCCACATATTTTAAGATTTGTCAAAAAATGTGGGTGTGGCAGGGTGGGGCTTATCAGACTTCGAGAAATCCTTGTGAAAATTCTTTAAAAATCAACCAGGTATCATATGGTTAGTGGGAGTCAAAACCTTGTACCTACAGCTTGACAAAGCTAGAGTTATGAGGTTTTGACCCTCCACTGGGGAAATGTCTAATCTCTAAATGGATACACAAGACCGAGAAATGTTTACACAAGATCGGCCAGAATGGGGATCTGCATGTAAAAGGGGGTAAAACATTCTATTTATATCCCCCAAATTCAATTTGGGGGGTATATAGGAGTCAGCTTGTCCGTTGGTCTGTCTGTCTGTCTGTTGGTCTGTTGGTCGGTCTGTAGCTTTTTTGTCCACTCTATTTCTCCTAAACTACTGGTCCAATTTTATTCAAACTTTACATGTGAGCTTATTACCAAGTGGAAATGTGCATATTATATTTTGGTTACGGACCAATGATTTTTATCGGAGTTATTTCCCTTGAGTGAATTTTCTTGTCCACTCAATTTCTCGGTAACTAAGAGATGGATTTAAAAAAACTTAAGAGTTATGCTTAGTAGATCTTAAATATATGCATATCAAATTTTGGTTATGGTTCATTGATTTTTTACTGAGTAATTGCCCTTTGTTGAAGAATGCCATTTTACGCAATTTCAATGTGTGTTGATTGGTTTTTCGATTTTTTGTCCACTCTATTACTCATAAACTACTCGACCAATTTTGTTCAAACTTCACATGTGAACTTATTACAAATTGGAGATGTGCATATCATATACTAGCCCAAAGAGCCAACGCAACACGAACTTTAAATTACAATATTTTGATTATTTAAAATGTGAATTCGTTGATATTGACTTCATTAGGACGGCTGACCATTATGAGATCACCAGGAAATAACAGATGGGTCTAAATCGATTCCGTAACGCACATAACGTTACAAACGTAATGTCGGGGTGTGTTTGAAAAATGAAACTACGATCAGTATCTCGTGTGTCCTCCTGTAGCATTGAACACAGCACAACATCTTTGTGACATCGAACGTAACTAACGTCGAAAAACGTTTATAGGAATATTATGTCACTCTTGAATTAATGTTGCCCCATTTGACGCGAAGTCTGTGGTTGGACTTGGCGTTGACGTAAACGCATGTCAAGCAGGTTCCATATTTGCTCGGATGGTCAGATTACCACTTTCGGGCGTTGCACCACTGGAGACAGACTCGTGTGTGCATAAAAAGTGAATTGGGACCCACATAAGGACGTCGAGGTCGGAACCTATGTTTACGTAACCGGTTACGTGTCGGTGCACTTACACGGCGACCGTGGTTCCCAGCAGTTGCAGCAGCCTTTTTGTTGCTAGCCGAAACCGGTGTCTGAGAGTTTTGGTTCTTAACCTGTTGTCCTGTACCTTGGTAGTTACACGACTTCTGAAGGCTCTTGGCATGTCATAAACATTACCGGAAACGTCAAAACAAACGTAAGCAAGAAAAGTAAATGACCTTGAAAATAACAAAATTATTAACCTAAATGGAACTTCTAACACATTTAGACATGATTAATGAGTAAGATTAATTGACAATCTTGGTTTGCTGAAACTTCCGCTATAGTCATGCTATCGTTGACCTCGCAAAGTCCAATAGCCGGGTAACCATGGTCAGCCAGGGGCAATCCAATCACCTGCGCCTTTCGGAATATGCTAAATTGCGGCATTTTTGTCTATCGCCAGACAGTTCTTTTGACCTAATCTCATTGGGTTATCTTGTGACTTTTCAAAAATGCACGTGCGCTGGTTTATGACACGCACTGTTGCACGTGCAGCGCGGAAATACGGTTTTGAAAGGACTCTGTGTTCAGCGAAGCATAAAAATTCTTACGTTCTTTTTATGTGGACAATAAAATCACTATATAGAATAATGAAATATGAAGTTTTGTTGTTTTATCATGTCTCATTAAAAAGTTACAACAAAAAATCTTGTTGCGTTGGCAGTTTGGGTTAGTATATTTTGGTAAGGGTCCATTGATTTTTCAAGGAGTTATGGCCCTTGGGTGAATTTTCTTGTCCGCTCAATTTCTTGGTAACTAATGGATGGATTTTATAAAAACTTTACAGTCATGCTAAGTAGCTCTCAAATATGTGCATACTAAATCTTGGTCATGGTTCATTGATTTTTGTCTGAGTTATGGCCCTTTGTTGAAAATTGACATTTTCGCAACATTAACATGTGTCGATTGGTTTTGTTGATTTTTTTCTGCTCTATTTCTCCTAAAGTACAGGACAAATTTTGTTCAAACTTCACATGTGAACTTATTACCAAGTGGAGATGAGCATATGATTTTTGGTCACGGTTCAATAATTCTTCACTGAGTTATGGCCCTTTAGTGAATTTTCTTGTCCTCTAAATTTCTCAGCAACTAAAAATGGATTTTATAAACACTTTACAGGTATGCTTAGTAGCTGTCAGATATGTGCATAGCAAATTTTGGTCATGGTTCATTTATTTTTGACAGAGAAATGGCCCTTTATTGAAAATTGACATTTTTAGCAAGATTTATATGTATTGGTGGGTTTGCTGATTTTTTGTCCGCTCTATTTCTCCTAAAATGCAGGACAAATTTTATTCAAACTTCACATTTGAGCTTCTTACAAAGTGGAGATGTGCTTATGACATTTTGGTCACGGTCCAAGGATTTTTCACTTATTTATGGCACATTAGTGAATTTTCTTGTCCGCTCAATTTCTCGGTAACTTATGGATGGATTTCATAAAAACTTTACACATATGCTTAGTAGCTCTCAAATATGAGCATATTAAATTTTGGTTATGGTTCAGTGATTTTTGACTGAGCAATGGCCTTTTGTTGAAAATTGACATTTTTCGCAACATTAACATGTGTTGATCTGTTTATTGACTTTTAGTCCGCTTTATTTCTCAAAAACTGCTGGTTAAACTGTATGTAAACTTCACATGTGAACTTGTTACTAAGTGGAGATGTGCTTATAATATTTTGGTCACGGTCCAATGATTTTTCACAGAGTTATGGCCCTTGAGTGAATTTTCTTGTCCGTTCAATTTCTCGGTAACTAATTGATGGATTTTATAAAAAACTTAATAGATGTACCTTCTGGCTCTCAAATATGTGCATATCAAATTTTAGTCATGGTTCATTGATCTGTGACGAAATTATGGTCCTTTGTTGAAATTAAGCAATTTTTGCTACATTAACGTGATGGTCAGTCTGTTTTTTCGTTTGCTCTTTTACTCAATTGATCTTTTCACAGTTCAGGAAATGTACATCTCAAAATGCACGAAAACAAGGCTGTTGTGGGGGGGGGGGGGGGTGGGTGGGGTATGATCACTTTCAGTGATATTCTATTTGTTATTATGCCCCCTTTCGAAGAAAATGGGGGTATATTGTTTTGCAAGTGTAGGTCAGTATGTCGGTCGGTGTGTCGGTCGGTGTGTCGGTCGGTAGGTCGGTCGGTCGGTCCGTAGACCAAACCTTGTCCGGAGCATAACTCAAAAAGTTTGAAAGGTAGATTCATGAAACTTTACAGGTGGATAGCTCTCATTATGGAGAGGTGCAGTGCACAAGAACTGTAACTCTGCCGATCAAATTTTTTGAGTTATTGCCCTTTGTTGATTTTCAAACTTGATTTTTGTCCGGAGCATAACTCAAAAAGTATGTTAGGTAGAATCATGAAACTTTAGAGATGGAAAGATCTCATTATGGAGAGATGCAGTGCACAGGAACCGTAACTCTGCTGATCATATTTTGGAGTTTTTGCACTTTGTTGATTTTCAAACTTGATTCTTGTCCGGAGCATAACTCAAAAAGTGTGTAAGGTAGAATCATGAAACTTTACAGGTGGATAGCTCTCATTATGGATATGTGCAGTGTACAAGAACTGTAACTCTGGCTATCAAATTTTTTGAGTTATTGCCCTTTGTTGATTTTCAAACTTGATTCTTGTCCGGAACATAACTCAAAAAGTATGTTAGGTAGAATCATGAAACTTTACAGGTGGATAGATCTCATTATGGAGAGGTGCAGTGCACAAGAACCGTAACTCTGCTGATCATATTTTTGGAGTTATTGCCCTTTGTTTATTTTCAAACTTGATTATTGTCCGGAGCATAACTCAAAAGGTATGTTAGGTAGAATATTGAAACTTTACAGGTTGATAGCTCTCATTATGGATATGTGCAGTGTACAAGAACTGTAACTCTGGCGATCAAATTTTTTGAGTTATTGCCCTTTGTTGATTTTCAAACTTGATTCTTGTCCGGAACATAACTCAAAAAGTATGTTAGGTAGAATCATGAAACTTTACAGGTGGATAGATCTCATTATGGAGAGGTGCAGTGCACAAGAACCGTAACTCTGCTGATCATATTTTTGGAGTTATTGCCCTTTGTTTATTTTCAAACTTGATTATTGTCCGGAGCATAACTCAAAAGGTATGTTAGGTAGAATATTGAAACTTTACAGGTTGATAGCTCTCATTATGGAGAGGTGCAGTGCACAAGAACTGTAACTCTGCCGTACATATTTTTGGAGTTATTGCCCTTTGTTGATTTTCAAATTTGATTCTTGTCCGGATCACAACTCAAAAAGTATGTAAGGTAGAATCATGAAACTTTACAGGTGGATAGATCTCATTATGGAGAGGTGCAGTGCACAAGAACCGTAACTCTGCCGATCAAATTTTTTGAGTTATTGCCCTTTGTTGATTTTATAACTTGATTCTTGTCCGGAGCACAACTCAAAAAGTATGTAAGGTAGAATCATGAAACTTTACAGGTGGATATATTTCATTATGGAGAGGTGCAGTGCACAAGAACCATAACCTTGCCGATCAAATTCTTGGAGTTATTGCCCTTTATTGATTTTTACACTTAATTCTTAACCTTGCCTATATCTCATATCTTTTTACACATACAGCCTTGATATCTCACACATAGATACCTCCTATAACCATTGATCACATTTGACCTTGTGACCTTGACCTTGGAGTTTGTCCTACTTTAAACAAAATTAAACCGGGCATATACATGTATCTCATGACCTATTACACATACAGCCTTGATATTTCACACATGGACGCCTCATACCAAGACCTTTTACAATTGACTATGACCTTGAACCTTGTGACCTTGACTGTGGAGTTTTATCTACTTTTTAAAAACTTTAACCTGGCCGATATATCATGTCCTTTTACAAATACAGCCTTGATATTTGACACGTGGAAAACTCCAACCAAGACCAATCACATATGACTATGACCTCGGACCTTTTGACCCTGACCTTAGAGTTTGACCTACTTTCAAAAAAAATAAACTGGGCCTATATCTCATGTGCTATTACACATGCAGCCTTGTATTTCACACATGGACTCATGCTACCAAGACCTTTCTTATTTGACCATGTCCTTGGACCTCGTGACCTTGGATTTTTACCTACTTTTAAAAAAAACTTAAACCTAGCAGATATACAATGTCCTTTTACACATACAGCCTTGATATTTGACACATGAACACCTACGACCAAGACCTTTCACATTTGACCATGACCTTGGACCTTGTGACCTTGACCTTGGTGTTTGACCATGTCATTTTACACATACAGCCTTGATATTTCACATATGGTCACTTCCAACCAAGACATTTCACTTTTGACCATGACCTTGGACCTTGACCTTGGAGTTTCACCTACTTTTAAAAAACTTAAACTAGGCCTATATCTCATGTCCTGTTACCTATACAGTCTCGATATTTTACACATGGACATGTGCAAGATACTGTAACAGTATTTTTATGCCCCCTTTCGAAGAAAATGGGGGTATATTGTTTTGCAAGTGTCGGTCGGTCGGTCAGAAGGTCGGTCGAACGGAAGGTCGGTCGGTCGGTCCGTAGCCGTAGACCAAACCTTGTCCGGAGCATAACTCAAAAAGTATTAAAGGTAGAATCATGAAACTTCATAGGTGGATAGATCTCATTATGGAGAGGTGCAGTGCATAAGAACCGTAACTCTGTCGATAATAATTTTGGAGTTATTGCCCTTTGCTGATTTTATAACTTGATTCTTGTCCGGAGCATAACTCAAAAAGTATGTTAGGTAGAATCATGAAACTTTACAGGTGAATAGATCTCATTATGGAAGGGTGCAGTGCACAAGAACCGTAACTCTGCTGATAAATTTTTTAGAGTTATTGCCCTTTGTTGATTTTCAAACTTGATTTTTGTCCGGAGCATAACTCAAACACTATGTTAGGTAGAATCATGAAACTTTACAGGTAAATAGATCTCATTATGGAGAGGTGCAGTGCACAAGAACCGTAACTCTGCCGATCATATTTTGGGAGTTATTGCCCTTTGTTGATTTTCAAACTTGATTATTGTCCGGAGCATAACTCAAAAAGTATGAAAGGTAGAACCATGAAACTTTACAGGTGGATAGATCTCATTATGGAGAGGTGCAGTGCACAAGAACCGTAACTCTGCCGATCAAATTTTTTGAGTTATTACCCTTTGTTGATTTTATAACTTGATTCTTGTCCGGAGCACAACTCAAAAAATATGTAAGGTAGAATCATGAAACTTTATAGGTGTATATATTTCATTATGGAGAGGTGCAGTGCACAAGAACCGTAACTCTGCCAATCAAATTTTTTTGAGTTATTGCCCTTTGTTGATTTTACACTTAATTCTTAACCTTGCCTATATCTCATGTCCTTTTACACATACGGCCTTGATATATCACACATAGATACCTCCTATCAACATCGTTCACATTTAACCATGACCTTGGACCTCGTGACCTTGAGTTTGACCTACTTTAAAAAAATTTAAACCCGGCATATATATCATGACCTTTTACTAATACAGCCTTGATATTTCACACATGGACACATCTTACCAAGACCTTTCTCAATTGACCATGACCTTGGACTTTGTGACATTGACCTTGGAGTTTGACCTACTTTTAAAAAACTTTAACCTGACCGATATATCATGTCTTTTTACGCATACAGCCTTGATATTTGACACATGGAAACCTCTGACCAAGACCTATCACATAAGCCTATGACCTTGGACCATGTGGCCTTGACCTTGAAGTTTGACCTACTTTTAAAAAAATAAACTGGGCCTATATCTCATGTGCTATTACACATACAGCCTTGATATTTCACACACATGGACACATCCTACCAAGACCTTTCACATTTGACCATGACCTCGGACTTTGTGACCTTGACCTTGGACTTTGACCTACTTTAAAAAAACTTTAACCTAGCCGATATATCATGTCCTTTTACACATACAGCCTTGATATTTGACACATGGACACCTACGACCAAGACCTTTCACATTTGACCATGACATTGGACCTTGTGACATTGACCTTGGTGTTTAACCTATTTTAATAATACATTAACCTGGCCTATATTTCATGTCATTTTACACATACAGCCTTGATATTTCACACATGGTCACTTCGAACCAAGATATTTCACTTTTGACCATGACCTTAGACCTTGACCTTGGAGTTTGACCTACTTTTAAAAACTTAAACTAGGCCTATATCTCATGTCCTGTTACCTATGCAGTCTCAATATTTTACACATGGACACCTCCTACCAAGACCTTGCATATTTTACCATGACCTTGGCCTGTGTGACATTGACCTTTGATTTTTACATACTTTTAGAACTCTTTAACCTAGCCTTTGTCTTATGTTCTATTACACCTACAGCCTTGATATTTCACACATAGACACCTCCTACCAAGACCTTTCCCATTTGACTATCAATTTGAATATTGCAACCTTAACCTTGGAGTTTGACCTACTTTTAAAAAGACTGAAACCAGGCATATATATCATGTCCTTTTACACCTACAGCCTTGATATTTCACACATGGACATCTCCAACCAAGACCTTTCACATTTTACCATGACCTTAACCTTGGCATTTGGCCTACTTTTAAAAACTTTAACCCGGCCTATGTTTCATTTTACTTTTACATATACAGATTTGATATTTCACACATAGACACCTCCTACCAAGACCTTTCATATTTGACCATGACCTTAGACCTTGTTAACTTGACTTTGGACTTTGACCTACATCAAATGTAGGCCCTAGAGGGGGCATATATGTTTTACAAACATCTCTTGTTTCATAAGGCCCTACGTTGTTGATTCTTGGGGTGTATATGGGGTGAACCCTGTTGATAATTGGAACCTTCGCATTGATATCATGGGAAAAGTGGCCTAAAAGACAAAATCCATGTTAGCATTATACAGGCTACAATTTTGGCCCAATGTTCATAAAACTTGGTCCCTATGGACCCTACAGAAAATTGGAATATTCCGTTAAATACCACGGGAAAAGGGGCCATAATGACAAAATCCGTGTTGGTACTTTAGAGGCCAAAATTTTGGCTTAATGCTCATAAAGCTTGGTCCCTATGGACCCTACAGAAAATTGGAATATTCCGTTTGATACCACGGGAAAAGCGGCCATAATGACAAAATCCGTGTTGGCACTTTAGAAGCCATAATTTTGGCCTAATCTTCGTGAAACTTGATTAGAACATTTGTCTAATCACAAGGATAAAGCTTATGAACAATCCGAATGTGCCATTTTGATATCATGGGAAAAGGGGCCCTTATGACAAAATCCTTGTTAACACTTTTGAGGCAACAGTTTTGGCCTAATCTTCATGAAACTAAAATAATGTTTGTTTTAGTCACAAGGATAAACCCTATAAAAATTGTAATATTCCAGTCCATATCATGGGAAAAGGGGCCTTAATGACAAAATCCTTGTTAGCACTCTAGACGCAGCAATTTTGACTTGATCTTCATGAGACTTGTGTTGTTCAGTCTCAACGATGAACTCTGATGATTATAGGAATGTTCTATGGGATATCACGGGAAAAGGGGCCTTAATGACATAATCCTTGTTAGCGCTATAGAGACAATAATTTTGGCTCAATATTCATAAAATTTAGTCAGATTATTTGTCTAGACGCAAGGATGAAGCCTATTGACAATGGGAATGTTCTGTTGGATATCATGGGAAAAGGGGCCTTAAAGACAAAATCCTTGTTAGCAATGTAGATGCTACAGTTTTTGTCCAATCTTCATGAAACATGTACAGAATGTTTGTATAGTCACAAGGATGAAAACTTTTGAAAAATAGAATGTTCTTTTGGATATCATGCAATCATTTCTCACCTTGTGAATCTCAGTACAGGATTAAGGACCATCATGGTCCTCTTGTTATACCCCCCAAATTCTATTTGGGGGTATATAGGAGTCAGCTTGTCTGTTGGTCTGTTGGTCCGTCTGTTGGTTTTTCTTTAAACATCTTCTCCTCCTCAACCTCTAAGCTGATTCTTACCAAACTTGGCAGGAATGATCCTTGGGTGACCCTTTTCAAAACCTGTTCGTGAATTTTTGATTCGTCAAAAATTGTTGGCTTGGCAGGGCGGGGCTTATTGGACTTAGAGAAATCATATGAAAAATCTTTAAAAATCAAATATCTGGCCAATTTGAACCACACTAGACAAGAATGTCCCTTGAGTGACTGTATTCAACACATGTTCATGAATTTTTGATTGGATGAAAAATGTGGGCGTGGCAGGGCGGGGCTTATCAGACTTTGAGAAATCATTTGATAATTCTTCAAAAATCTTCGCCTCCTCAACCACTGAGCCGATTTTTCTTGGGTGATCCTTTTCAAAACTTGTTCGTGAATTTTTGATTCGTCAAAAATTGTGGGCGTGGCAGGGCGGGGTTTATCGGACTTAGATAAATCATTTCAAAAATCTTTAAAAATCAAATATCTGGCCAATTTGAACCAAACTTGGCAGGAATGTCCCTTGAGTGACTGTATTCAACACATATTCATGAATTTTTGATTGGGTGAAAATGTGGGCGTGGCAGGGCGGGGCTTATCAGACTTTGCGACATCATTCGATAATTCTTCAAAAATCTTCGCCTCCTCAACCACTTAGCCGATTCTTACTAAACTTGGCAGGAATGTTCCTTGGGTGATCCTTTTCAAAATTTGTTCGTGGATTTTTGATTCGTCAAAAATTGTGGGCGTGGCAGGGCGGGGCTTATCGGACTTAGATAAATGATTTGAACAATCTTTAAAAAATCAATTATCAGACCAATTTGAACCAAACTTGGCGGGAATGTCCCTTGCGTGACTGTATTCAACACACTTTCATGAATTTTTGATTGGGTGAAAAATGTGGGCGTGGCGGGGCGGGGCTTATCAGACTTTGCGAAATCATTCGATAATTCTTCAAAAATTTCCTCCTCCTCAACCAATGAGCCGATTCTTACCAAACTTGGCAGGAATGTTCCTTGGGTGATCCTTTTCAAAAATTGTTCGTGAATTTTTTATTCGTCATAAATTATTTCCGTGGCAGAGCTAGGCTTATCAGACTTAGAGAAATCATGCAAAAAATATTTAAAAATCAATTGTTTGGCCAATTTAAATCAAACTTGGCAAGAATGTTCATTAAGTGTCTGTATTCAACACATGTTCATGAATTTTTGATTGGGTGAAAAATGTGGGCGTGGCAGGGCGGGGCTTATCAGACTTTGAGAAATCGTCAGATGATTCTTTAAAAATCTTCTTAACCACTGGGCAAATGCATACCAAACTTTGCAGGAATGTTCCTTGGGTGAGCCTTTTCAAAATTGTTCGTGAATTTTGAATCATAAAAAATTAAGGGCTTTGTTGGGCAGGGCTAATCATACTTAGAGAAATCAAGCAAAAAATCTTTAAAAATCAATTGTTTGGCCAATTTAAATCAAACTTGGCAAGAATGTTCATTGAGTGACTTTATTCAACATATATTCATGAATTTTTGATTCGTCAAAAATGTGGGCATGGCAGGGTGTGGCTTATCTGACTTCGTAAAATCGTTAGATAATTCTTCAAATATATTCTCCCTAAACACAAGGCCAATTCTTACCAAACTTGGTAGGAATGTTCCTTGGGTGACCCTTTTCAAAACTTGTTCGTGAATTTTTGATTTGTTAAAAATAGTTGGCGTGGCTGTGTGGGGCTTAAAAGACTAAATCATGTAAACAAATCTTTAAAAAAATCAATTATTAGGCCAATTCGAACCAAACTTGGCAGGAATGTCCCTTGCGTGATTGTATTTAATGCATGTTAATGTCTGTTGATTGTTTGTTAGCTGTATTTCTCAATTGATCATCTCACAGTTCAAATAAAATGCATTTCTCAAAATGCACAAAAACAGCACTGTTGGGGGGTATGATCACTTTCAGTGATTTTCTAGTTTATAGTTACTTCTGAGTCTGGTGCAGAGTCGTCTAGCCATGTTTCTTATACATAAAAGCTGCTCTTGTGAGTTGACCAATATCATTTATTTCATGAAATTTAAGTAAAAGGCTCCTAGCGTTAATATGAATAAAATGCAAACCACGTTTGTTAAAAATTTTAAAGTCCCTGGTCGTCGAACGAAAAGAATCAGCTGATTGCCCAGGGCACGGATGAACATCTCCACATAACAACAAACATACTGGGAGAACATTGTTGCTTCCCTTGATGAAATATGATGACTGTTTTCTTGTAGAAGTTTAACAATGGATAAACGAGTTAAAATAGAATGCATGGCCGTAACTGACAGGTGACACAGTGCCAGATTTGCACGAAAAAATACAAAGTCTAATTCAAGGCCAGATACTTGGGATGAGCGATTCAGATGATGCCAAAAGTTTATTCAATATACAAGATCTTATGGACATCAACAATTTGTCAAAGTTTTGCTTTGATTGTGAAATACTGGTGGATTATAAAGAGAAAATAAAGTCAAAAATAGTAATTTTGCCAAATTCAAGGGCAGATACCCCAAGATACCCCAAGATTTGCGATTTAGGTCTGGATCAAAATCTCATTCATCCAACACATTGTAAATGCAAACATTTCACTTGGTTTTGTATTTGATTGGGCTATATCTGTTTAATTTTAGAATGCAAAGATTGTCAAAGATTGTCAAAAATAGCCTTTTTGACATTTAAGTGCGCATAACTCAGCTATTTCTGCAGCAATTCCGTCCAAAATCAATCTTACACGAGGACTTATAACCATATACATTTTAACAAGTTTGGTGAAGATCGAATAATATTGTGGATTCTAGAGTGTAAACCTGACATTATGGCCGGACAACAGACGATTTTGATTTAATTGGGGTTTTACGCCGTTTTCAACTGCCAGGGTCATATCGCGGCGGCTGGAGCACCTAACCATGGATTCCTGTTATTTCTCAAACCAGTACTACCACAACACCCTTACCGAGCTTCCAGCTGCTTGCCCACTAAGGTTAACGATTTCAAACCCATTTGTGGTGACAATTTTGTCAGAAGGGGTATTTGCCGCGGCCGGGTATCGAACCCGGGACCTCTCGTATGAGAGGAAGATGCGCTACCACGTGCGCTTAAGGCTGCGGCAACAGACGAAACTGACCACAATAGCTTATTTGAAGCATTATTGGCTGTGACCAGCTATAATGTAAGCTAAGTAAAAATTTCTGCCTTTCTGTACGAAGGAAAGCAAGAAGAAATGTATTTTGTTATTCATTCCACATTTTGTCATAGGTTTTCGTGCATTCAAGGGCCCGTTACTTATTTTCCGTTTAGCCATCAAAATCCATCATGATTTTGCAATGACGAATTAATAACAACTTCTCAACTGAAATATTATTCTAATATGTCGCTTCATAAAAACGTGTTGATGTTTCCCCAAAGTTGGGAGATAAAATAAATCTATACAGAAAATTGAAAAATTACATAAAATGCAAAATATTTTGATGTTCATTTTAACCCATTACCAAACAATTTTTTTTTAGACTAATCCAAATTCAAAGATGATACAGACGACAATTTCAAGTGAAAGAAATATCACATTTTTTGGTCTTTTTACGTAGAAAACATTGTGGGAAATGAAGAAATTGCTTGTCTAAGCAATTTCTTCATTTTCCATGATGTTTTCTCAAGCCTTTTCTTGTAAAGGAGTCAAAAGGCGTCACTGTGCAGTAATGGGTTAAGCAAGCCAATGGATTTCATGTCCTCTTAACATGGGTTTATATGCAAAACATATTGTTTTGAAAAAAAAAAAAAAAAAAAAAAAAAAAAAAAAAAAAAAAAAACTCGCCAATTATTTACACTTAGATAGAAAATTGACAAATAAGAACTTTGGGTAGCGCCTGAGTAGAATTACCTCACCCACTTTCAATATACAAGGAACACCAAATCAAAGGTCCCTTCGATTCAGACTTTCCGGCAAAACACGTCCTATTTATGTATGTACTTGTACTAAAGATATTATTGGAAAATTTAGGTCCAAGGGAAACGGCCTTATGGACCCCCTTATTGAATCTTGAATGTTTTGCTCTTTTTTTGTTGCGAGTACTTGGGAACCTCCTGGAAGCAGAATCAAGTGGATATACTGGAAACTTCTTGATTTCAACTCATTCTTTAATGCTTTCAGGCGGATTATCGTTACATAACGGTAGATTATTAATTGATTAACTCAACGTCTATCCAGTTAAATTATCAAAAATTTATGCCCCGCGTTTGTTCATTTCACCCTATCTGACGTTATATACTCGGCAGACCTGCTAACGCATCACTCACATTTGTGTTAATATTTTTTTAAATAAATCTACAGAATTCATTCAAAATTGGCACGTTTCGACTACCACCATTTGATCATTTGATAAGAAGCTTATGCAATTTCAATAATAAATGCTACAGTCTGTTCTGAAATATTGAACTTTTAATAAGGACACCCTTAACATATAATTCTAAAATTCATAAAGTCTGAAATTTGATTAAAACGGGAAATTCACGCGTAACTTTCAAACCTTTTGTATTGACTGAAAGAGTTCCTGTGTAGAAAAGACACCGTTCCTTAAACAAACCCACTATTGTGGGTGCGTAATTTATACTCGCAGAGGTAATGCTACAACACTAGTGCCGTTGACTGGTCCAGTGTCATTGTCGGCGTCGACGGTGACGTCGGTTACGTACACAAAAACGTATCGGTCTATATCTTGTGAACTATATAAGATGCAGTCGTGACATTTCACATGTAGACAGGTCCCACCAAGACGTTTCACCTGAGACCATAAGATTTGACCATGTGACCTTAACCTTGAGAAATAGACCTTTTCTTTTAAAAACGTGCGTCTATTCGAGCTACGTTGTTCACGAACGGCCCTTGTTCCATTAGATAAGGAATATATCTTTTCGGACTTCATTTTCACAATAAACCAGCTTTCAAAATCAATTCAAACAAAATGATTGAAAAAGATCACAAGTTACACAAGCCGAAAAACAGTTTTGGTCTCCTTTTCGTATGACGAGGCCACATATGAAAAAAAAAGCTTGAAAATAGTTTTATGGATGAGTACAGAATCTTATGGGATAAATATATGCCAAATTATGAATCTAGATCTTTGACAATAAAGAAGTTATGCAATTTTAAAAAGTGATGTGTTAGCTCTTTTGCTGAGTACATAAGCAGGGTAAAATAAGTGACGTCATCATAAGCGATGCATAGCAGTCACGTGCAAAATAACGCACTTTAAGAAAATTTGTCATAATATTTTCCCATTTTGTTTAATTGTTGCATTAAAGAAATAGAACAATCGTTTGTTTTTCGAGTAAGATCGATTTATATTTCATTTCATGAACAACGAAAGCTACATTTTCACTCGTGGCTTCGCCACTAATGAACATGTTCACTCAATGAAATATAAAACGACCTTACACTGAAACAAACGATTACCTTCTATATAAATTAACTCGTCAATGTAGCAAGTTAATGCAAAAATGAATAGCAGGTTTGCATTTCAATAACGAGTATATTTGAGTCGAGATATGGAAAAGGACCCTTTAAGGGTTTTTGAGTCCAACATGGTTCCAGATCAGCCTGTGTATACACGCAGTCTGATCAGGGACCATGTTGTTCTTCCTAAGCGTCTTTAGGATCTATAGCGTCCGTAAAAAGACAGCGCGGAACCCGATCAGACTCCTTCTGAGCACAGGCTGATCGTGAAACACGATTGTCTAAAATGCTTTTTGGGACATTTTTCCAAATCGCGGCTCATTTTATTTCAGGGACTTCAGACGTTTCGATGCAGAAATTTATAGTGCTACCCATATGCGGATTGGGTCCTATATTGTTGGTATTTTGACTGGGTACTTCCTCTATAGGTGGAAATGCAGTGTTAAGATACCAAAGGTGAGTAATCACTCTACATAACAACCATATTAGACCGGCTGAAATAGTTTCTTATAATGTTTCAAACAGCCACATTTCAAGATCAGTATGTGACTAGATGCAGTGACTGCATTCTTACCTCGATCCATACAACTTACATATAGTTGCTACAGACTACGACGAAGCTGTTGGGAGAGCAACATGGTTCCTGATCAGACTGCGTGTATACGTATGTTGTTCAGGGACTATGTTGATCTCAAAAAGCCTTCAGCGAACTTTTTCCATATTCTGGCTCAAGTATGTATATACTCCAACTAAATACCTTGTTTATATTAAGACATAATTATCATTTCAAAAACTGTCATTTTTTATTAAGGTACCTCGAGAAAGCGTTAACCCATTACCACACAATGACTCCTTTTGACTCCATACAAAATAATGGCGTTGGAAAACATTGTGGAAAATGAAGAAATTGCTTGTGACAAGCAATTTCTTCATTTCCCACAATGGTTTCCTACCAAATAGAAAAAAGGCAAAATCTCATTCACTTTGAATTATCGTCTGCAGCATCTTTGAATTTGGAACGGCCTAAAATTTTGTCGTTTGGTAATGGGTTAACTTTACGGACGTCAGTAACCCAACACTTGCTGACGGCATTAACCTCGATGGAAAAAAGAGGTCATTTTCCTAACGTAATAGAAATTGTGTACTTCAAAAGACGTAATTATGCCGGTATAATGTTTTACGACCTGTTTCTTCCTCGAGTCAATTCAATTTCAAACCTCGGTACTACTAACGACTCATACCTCACTATAAAATCGTTTATCAATCGACGAGCACCATAGTTGCCCTAAATCGCTCACCTGTCTTATTTATTCTAATTTAAGTTGCTTGAACACTCTCTAGAGTGTACACATGGTTTTTCCAAAATTTGACCCCGTAACCTGGATTTTAATCCCAGTTGACCTTCTTTCAGACTCATCTGAGATTTTTTAAAGATTATCATTCTGACCAAAATTCAGGTTGATCGGGCAAACATTTTGGCATCTAAATTAAAAATCGTATTTATTTAAGACTTAACCCTGTGACTTTGTGTTTTAGACTTCAATTGACCACTTTCAAACTCGTCCAAGATTGAATCCAGACAATCATTCTGACCAATTCTAAGGTTGATCAGATAAAAAATGTGGCATCTAGAGACCATACAAGATATTTCTAAGATTTAACCCCATGACCTAGTTATCAACGCGAAAATTAAATAATTGTCCGGTTTGATACCAAGACAATTATTCTGACCAAATTTCATGTTGATCGGACGAAAAATGTGACCTCTAGAGTGCAAACACGCTTTTCTCTAGAAATATTTTCTCTAGAGTGTATACAACATTTTTCTAAGATGTGAACCCGTGAACTAGTTTTACGCAAGTTGACCCAATTTCAAACTCCTCTGAGATCGTATCTCGACAATCATTCTGACAAATGTTTAGGTTGATTGGACAAAAGATATGGCCTCTAGAGTGTATACAAGGTTTTTCTAAGATTTTACCCTGTGGCGTAGTTTTTGACCCCAGTTTTTACCCCAATTTTAAACTTGCGCGAGATTTCATCTCCACCATCATTCCGACCATTTCTCAGTTTGATCCGGCAAAAAAGTGGCCTCTTGAGTGCATACAAGGATCTAGACAATCATTTTTAGGTTGATCGGACGAAAAATCCTGCCTCTATAGCGTATACAAGGTTTTAGTAAGAGTTTACCATTGACCTACTTTTTGACCGAAGTTGACCTTATTTCAAACTCGTCAGAGTTTCATCAAGACAATCATTCTGACCAAATATCAGCTTGATCGGGCGAAAAAATATGGCTTTAGATTGCATACAAGGTTTTTCTGAGATTTGATCCCGTGACCTACTTTTTTAACCCCAGTTGGCCCAATTTCTACGAGAATCATTCATGGTTATCATTTTGACCAAATAACAGCTTGACCGGGCAAATTATATTGCCTCTAGAGTGCATACAAAGTTGACCACGGGACCTAGTTTTTGACCCCAATTGACCCACTTTCGCACTTTTCCGATATTTCATTAAGACAATCATTCGAGAACAAATCTCAGGTTGATCGTGGCTTTGTGGTGCATACAAGGTTTGTGTTGACGACGCACAACGGACAACGGACGACCGACATCCACCTAACCACAAAGGTTCACCTTTAGGTGAGCTAAAAAGCTCATTATTTCCTCTATATTATAATCAGTAACGGAATACATCCCCGAAACGTCAATCCCCTCGTTCTTGTCCGCCTCGATAAACGGTTATCCTTTACAATTCTCTACGTCTTTGACTCATGCACACCAGACTTTGAACAGCTCGAAATATTCCGACCCTTAATCATTAAACGAATGCAAAGTTTCCATATAAGACAAAGATAGCATATCGCAGAATCAATGTTGTTTTGTCGCTAAAGTTTTATATCGGGAGAAATCAACAAATTTATTTTCCCTCATAAGATATTAAGTGCTAATATTTTAGGCAAAACAAAAGAAATATTCATTATCGGGTATACATTACTGCCGGTCTTCTGACGGACAACGGCCGACTACATACACACCGTTAACATGTCTGATGCATTTTTTCATGTCGTGAACTGGATCGCGAATGAGACAAATGACGCCGCCGCCGCGGCGTCCATTTCATGTGACTGCTTTACAAGACGATGCCGTCAACATGGCCGACGTTGGTGTATTACTAATCGACGAGAAATGTACACATGTCGTAATGCTATCAAAACTATTTACTACATTGTGACGTCATTTACTGCGTCTTTTTTGTTATAATGACAGTATCCAATGACAGTCTACACATGTAGCGATCACGCACTCGGTCCCCACCTAAACAATGATCATTCAATCAAAGTGTATTTTCAGATTACTTCGATTCCATTTTTGGTTAGTGATTTTAAACTGAGGTTTCAAGGAATGGAAATTTGTATCAGATATTTAAATTTTTATTCACCTTAAAGTGCGCTTTTGGAAAATGAACTCCCGATAGGACCTCGGGATTAGACGAGATTCACTTTCATAACACCAGGGCCCGTATTCACCAACGAATTCTACATTTTAGAATTAGACTCTGTCTAAATTCAAAATTTTTGACTTAACCAAGACAGTTCTTAATTCCTTATCCTCCAACACAAGTTAGAAAATCTTAATTTAGAATAGTTTGTATGCGATGTAAGCGGCTACAATCCAGCGCTGGTTTCCGGATTTTGATAGAGGGTACTCAAATTATGCAACTAGCATTATGTTCTGTATACTTTGATGATCGAAACGTAGTAGACATCCTTCAACTTCTATAAGGGTCAGTTAGACCAAAGCCGAAGTGAAGAGACGGCATTGATCCAAACAGGGAACGGACGAAGTACTGTTTGATAATCGGCAAGCAGTGTAATATTTTTTATCTTTCTTTATACCGTTAAATTATCGATAATTATTAATCATCTGTGCGGCGTGTCCCATCTTAAATAATATCTATTGCATAGCAAACAATATCTTAATACATCTAACGATTAAATAATTATGCTAATTACATTCCTAGCAGTGAAATCTTGTAATTTCACAGTGAAATACATTTTGATATTTTCACTGCGGTGAAATATTTCACTCCTGCCGGAACTACTTTTTTATTCTTTTTTCCCGAATAAATTCATTATCTTTTACAGATTCCAAGCATGCAAAATATCGGAAATGTATGTCAATTAAGATCTACCTGCGAAAAAATCTAAAGAGAACTAACCTATATTCTTTTTTCGCCCTTATTCTACATTTTTGATCATGGAAGCGAAGATCTATCCAGCGCTGAAGGGAAATGAGAAACACGCACATAACGAAATTTGTTCCTCGATAGGCCGATATTCAAATCACATGAACAGACAGTTGTTTTACGCCTGCTCAAAGCAACCAAACGACACATCACAGAAGCTGATAAAGAGTGTTGCTAGACCATCCCTTTTGTCTAAAACACGTTAAATCAATAGTTTTCCACAGAAAATTCTGTTTCTTTAATGAATCTGTCATTCAGTTTTTGACCTCGTTCTTGTTGTTTTTATCGGTAACTTAGACTGGATTTATATTAGAAAGGTTGAAATTTATTCAGTTCGCTTTTTATTCTTTCATTACAATTGTTTTTGATAATTTAAAGTCCAGATAAATGCTTCATTCTTTGCTCGCTTGAAAATTTGAACAAAATGGCGGCTTTTTTTCTGAATACACACAGAACATGTATATATGCGCGGTGTAAAGCCTTGGATCAGATTGGAATAAGCGGACTCGTCCTAGCGGACTCGTTTTTTCAACCGCATCACACCCCTTGCTCGTAAAATAATTTTCATATCACATTTGTTCAGTTAGTTAATCTCTATATTTCTGCGTAAAATTCTGCATCCTAACTAAAGTGCGCAACAACTCAGTTTGATATTTACCCCATAATACATGTATATGGCAAATGTCTGTTAATCAGAAAATGAGAAAAAGACCGTATCATTTAATCCTCAATTATTTCGAGAGCACTTCCTTACTAGTAGACATATAATTCTCCCCTCTGTAGATCCCTCGATCATTGATCTGAATATAAACCTAATGTCAAGTTTAAAGCTTTTTGTGACGTAATTACACACAATATACGACGTTTTGATTTCTCTAGAGATACAATGTTTACAGAACGACAAACCGGGAGGAGTTTAATTCATTGGATTTCGGAAGGTTAGAGATCACTAAGAAAGTGGTTATTCATCTCATTTCAAGAAAATGGTATGCCTTGTGATAAGTCAGGGTACTATAAGTTGGAAATTTGCATATTTGCCATGATCACCACTCGTCTTGCTCAACTTGTTGGAGACTGTTTGAAAATGGACGACCCCGATATTATAAACAGGGCTAAGATCAAGAATTGAGGAAGGTGCAGTTAGAGGGAATAAGAGATCAAAAAATATCACGGTATGTGCTCATGATCGTGTTAAATTTACTACGTTTTTTCTCCGTTTCAAGTTTAACTTTGTTCTTTGTTTAAACGGACCCTTCGGGCCTCCGATCGCAACCGACACTCGCACATGTACACACAAAAACACATCGGCCAAGGTTTAGAGCTAGACGAAGAGTTGACTTGCATTCTTTGTTGTTTGAGCTGATTTTTCTTTGACAAATATTTGATAAACGAAATGTGGGCTAACATGTTTGTTTTTGCCCATGGCCAGTGAAATATTTTACTTTTCTCACCGGCTGACCTTTTGGGGTCGAGTTACGATTTGCGCATTCAAATATCTTCAAAATGTGCCTATCTCGTCGAATATTTGTATTGTTCCTGATTAAGTTTCAAATGGACTGTTATTTTGTTTTTGGATTCCTTTGTCGATTTTAGCATGTTACAAGCCTTGAAGCGGTGAGCGGCGGCCATTTCTTCACCAATGAAACGTACTTTAGCACGACAGGTGGTAGACTTGGAACTCTAAAGAATTTTATAAAGATTTAGATTTAGAACGCGTTGGTGAATACCTACTTTAGAATTAGACTCCCAATTTAGCAAATTCTTTAGATTAAGTCCAATTCTAAAATTTAGAACGCGTTGGTGAATATCGGCCCAGAGCTTCATTGCTTTGTAGTAAGATGTAGTAAACTATCAGCAATCGAGACAAAGTATCCCAAAGATGTCCCCGTTACATTTCTGCATGGATCAAAGAAAGCTTAAGATAAATGCTAGACCAGTTCAATCCCCTGCATTATTGCATGTTTATGCTGTGCATACTTACAAGTTCAGCCGTGTCTAAACCATTCTTACCCACACCTTTCCATAGACCATGAGAGGAAAACATATGAGCCGGGATCTGGAAAAATGTCCTTTAAGGCATTTGAGAACAACATGGAACCAGACCAGCCTGTGCATACGCACAGTCTGATCAGGATCCACGTTGTTCTCTAATAGCTTCTTCGTGACCTGTAGTTACTTAAAGAGAGCAGCGTAGATGTATATTGGACTGCATCTGACAACAGACTCTTGAAACTCAATTTTTAATTGGACGTCCGAAAGGACGTACAATTCTTATAACCACTTTTGGACAGGCGAAATGGGTTTTCATTGCCAAAAAACCCTTTCTCAGACTCAATTGCCAGTTGACCAAAATTCAAAATAGATTTTGCGACCATACAGGAAAACTGTCGTATCTTTTCCTACTTTCTATGTGTTCTCTAACAAATACAATAAGATTCATTGGCCGATTCAATTCATGCCACGTCTTAACCAACTTTACGATCTTTTTTCGATTTAATCATTTTCTTGTAGTTTTTTGACTTTCGTAATATTTATTGTGTAAAGGGTAAGATATTTAGAAAGCGATTCATGCATACACTATGGTTATAATGTAAACAGACACCCTATATCATCATCAGCAGCGATAGCTCAAACGGGAAAGGATTAACCTCGCAACCTTTTTTCAGTTTGAAATTTGGAACGCCGTTGGTTCAAAACCAGTTCGGATTATTTCTTCTGTAAAACGTTTGTTTTTCTTGATGTGTTTACTGAAAACACACATTTTAGAATGATTACCCAATTTAATGCACGTATTGTGTATGATAGGTTCCTTTTCTTTGATCATTGTTGTTTAAGTCTTTTACATATTTAAAGGAACGGGGTTTCCACGAGACGTACTTTGGAACCAGGGTTTTGAAATTGATTATCGGGGAGTGAGTTCATTTCGCAACTCGGGTTCGACTCGATGACAAATCGGGGTTCCATCTGAACAGCCTCAGATGAGACACTAGTGAAATCCACCTATTCAGAAAAATAGTTGCTCTTACGAGTTTTTTTCTCCAGCATCTGTATCACTGATATTCGACAGTATCATGACCTATTTACATACTGACAACAGCTGCAACAGATGGTACCTGGATGATCGTATTAATATGTTTACAGATAGGGACATTGCTATTCTCAAATTTTCGTTGATAATGATATGAAGATTTAAATTGCTTATTGTACTCCACTGCCATTTTCCCGACGGCACGTTCCCAATTTCTTCTTTTTATGCACATCTGTAGATGTAAGGATGCTGCGGTAGTACTTGTATGAGGAATCCATGGTAAGGTGCTCCAATTCATCTGGTATTTTGTTTCAGGAAAAGTATGTATTGAATTTGTTTTGTAACCACAACCAGGGAAAACTGCTACCGTGTTTTTTTCTTTTTTTACTCTAAACAGGAATAAAAATCAAAGTGCTTGGAGCACTATATTTAGACGCCTCTCATTGATTGAGCGGAATTGTATGTAAATGATCGGCGTTTCATTACTTTATTTCGTTGAATTTGTGTTAAGATCGATTCTAAATCACTGCGTTCGTTTTTTCGCCAACGATGGTGGAGATAGAAGTCGAACAAGAGTGCCATGGTTACAATATACGCCGCCACTTATAAAACTTGAGACAAAAAAATGACATTGACAAGGATTTATAAATATTCACACAAAAACCTGTAAAAAGTTGTGTTCACAAAAAGGTTTTTATAAATATCCAGTCAAAAACCTGGAAGGAATTGCGTTCACGAGACTGAAATATCATTAAGCCCTAGAGACTAAGATTGAAGGGGGCGTAACTCAGGCAAAAATCAATGAACCATAAAATCCTTACTTCATGCACATCTACCAATTAAGGTAATATTAACATCCACCAAGTTTCATAAGGATCCAGTCAGAATCTTAGAAGAAGTTGTGTTGACAAGGCTGCAATTTCAATCAGCCCCAGAGACTAAGTTTTAAGGGGGCATAACTCTAGAAAAAAATCAATGAACCATAAAATCCTTCCTTCATGCAAATCTACCAATTGAGGTGATTGACCAAGTGTCATTAATATCCAGCCATAAACGAAGGAGGACTTGCGTTGACAAGGCTGCAATTTCAATAAGCCCCACAGACTAAGTTTTTAAGGGGCATAACCCAGGCAAAAATCAACGAACCATAAAATCCTTCCTTCGTGCACATCTACCAATTGAGGTGATGACATTGACCAAGTTTCATTAAGATCCAGCTAGAAACTTAGGAGGAGTTGCGTTGACAAGGCTGCAATTTCAATAAGCCCCAGAGACTAAGTTTTTAAGGGACATAACTCTGGCAAAAATCAAAGAACCATAAAATCCTTCCTTCATGCACATCTACCAATTGAGGTGATAACATTGACCAGCCAGAAACTTAGGAGGAGTTGCGTTGACAAGAAAAGTGGACGGACGGACGGACGGACGGATGGACGGACGGATGGACGGACGGACAGACGGAGAAGATGACGCCAATATACGTCCGCCTCCGGCGGCGTATAAAAAAGATGATTAAAAAGAACAATGTCTGAGTAGAATTCAAACCCAGGGTCTTCCGGATATAACATGTGTAAAGAGTACAAGGTGAGTGCTCTGCTAAATGAGCTATCGCGGCTTTCATTTATGTAGCGCGTTGGCTTACATTTTGAATAAATTGCTTTGTAGCGTACTTTATAAAATCAATGAAAAGTATAACTGACGACAATACTCATAGTAAACCGAAACAAGAAGACAAAAGTGCTAATCGCATGGCCTTAATTGAATTTGGTAATCAAATTAATAGTGATTATTCATAGCGACAAATCAGTTGTCTTGAAACGGCAATCAAATCAATTTGAAGACTGAGAAGGGTTTTCTGGTATTAAAGCCGATTTCGTATGTCCGAAACCGATCTTATAGAATTAAACACAGAAGAATGAATAAAATATCTTTCGTTCATGTACAAACCCGCTCAATCAATCAGAGACGTCCAATTACAATGCTCTCAGCACTTTGATTAAAAATGCTATAAGGGACGTTTTTCCAGATCCTGGCTCATATATTACACAAAACGATTTCTTCGGTAGCAAAAGGCTTCTTTTGGTGATTCTAGTAGGTTTCATTCTCTCTGTTTTATTTTCCGTAATTCATCCACATGAATTAACCAGCAGACGACAAGAATGTCTAAAATGTCACATAATTTCAACTTACTAGTACATAAGAACACGATGATAAGTATAACAAGAGTGCCATGGTCACAATATACAACGCCACTTATAAAACTTGAGACAAAAAAATGACTTTGACAAGGATTTATAAATATTCACACAAAAACCTGTAAAAAGTTATGTTCACAAAAAGGTTTTTATAAATAGGCTGCAATTTCAATAAGCCCCAGATACTAAGTTTTAAAGGGGCATAACTCTGGCAAAAATCAATGAACCATAAAATCCTTCCTTCATGCACATCTACCAATTGAGGTAATAACACTGACCAAATTTCATTAATGTCCAGCCAGAAACTTAGGAGGAGTTGCGTTGACAAGGCTGCAATTTCAATAAGCCCCAGAGATTAAGTTGTTAAGGGGCATAGCTTAGGCAAAAATCAACGAACCGTTAAATCCTCGCTTCATGCACATCTACCAATTGAGGTGATAACATTGACCAAGTTTCATTAATGTCCAGCTAGAAACTTAGGAGGAGTTGCGTTGACAAGGCTGCAATTTCAATAAGCCCCAAAGACTAAGTTTTTAAGGGGCATAACTCAGGCAAAAATCAACGAACCATAAAATCCTTCCTTCATGCACATCAACCGATTGAGGTGATAACATTGACCAAGTTTCATTAAGATCTAGCCAGAAACTTAGGAGGAGTTGCGTTGACAAGGCTGCAATTTCAATAAGCCCCAGAGACTAAGTTTTAAAGGGCATAACTGTGGCAAAAATCAATGAACCATAAAATCCTTCCTTCATGCACATCTACCAATTGAGGTAATAACATTGACCAAGTTTCATTAATGTCCAGCTAGAAACTTAGGAGGAGTTGCGTTGACAAGGCTGCAATTTCAATAAGCCCCAGAGACTAAGTTTTTAAGGAGCATAACTCAGGCAAAAATCAACGAACCATGAAATTCTTCCTTCATGCACATCTAACAATTGAGGTGATAACATTGACCAAGTTTCAAGAAGATCCATCCAGAAACTTAGGAGGAGTTGCGTTGACAAGAAAAGTGGACTAACGTACGGACGGATGGACGGATGGACGGACGGACGGACGGTTGGACGGATGGACGGACGGACGGACAGACGGAGAAGATGACGCCAATATACGTCCGCCTCCGGCGGCGTATAAAAAGTTCTAGATGTGTTTCTTTAAGAGAAAAAATGTTATTAATAATATTTAAGATTTCGCGGAAACATTCTGGAGTGAAGGAGTATATGTTAGAAAATCAAACAATTGTTACCTATATGGAATATGACCTCATCCGTTTGGCTAAATAGTCTATTTTTTGGTCCTTACTTTCGAACTATTCATTTTGCACACAAATCCGTTCAATTCAATTTAACCCGTCACACGTAGGTCGTATTTAAACCTATTCATGGAAATGCGTCGGTTCCAAGAGAGGTAAACCGGACACCGCGTTTGTAAATGAAGCAGAACACAGGGTAAAGAGGTGCCTGAACACATACAACAATCCGCGTACACAAAGCGTCCAAAATATGATGCATGACATGCTCAGGGTAGCATGTGGAGACATAATAATTCCGTCAGGCATTAAGGTAGCAAAAAAAGTAAAATGTTTTTGTTCTAGTCAACCCATACAGAACGAAAGTATACTGCTCAAAAAAAGTTTAGCATGTTTTGAAACACATCATTTGTCAGTATCTGATCATTACATGAATTTTGTTTTGTGCTGTTAAGTTGTCGCAACCAACAACCATTACGCATACAGTGCTTGTGTAGAATGAACAGTCGGGTTAATTGACAAAGTCCAGATTAGCAAAAGTCACGTGCGGCACGTGTGCAGTGACATCGACAATGGCCAGCTAATCCCAATACACATGATCATACAGATCTGTTAGTAACCAATTTAACTGTTACAAATTCTTTGAAATTGATAATGGGGAAGCGACAAGTTGCGATGTAAGTTCGACGTCAGGGAGCTCTTACCATATTCCAAGCAGTTATGTCTTTAAGAGATGTCGCTGTGCATTTCAACTGGCACGAATTGAGAATAAGGCGCCTGCGGCACTTAATTTATGCAACTTTGTCCGCCAACGACGGACTTATAGGCATTGCAGTGTGTGTAAAACGAATTGAACCAGGAGACATTGGACCGATGTCCGGACGAATCACATTTTACGTATCATTAGCTGAAGGCAGGATTTGTGGTTTGAGAAGATGTGTAAGGCTTCAAACAAATACCGTCATCAGCGAGACTGTTACGTCGAGTTCAGCGTCATTATTTGTGCAGGAAATAATGAAAACAGTTAAAAAGACCTCATTTCAGTTGATGGCAACATACGGCGCAAAGTTACTGCAACGAAATTATCCAACCTATTGACGTAACCGTCTTAGACCGACATAACGTTGTGATATTTAAGTAAGATACTCACCACCCACTTACTCCAAAGAACACACAGAATAATCTGCTTCATCACCAGCAAAAGAAAACATAAAGAACCTTAATGGACGCCAGGCTAGAGAAAGTAATGACGTCTATATTACGTCTGTGGCCTTGGGCGTCATCCGCAGTATGAATGGGATTTTTTTGTTTGGTCAGGAAGCTTATCTGCAATATTGGAAGATGTTAAATGGCTGTCCTAGCTGCTACTGCTGGACATACGCGTCATTGAAGTTTGCCTCACTTTCGATGACTGTGTACCTCAACGTCAAAAAGGGAATTAACGCTTTAGAATTTTGAAACAAAATTTTCAGGAAGCGTCAGAAAATTGAATGCGTACAAACACATTAATGTTTTCTTTTTAAGGATTTTGGAATAGTTTTTGACAAAAAACAACATTGTCCAAGTGTGTTAAACCTTTTTTGAGCAGTACGTACAACGTATATTTATAATTACAACAACACTATGTTGGCCCTTTATGCGGTATATATTCAGTTGGGAACATTGCGAAATTGACATTTTAACACCATTCCAATCCGATCAAAATAATTCCTCGAGAGCGTTCATTCAATCCGATCACAAAACATTTAGCACTCTATAAACATTCAAAACGTTCTAAAACGTTCAACACTTTCACTGGTTTAATTGGCTGTTGTAAGAAGAAGGCATTTCATCGGCCGAAAACGGATCTCAGCTGTTTTAATCGATGAACCTGCATACATATACCCATACATTTGGTACTCTTCCGATATTGGGGCTGTTGATATTTCAATATAACATTTGATTGATGTTATCATGGGAGTGTTATCCGATTTTTTAAAAACAAAATCATTTAAAACAAAACGCTCTAATCATTCCACAAAATCATTCAAAATGCTCATTCGATTTATTCTAAGTCGATTTCATGATGTTCTCTACAGTGCAAAAACACCAAATACATTGATAAACAAACTAAGTGTCGCTTGAAAAGCAAAGCACTTATTTTTCATTTTAGATTTTAAAATTGGCCTTTAATCCGTCATTTTCATTTGCATATATCTTCGTTATTTCAGTTTGTTAACCTGTTAGGGTGGTTCCTATCGTTTTCGTTGTCTCTCGTCCTGATATACTCTCGGTACTCTTATGAAGGCGAAAATGTGTTTTCGCGCCTGGAGTCCGCCATATATTGGTCCGTACACAGAGTCCTGTGGAGTGCCGTCCCTTGCTGGGTCATATTCTCTTGTGCCACAGGTCACGGAGGTAAGTATCAGAGTAACGGATAAGAGTGTTATTAAAGACCTTCTAATTTCGTTACTTCAAATGTAAACCCCATTGTTGTGAGACAAAACTAATCAAGGGCTATCATGGATGGGTATCAGGGATGATCAATTAGTCTAGCAATACATTTTAAGAGGTTAATAGACTTTGATAGTGCAACAGAAATGGATGTGTAACGTTTAGCTTGGACCATTTGGAACACCACGGACAATTCTGTCGAATTATACCTTGAATGCAAGTCGTAGAACTACTTTCAGACTATGAATAGAATAGAATAGAACAACAATTCAAAACGTTTGTCTGTGATTAATGTCAACAATGAAGCGACAATGATACTTAAATTTGTTTGTAGTTCCAGTGTCCTCTATTTTTAGAATGATTACAACCTACTAGGCCCGCACGTTGCCATGGTTGTTCATTTGGATGGTCTCGAAAACTATTTTATGAAGTGTAGCTACTTCCGGCTAAGAAATGAATTTTTTTAACATTTCTTCATATACTCACTTCCGAGTCGATGTATCCATCTTTGATGGTATTATCCGAGGTGTTCCGAATGAGCTTGGACATTAACTGGAAGACTGGTACAAGCTGTTAAGCAACGGATGGAAAAAATGAATCAGACTGCGTCATTACATACTGTCTTGAATGGTGTTAATTTGAAACTGGTATCACCCTGTGTTATAATTAGTCGAGCTCCGGTAGCTCAGACGGTAACGTCGGAGTCTTTTAATCCAGGGGTCTCGAGTTTGAACTCTAGCTCGACCAGTTTCCATTCTGACATTTGACAAGGGTATTTTGTCTCTCACCAATGGGTGTGAATTATATATGTGAGAGAGCAGTTGTATGTTCGGTTTCGATATTATGGTGGTATTGGTGAGAGAAAAACTAGGAATCCACGGATTCGCACCCAAGCCGCCGCGATATGACCATAGCAGTTTAAAACGGCGTAAAACGAAATAATAGTACAGGTTATAACCGGTTACATTTTCGGTTTAATGTTTCTCTACTGTCCTAAACTAGTTTCAAAATATTGTTAGCGACTGTGTGAAATATGTTAATTCTTAGAGAAAATTTGAAATCAATGGAATTGTACATCATGTACTGGTAGGCCAACACGCTATGAGATGTACTTGGATAAGGGCCGAAACATTAATGAAAGCGGGCACCAAGCTGACGATGGAGATGGATGGACAAATTTTGTCTAATGGTCGTTTGTACATGCATGAAATTATTTCTAGAAATTGCTTAATAAACCTGTCCATTTTGTTGACGAATAGTAGTCATTAAGTATGGCCGTCGTCGTGTTTTATGAACACTTCCGGTACGCCTGCACTCATATTAAATTCGTTAATTTGTGAAAAAGCCGGAAATATCAGATTCGACCTACCGTCAAACATTCCAAACGATTTGTTTATCCCAGAAACAATATATATCGAATGATTGCATTAATACTTTGTTAGAAAAGGAAATTATTGAATTCACCTTTCTGATTGGAGTCCCAACGTCAATCATTCCGAAGGCCATTTCTCGCGTTTCAATAATAATTCTTGTCATGTTAAATGTTTTCCTGACTGGACTATCCATATATATGGATAGATTATCAAAACATAATCGATATTTATCACGTGATTCTAATCACACGCGTACAATATGAACGTTTCGACCAAAATAACGTCACATGCTTCTTTGAACTGATATGAATGATTTATTTAAAAAATAAAAGTGGCCGTTTAGAAGTTCGGGTGATTGTACTTACTACAGTCATTTTTTTGTTTATCATTAATTAGATTATAACGTTTCAAGAACTAAACCAAGTAGTCCCTGAACTAGAAACATGTTTGCCCCCCCCCCCCGTGGGAATTTTGTAGACGTGGTTTTTCGTAAAGTACATTATCTTAGAAACATTTGAGCATTGTTTGCACTCTGGTCGTTGGGGCTTTTGGCTGTAACCCATATCCAAAACCATCATCCCTATCAAATTTTTTATTTAAATTTTCAATACTTATTTGGCCATATTTTCATTGTATATTGACCTGCAGATGTCAAAATGATATCATATGAAAGATTATGACTTGCTCTTTCATTTGAAGTAATTACTATGCAAATTAGCTCATTTGCATATTGATAAATATTAATGATTTCCCTAAAAATTATATTTTTTGGCAAAAGATTGATAAATACTTTCCAGAAAAAGCTTTTCTGTCCAGAGGGAATGTTGTAAACATAGTTTATCTTAAACAATATTTTATAAGAAATAGTTTGAGCTTTGTTTGCACTCTGGCAGTTGGGGTTTTTAATCGTAACCCTTAACCCTATCAAATTACTAATATGAATTTTGAAAATGAATTTGGTCATATCTTGATTGAATATTTACCAACAGATATCAGAATGGTATCAAATGAAAGCTTATGGCTAGCTCTTTCATTTTCATTTATGTTATTCAAATTTGCTCAATTGCATAATCAAGGATATTAATGATTTTGCCTAAAATCGCGATTTTTGACAACAGTGTGAAAATATTTTTCAAAAAAGGCGTTTCTGTGCAGGGGAATTATGTAAACATAGTTAATTTAAAGGAAAATTAAATCAGAAAAAAAATGAGTGATGTTTGCACTTTGGCCGTTTGGGCTCTTTTCCATAACCCTTATCTAAACCTTTGACCCTATAAAATTGTCCAGTCATTCCAAAACATTTTGGTCATATCTTGAATGAATATTAAGCTACAGATGTTAAAATACCCCAGCTGTGGAGGGGGATTAGAAATATCCCGGCTGCCCTGTCCTGTAGCAAATGGTAAGACCCCATGCAAATGACAGTCTGTCTGTTATAAGTGCGAACCCGCTTAATGGCCGTGAGTGGAAACTCGTAAGCCGGAAAAGAGGATCCTGGTTAGTTGAGGGAAGCCCAGGGCTCTCCAGCTTCCCAACACGCTGCTTTAGCCTCGGCTTCGGTGTAAACGGGAGCTTAGATGGGCCCGGTCTAGGCAATAGGCTTGTCGCTTTTGACTGAGCACAGATCAATGTTATACATACCTCATTCTTGTTCTTTTAAAATGTCATTTTTGCATGTGTCACACTTTGCATTGTCATTTTACCGTAATTTTGCTCAAGTCTATATAGGCCCATGGGCTTATTGAGTTGATTAAATGTCTTGTTCGGAATTGATTTGCATGATGAATTTCTGTTCGCAGAGCTATATCATGTATCTTTTTGCCGAAAACGTTAGTTGGTTGGCTCGAGTATACTATTTGGGTAACCCTGGCATGGGGAGCTGGATACCCGCTCTAATGACCATGTCCCCTTGTTGGACCCCGTGGTGGGTGGGAGCCCGGATAATGAAGATTAAATAAACAAATATGGATTCCCAAAATAAAAAACGTACACGCACTCCATTGGACTCTGACTCGGAAAATACTAGCTCATCACACTTTTCCAGGTTTCTTTTATTAGAACCAACAGATCAAGAAAAACCTTTGGTAAAATTGTCACCCATCGTGATTAACAAGTGTTGTCTTATGCAGGCGAACCAAAGTCTGTTAAAAAGCTAAGATCTGGTGCTTTATTAGTTGAAGCGGACAGGAAATCCCATGCAGACAATGTAATGAAAGTAACACATTTTTTCAACGTTACCGTTAAATGTACTGAGCATGTCGCTCTCAACACATCAAAGGGCCTCATTCGTTGTCCTGATCTTCAGGGAGTGTCTGAGGAGGAAATCGTTGAAGAGCTCGAATCGCAATTAGTAACGGCTGCGAGAAGAATTCACATTTACCAAAACGGCATTAAAAAACCAACAAACACCATTGTCCTCACTTTCAAAACGTCTCTTCTTCCAAAATCATTAAAAGTCGGTTACCCGAGAGTGAATGTCGATTTATACATTCCAAACCCTCTCCAGTGCTACAACTGCTTTAAGTATGGGCACCATGAGAAAAATTGCAAAGAGGGTGTTGCTCGCTGTCGATGTTGTGGTGATTAAGATGAGTCGCACGACTTTGACGGGTGCTCTAATGCTCTGAGGTGTGTTAACTGCGGTGAAGAACACTTTGCGACCTCTCATGCCTGTTCGCACTGGAAGAAGGAAAAGGAAATTGTAACCGTCAAGTACAGGGAAGGGCTTTCGTTTTTTGAGGCGAGAAAAATAGTGGAAACTAGGAACAACCTCCAGTCATATGCTCAAACTACAAAAAAACTCTAATTCAAACAATGAATGCGACTCTTCGGAAAATTATGTATCCTTTTTCTAGAGAAGAAAGAAGAGAGAGCAAAACTATTCTCTTCTAACAAAACTGCACCATCCGTCTCTTCTTCTAATACCGACATGACCCTATCAACGAAAAAAAAAAACTGAATTACCAGCAAATTCCACAACTGAAAAACCTCTGTTGCAAACATAAGTAAACCAGATTCTAAGTCCGAGTCGAAACCTACAACTAGTCAATCTTCCAGTCACGAATCAAGCAATGAAAATCGAAGGCCTAAACCTTCTAAACCGCTGGTCTCTGAACAGTTACCCAAGCCTTTTATTCTAATGGGAGATTTTAATTCCCACCATACGCTATGGGGATGTTCAAACACAGACAACAGGGGTCATATTGTTGAAGAATTTATTTCAAGGCACGATCTTTCTCTTTTAAATGATAAGTCACCTATTTATCTACATCCTGCTACTGGTTTATATTCATCGTTAGACTTGACAGTTTGCAGTCCTCAATTTTTTCAGATTTTCACTGGAAAGTTAATGACGACCTGCATGGCAGTGACCATATTCCGATTCGTATTTCGGAAATTGGGCCATCTGTTCAAGAGCGACCACAAAGGTGGAAACTCCATAAAGCAAACTGGGGCTTGTTCAAAACTGTATGTGAACAGTCTATTACACCTCAAGCTTTTGACCTCTCTGTATTACTTATCTGCAGAAAAGGCAATTCCAAGAACATCTTAAAACCATAGACATCCAAAAAAGCCATGGTTTAATGATGATTGCAAGAAGGCTCTAGCAAAGCAAAAGTCGGTTCTTAGAGAGTTTGATCTAAGGCCTACTAAGGAAAATCTTATAAAGTTTAAAGTCGCACGTGCGAGAGCACGGCGTACTATTAAACGCAGTAAACGTACGTCTTGGAGACAGTATGTATCTAGATTAAATTCTAGATCGTCTGTCAAAAAGACTTGGGACATGGTGCGGAAAATTAGTGGCAAGAACTCTTCGCTCAGTGTTGGGCATTTGAATACTGATAATGGCGTTGTTTCATCTAAGCCTGACATAGCAATTGTTTTAGTAGATACTGCCGAAAAATCCTCCCCTTCTTATTATTCACCTGAATTTAAAAAAAACATCAAAAACAAAAAGAAAAAGTTAATTTGAATTTCAAATCCAAAAATATAGAGCATTATAATAAAGAATTTACTATTAAGGTAATGCCATGATACTACAGTAGGATGCGATGATATCCACTACCAGTTCTTGAAGCATTTACCACATGAATCCCTTCAATGTTTACTCGATATCTTTAACAGTGTTTGGAAAACGGGAATACTTCCAACTTCGAGGCGGGAAGCTATTGTCATTCCAGTACCCAAACCTGGCAAAGATTCAGATAATCCTTCAAACTACCGGCCTATAGCCTTAACAAGTTCTGTTTATGAAACAGATATTTCAGTTTTTTTTTATTTAGAGAGTGCATATGATACCACATGGAAGTATGGAATCATGAATGACCTCCATGATTTCGGTATACGAGGTCGCCTTGCTTATTTCATATCTGCATTTTTGGATGAATGGCAATTTAGAGTCAGGGTTGGAGATACGCTCTCTAAAATCAACAATATAATTAAGGCTACTTGCCCTGGTATTGAATATTTTCTTTACGTTGAGGACTTCTGCATTTGGTATAGATCTAAACGCATGCATACCATTGAACGACAGTTACAGCAGGTTCTAAACAACCCGAGTAAGTGGTCAGATGAAAATGGTTTTAAATTTTCTAAAACCAAGACAAAATGTATGCATTTTTGTAAATCGAGAAAACTCCACCCCGATCCAGAACTGACTCTGGACGGGATCCGTATTGAAGTTGTCCCAAAGATCAAATTCTTGGGACTATTATTTGACACTAAATTGTCCTTCATTTCTCATATTGAATATTTTAGCAGTAAGTGTAAGCAAGCTCTAAATCTTTTACGTGTCGTCTCAAGTATGGACTGGGGAGCAGACAAACAAGTTTTATTACGCCTTTATAGATCTCTTGTGAGATCTAAATTAGACTATGATTGTGTTGTTTATGGATTTGCCCGTCAATCATACTTGCGCAAGCTTGATTTTATTCATAATCAAGGTTTACGTATTGCGCTGGGCGCATTTAAAACATCGCCAATTAACGCATAAATTTATGCGGAAGCAAATGAGCCATCTTTGAATTTACGTAGAAAATAATTATCAATGGACTATTATTTAAAACTTAAATCTAACCTAGTTAATCCTACATATGACGTTGTTTTTGAACCTCTTTATGAAGAGGAGTTTAATAAGAAGGAATCAGTTATACCCCCTTTCAGTGTACGTTGTAAGGCAGATGTGAATTCCCTAGATTTTGATCTAGATGACGTGGCGGAACATAGAGTTTCAAACGTACCTTTATGGACATCCAAAAGTCCCACCTCTATTTATGATCTTGCTTCAACGAAAAAGTCGGAAACTGATCCTTTAGTATTTAAAAATAAATTTCTTGAAGTACAAGAAAAGCACATGCTTCATTTACAAATTTATACCGATGGTTCTAAAAGCGAAGAAAAAGTTGCTTCTGCTGCCATTTAAGATGGCTTCAAATACCAGTATCGTTTGCCCAATAACTCGTCTATTTTCTCTGCCGAGCTCAAGGCTATTGACCTTGCGCTCGAGCACATCATTTAAAATGGCTATTGGCGCTACATTATTTTTACAGACTCTTTATCCTGTATGCAAGCGCTCGAGCACGAAAAAACGGACAACCCTATTATTGTAAAACTTCTTGAGAAGCTTTCTCGTTTATATGCTTCTGATAAAGATACTGATATTGTCTTTTGCTGGCTTCCAAGCCATTGTGGTCTACGTGGCAACGAAGAGGCAGACAAAGCTGCCAAGGAGGCGTTGTCACTAGATATTTTACATTTTAAAGTCCCTTTTACTGATTTTAAATCCCTGATAAATAGTTTTATTCAAAATGTATGACGAAATTGTTGGAGCGACGAGGCTAATCACCAAAACAAATTGTTAAGTATTAAACCTGGACTTGGTGAATGGTTGCCAGGTCTTCGATCTGACCGCCGCGACGAGTTAGTTTTGGCCCGATTACGAATTGGTCACACACATTTGACCCATTCGTACTTATTAAAGAACGAGTAAAAACCTGAATGTATTCCTTGTAACGAGGCACTAACTGTTCAGCATCTACTCATTGATTGTGTAGATCTAGCCATCATTAGAAACAGGCACTTTAGCGCCGACAGTTTAAAGACATTATTTGATACTGTTAAACCTGAATCAATTTTTAACTTTCTTAAAGAGTGCAATCTCTGTTAAAAAGATTTAGCTGTGATATTTAATATGTGATAATTTATATGTTCTGTGGATTTTCCAGTCGGGTGGACTCGGACAATGGGTGTTCTCTGATCTGGGAGGAGGCCATGTCCATTCGTGCTCACGTTGGATTATTCATGGTACATTGTTAAACTATATTTCACATGGTATTTTTATCCTTTTTACATCAGTTATACTTAATTGTTTATATGCCTTGTGAATTTTCCGGTCGGGTGGACTCGGACATGGGTGTTCTCTGATCTGGGAGAAACCCACGTCCATTAATCGTGCTCACGTCGGATTATTCGATACGAGGTGCATTCTATATATCTTTTCTATTTTTCTATATGATTTTCCGGTCGGGTGGACTCGGACATGGGTGTTCTCTGATCTGGGAGAAACCCATGTCCTTTCGTGCTCACGTCGGATTATTCATGGTCTATTATTATTTTATCCTCTATATGGTATTTTTATGTTTAATCTCAGTTAAGTTTATTTTTTTATTTAGATGATCTGTGGATTTTCCGGTCGGGTGGACTCGGACATGGGTATTCTCTGATCTGGGAGGAGCCCATGTCCTTTCGTGCTCACGTCAGATTATTCATGGTGTGTTGTTTTGCTTGGAATTTTATCTGTTGTATAGAATATTGCATTTTTATCATATTCCCTCTAGATGTTTATGTAACTAGTACATATCCTAATACATCTTGTAGTGAGGTAACGTTAGTGCGTCCAATATGACCTTAGTTGTCGACGGGCCTTAAAACTCCATTCATTCATTCATTAAAGATGTTACAATGGTACCAAATGAAACTTTATGACTTTTCCTTTCATTTGCTATAAATTTTAGGCAAATTACATCATTTGCATATTCATGAATAATAAAGACTTTACTTAAAACTGTGACTTTTTTGCAAATATATGGTATTTATCTTCAAAATTATTGTGTTTCTGCTCTGGGGAATCATTTAAACATGATTTATCTCAAAGAACAATTTATCAAAAACATTTTGAGCAAAACTTGCACTCTGATGGTTTGAGCTTTTGGTCATAACCCTTATCTAAACCATTAACCCTATTAAATTGTTCATTCAAATTTTCAAAACGTTTTTGGACATATCTTGATTGAATATTGACCTACAGATGTTGGAATTGTATCAAATGAAAGTTTATGACTTGTTCTTTAATTTGTCTTTATTTTATGCAAATTAGCTCAATTGCATATGAATGCATAGTAATGATCTATCTAAAATTTGTGGTTGTTTTGTGTGTTTTTTTAAGTTGAATACTTACCAAAAGGTGATTTTTGTCTTTTTCTTGAGTTTTAAGTCATTTAATATCGATGTTCACTCTTTTAACAACATCTAAACCTTGTTTGAGACCTGGCTGATGTTTGTTTGGAAGTAACAGTTATTTTAAAGTATGCAACCAATTATATATCGTTCCTTACAATCTTATTATCAATGTTTGTATTTAATTTCCATTTTTTAATCTTTATTGTTTTAAGTGCAAATAAGTTTAATTGATTCCTTGTATTGTTTGGTGTTCTTGTTCGTATCTAGCTTAGTTGACAGAATGTTTTCTTTTGTAAAACTGCTGCACGAATCCAAAATTGCTGCAAAATAGGACTTTAAACATAAATATTTTATCAAATGGTAAAGAATGATGCAAATTGTGTCTTACCTATGGGACTTTATTCTTATAAACATATAAGATTAATTATTCAAATTATTTTTTTTTACTTTTAAGGCTGAATAGAGATCCTGGAAAATAGAAAGTACATACATATAGCAGAAAAACATTGTTAATCAACTGTCAAGCCGTCATTTTTGCCATTCAAATCGAGAAAACAGCATGATTTTCCCCATCTGGAGAGTCCTTCCTTGTGTATTACCCATGGCCGATTCAATTTGTTGGCCCATAGGGTATTTGATATGTAGCTGACAGATGAGGGACACTGGTATTACCATTTTTATGATTGATTAAGGCATTTTCAATTCAGATGATTTAAGCTTGGGGTGCCAATTGTAAAGCCTATGTATCAGATACATAATATCAAGAGATGTACGCGCCGTATGTATGTAGCTAGAGTACAGACGACATCCGGTTGTGACCAAAAGATTGTTGCAATTACATACGTTGTATTTATTTGTCTGTATCAGATCAGAACATTTGTGAACTTCTCCTGTTCTCCATACTACCGATAGCCCATGTTGACCGTACATTCATATTCTTCCTAATCTACATTTCTTAAGTGCTTTCAGCATTGTACTACCTCACAATGAACGGAAAATAGTTCCCTTGCGATAAACATAAAATCTCTTTCAATATGGCATATGTTTTCCAGGATGGCATTAGATAATCATATATATCTTCATTTCAATTTTTTCTGATATTTAAATACTACAACTAACACAAGGTTTAAATCAGCATATGAAATCCCATATTAAGACACTTACTTTTTGCACTGTTCTAGGACAATTTGATCAAATAATTATACCATATTAGGTGGCAATCTTGGAATTACGTAAACTGTGGGATTTGGGCAAGTTTATCATGATTGCAACCGATCTAGATCAACACTAGAAAATTTATTCAATAAAAATGCAAACATCACTAAAAATGTATTGTACTAAACATAACAGCTTACAGGGTTACTATGTACTTAACAAAACAGGGTTTCTATATAACATATAGCGCTGTCAAATGGAATACATTTTATGAATTTTCCACAATAAATGTGTTCTTGTCCCAAACATTTACGGAATCAATAATATTCCTGATTATCCAAATGAGCGAATTGACAAAAATAATTGCAAATATACAAGCAATTCGATAGCTTTTATTTGATACCATTTTGACGTTTGTAGGTCAACATTTAATTTAGATATAGCCAAAAACGTTTTGAAAATTTGAATGAACAATTCTTTAGGGTTGAGGGTTTAGATAAGGGCTACCGTATGTCCAAAAGCCCCATAAGCCACAGTGCAAACACCACTTGAATGTTATTTATATAATGTTCTTTAAGATTGATCACGTTTACATAATTCCCCTGAACAGAAACGCCTTGTTTCTGAAAGTATTTAACACATTTTCGCTGAAAAATGACAATATTTGAAATATGACAATTTTAAGGAAAATCATTTATATTCATGAATATGCAAATGAATTAATTTGCATGAAAAATAATAGCGCATGAAAGAGCAAGCCATAAGCTTTCAATTGATACCGTTCTGACATCTGTTTGTAAATATTAAAGATATGACCAAATACGTTTTGAATATTTTAATTAACAATTTGATGGGGTTAAGGGTTTAGAAGGGTCACAGCCAAATGTTCCAACTGCCAGAGTGCAAACATTGCTCAAAATGTTCTGTATATAATGTTCTTTAATATAAAGTATGTTAACACCAATCCCCTGAATAGAAACACAATGTTTTTGAAAGTATTTTCGCAAAAAGGTGATAGTTTGAAGTGATGTCATTAATATTCAATTCAATTCAATTCTTTTAATGAAAATACTGCATTAAACAGTGATATCATACATTGCACAATATGTCACAAATAAAAATAATAATTTAGGTATAAACATTCTTACTACAAACATTACAATGTACATGATTATACACACAGAATAATCTCCTGATCAAGAGTATAAAGACACATTAATAGATAGGAAAATACAAGGTTACCAACATTGTATGCACAATTTCTAAAAAATTCTAAATAGCATAACTACAATGTATTATGTGTCTCTAATTTCTAATGCTTGTTATAGGTATGTACATAATTTAGTTGCTTGATTCCTGTTTTCAGGGTTTAGTATAAGTTTGAGCAAGTCTGTTTCTTTCTCTTTGCAAATATTCGTTTTATCAATGCCAAACTCTTGTAACAAATCATCCCTTATTCTATCATATTTAGAGCAGAACAGTATAAAGTGAGATTCATTCTCTACTTCATTTAAGGAATGAATGCAATTTAATTTTTTCATGCAGGTATGAAAAATAAAATCTAATCACACTGTATGAATCCGCGAAGCGGTTCATACAAAAGTGTGATTAGATTTCATTTTTCATGCCTGCATGAAAAAAATAAAATTGCATTCATTCCGTATAATTTAATAATACAGTTTATTACCGTAAATAGTAATATTTGCGACTACAAAGAATGAGATATCGTTCGGACTATGTTCAAAGAAGCGGATAGACGTGCGATATCTGCCCGCTGCCAAGGTATTCAGATCTTACGCACGTGACTTTCCGTGACGAAAACTTTAAATGACGTCATAAAAGCGCGCGTAACTGCAACGTCGTTTACAGCAAATTCGGTCGTCGTAACGTTATTTTCTATCCCCTCAAATGCGTTTAAAGCAAATATTTTTTGAAAATGAGTTTGTTTCAACTAGAAAATCTATTTAAGAGTAAGATTTAATGATAAAACTTGCAGTTTACTACTCAAAACGAACGTAATATGCCGATTTGCACAGGGCACATCCATTTATCCATATTGTTTACTCCGAAAGAAGTTCCAGCAATGCCGTTTTTTTCATGGAGTTATGAGAAATTTTTTTTAGCCAATCAAAACGCTCGGGTTTTAATGAAATCAACTAATATCAAATTATTACAAAATTTACATGTTCTTTCATCACGTGGAGTTTTAAGTCTTGTCTATCTGCTTCTTTCTATATTTTAGTCGTGAGCACTCAATCTAAATTTAGTTATTATAGAGTTATATTTCTGTTTTAGATAATATGAAAGTAGGCAAAGCCTAAATACGGACGAAGCAAACAGAAATCTCTATCTCTTCTCAAAGACAAGACCGAAACCTTTTCCGGAAAATGAGATCTGTCTAATTTAGTCACATTCCTACACCGTTTCGTTTAAAGTAGATCCCAACTTTGACTGGTCTAAAATGAATGTTTTGCGCCTTTTTAAAGAAGCACTATGTAGATTATCCAAACAAAACCTGGCTTTACGTTCCAAATTGGAATAACACAGAAAAAAATTAAACAAAATAAGGACATGTTGATTTCCAACATTTCATAATTTTGCCTAATGTTTTGTGCAATATGGACACAAATTACCGTAACTCTATCAACACCAGTTGTGTAGTTGAAATGGAAATCTGGTCTAAATTTTGGTCGTTTTGGAAAGGGTTAAACATTGGGTTAGCTGTACATAAAGGTACATAGACTAGTCAGGCCTGTACATAGTGCTATCAGGCGAACAGGTATGGTAGTTACTACCATGTCTATGATTTTTGAAGGTTCACATCGGTTAAACATCCTGCTGATATCAACATTTTCTTCCACCATGTCCATGATTTTGCAGATTTTCGAAGGTTCACATCACAGCGACTATACGCAAAAATAATATAGATATTAAAGGCTTTCGGGGAGTGAAGAGGCATGGAGAAGTACACCTGCACTATCATTTCGCTCTTCACCTCAATGGTTTTCAGCATTGTCTTCCACAGACAGTATTTTAAGCTGCTTACCAGTATGATCTGTAACATCTTTCACTCTTTCCCAAACGCAAAAATTATTTACTGTTCCAATGTGACAGCTGTTGCAGACGACAAAAGGGGATTTTTATCAGCATTTTCTTCTTTTGTCATAACGTCTTCACATACGGTGCTGGACGTGATTTGAAACCAAATCTTGAAAATGATTTTACAATGTAAATTGGATGATGCTATTTTTTGGAAGGAACATTAAAATTTTGCTCATGGACTGGAATACGGCTTGGAATAAGAGGACAGATAAAAGACGTGGACGGTCCTAAAACTCAAATCTCTGCACTGACTGAGTGTTACCAATTTAAGGTTGTTCACCCCTATTGAGATTGATGCGACCTCGGAATTATTCAAGCGACATCAGAAACATTAGGCGATGGAACGTTCCACCGCCGAATGTTTTCGACGTCGCCCGAATAGGTTCGGATACAAATGTTAAAGGACATCGCACAAATTATTCAGACGTCACGTGAATCTCATTACCTTAAATACTTTGATTCAACCCTTTCCAAAACTCAAAATTACTGGTGGTCCAATTGGAAATATGTTGCAGGTGTCAAACGAATGTTCATAAAAAAAGGATTCGTGTACACTATAGAATAATAAATATTGGGTCAAAAAGAGAAAATTGCTGTTATCAGCATTTTTTTCATTTGTCGTAATATTTTCCATAGCTATTTCTATCAGGAATTTCAAAACCAGGTTTTTCATGGGAGATGTTTAATGTGTTTACCAAATGCAAGTCAAGTGATAGAATAACAAGAACAAATCAAATAAAATATTAAAAATTCATTTCAATTTTCATTAACAGGAATGACATTTTAGCTGGTAACTTTAAGCTTTTTAATCCTTTCCCAAACGACAAAATTTAGACTTTTCGAATTTAAAAACTGTCACAGAAGACAAAATTGATTTAAATTCATATGGAATGTGTGAGTATTATACTAGCTTTGAAAATATTGAGGCAAAAGGAGAAAGTGCTGATCATCAGCATTCTCTTCTTTTGCCTCAATGTTTTCCTTTTTTAGGAGGGACGCCATCTATTATGATTATAGCATACAATGTTACATTATGTTTTTGGGTTTCTGCACAATATCTCACTTAAAAATAACCCATAACCAAACGACAAAATTCTGAGCTTTTCCAAATTGAAAGGAGTTGCAGATGAAATTTTCAATGTTAAGAAATTTTTAACATACATGTACAAATCTTAGAGTAGTTCTAAAACATTGTGGAAAATGAAGAAAGTAACAAGCAATTTCTTCATTTACCAAAATGCTTTCCCAATCGTTTTACTTAAATGTTTATACTTGAATATTGTAAACAACACTACGGACCTAAAATATTCCACAAATAGCACAATCAAGTCAATAAGTTAAAGTTTGAAAATCTTTTTAAACACCAGTTAGTAGTCATTATTGCACTCATAATCTTCCTTCATCTGTACACTTCATAAATCAACCTGCAATGATACAAAATAACAAAATTAATGAAAGTATATATGTAGCGTCCTCCTGCTGCTTTTAGAAACATACCATGTTAAGGTAGAAGACCCATGCAAGTAATTCCTAAACTATGTTACATTTCCATTCCAAATATAAACATTTTGAATTCATGCATACTTATGAAAATATTTGATAAAAATGTTCAAAATTACCTCCCTTTCATATGAATATAGAGTAAAATGATATTTGTAAATAATTTTCTTGAAGCATAATCTTGAAATCCGGTACAGTTAATCAACTTATGTGAAGTGTATTCACAAGTGTGTGTAATTTGATGCATTTCGTATGGCTAGAAAGTGTTTTTTTTTCATTTATAACATGGGTCTTCTATCTTAAAAAGGGAACTATAAAAATTATCCTTTTCCTACTTTTCCCTGAGTCCTAGGTGACTTGAACGTTTTTGAAAATGGTTTTAACTCTCTCCCAAACAATCAAATTTTAGGACAAAATACTAAGAAAAAAGAAAAGAGTACAGCATTTCCTTCTTTTTTCTCAACGTTCTCACAAACTTTTTCTACCAGGGACATCAACATCAGGTCTTGTTTAACCCATCACCACACAATGACACCATTTGACACCCTATAACATAGTGGCTTTGGAAAACATTGAGGGAAAAAAAGAAATAGCTGTCACAAGCAATTTTCTTCATTTTCCATAATGTTTTCTACCAAAAGATACAATTTCATTCACTTGAAAATTTTGTCATTTGCAACATCTCTGAATTTGGGCTAAAAAAATGCAGTTTGGTAAGGGGTTAAGAAAGAGTTAAATCAAACAGACATTGTGCAGTGTATCATATTATTTTCATATGACACTGTTGGTCATGGTGCTGAGATTTTAGATTAGATTTATTTGGGTTTAACGCCATTTTCAACTGCTGTAATGGTCATATTGTGGCTGATGGAGCACCTAGCCATGGATTCCTGGTATTTGTCTCACTAATACAACCATAATATCCAAACCGAGCCGCCAGCTGCTCGCTCACATAGATGATTCACACCCATAATTGGTGAGGGACAAATGACTTTTGTCAAATGTCAGATTGAATACTGACTTAGCCGGGGTTTGAACTCACGATCCCTAGATTCACTAGGTTCACACTTCACAGACTCCAACATTACCGACTAAGCTGGGCCTGCTGACTCGGCCTTCAAAATTCTAGAATGACCTATGCAATTTGTGTGTGGAGCAGAAACTTAGATTGGAGGAACAAATAGAACTTGTTGCTTTTAATAATCAGAATTTTATTTTCCTATTTTTTTGTTATCAAGAAATTCTGAACATGTTCAATTTGCAAACTGTCTTTTTTAACATGATGCAGCAGAAGCCAAATTGTTACAAATGCCTACTCCTCACCTGACTTTCTATCCCAAAAGTAATCCACCATTGTACACCTGAATTTAAGTCGGGTCATTCACCTCGGTTTGTTTTCAGCATGTCTGAAAAGATAATGTAATTATATCATTCATAATGTTATTTAGATCTACCCTTTCCAATAGTCTTAGAGATCTGTTTTTGACAGTCAATGAAGAAAAATCTTGCCCAAGAAAACAGTAAGTCAAAAGAAGCAAATGCTAAATATATCCAGCCTTTTCACATTTCTCATATTACACTTATTCCATATAAACCTCCATTTAATGATTTTATTGTCTGCATCCAGCATCTTTCATATTGGACCACCCAGATTTTTTGCCATTTGGGGATGGGTTGATACACATACTGACAAAAAGCACTGCTATGAATTCATGAGTGATAATGATCATTTTTTGTTTGTTTAAGAACAAGATTGTGACAACATTGTGACAAAGCTATGGAATAACACAAAAATATAAATTTCTTCTTTCCCAGAATGTTTAATTCTTATGAATAAGCCCACATCTAAAATAATTTCTTCTTTTCCCAAAACATTTTATTCTTATTTTCTTTAACAGAAATTATGCCTACTTCTAAAATAAAATCAATCATTTTATGATAATTTAACGCAGTGGCGGATCCAGCGGGGGAGGTTTCGGGGGGGGGGGGCTCAAACGAACCCCCCTCGGTAGCCTGATTATTCAATTTTCATGGAGAAAATCAGTCAAAATTGTGAAATTCTAAGAAAACGAACCCCCCCCCCTTTTGGTATATTCGAACCCCCCTTACAGAAATCCTGGATCCGCCGCTGTAACCCCACCAAGATACGATTTTGACCTCCTTTCCATAAATAGATCTAGTATCGGAAAATATTTAGCGAAAAGACGAAAATCCCGGTGGTCAGCAATAGATCTATCTAGATATATTTTTTCCATAATTATTTTCATGCCATTCACGAATTCCACATCCAGCCTCCAGGTGACATTGATTTTCTTTTCTCATCTCCAACAACGTTCAACGGGGAACAGATTTACAAATTAGCTGTTTGGGAAACGTAATTATTTTGCTGGGTCGATATCTATTTGTGACGAAAGTCAAAATGCTACTTAAACCTTTTCTTTGTTGATAAAATAGCATGTAAGACATATTTAACTGCATAGGATAAGAAGTTTACTTACTCTGAGTTGCATTCATGACTGGAAACAGTGGTCGCCGCCGCATGTTTTGAGTGCAGACGAAACAAGATGGCCGTCATTAGAAATCGTGTAACTATGTCAGTCAGTGCGCGTGACGTAGTTAGACTGGATATCAAACCTCTGAATTCGGGACCGGTATTAGGCAAACGGAAGTAGATTAAACGACTACACAGTCGACTGTCCGAGGTGTTCCGAATGGTCCATAAAAAAATAAACAAGGATGGCGTATTTTTCGTTGAACGGTATATTGATTTGAATGATTGAGTCTGTTGATTTCAATGATTCTAATGTTTTTTAATTTTATGCGTAACATATAGTCGGCCTTCGCCGGGGCCTTCGGCCCCGGACTTCGTCCGTATAAATTCAAATAACTTGGTACATTACTATCAAAATACAAAATAGAGGATAATAATTTCAGCTTACTATCATCTTTAGATTTTAATATTCCCAGTTTACATTCAGTTTGTTTAAAGTAGTATTCATCAACTTTTCATTTATTGTTTTACAGTCTACGGACATTAGATCAAATTTAATGCCTGTCGTTTTTAAAGTTTTATCCAAGCAAGAGTACCATGACTTGCTTCCATTCAGATGTAGGGTTTTATCAGTTTGAAATGCCTTTGACAAAAGCCTGTCGTTGGGTAAAGTTCTTAATCTTTCGAAGTATTTAAGCATTAGTTTAATAATAAACAATGTAATTGGGGAACGACTCATCTCTAGACGACTTGCGACATTCGAGGAATTCCGACGTATTTCAAGAACAGACTTACAAAATTTATGTTGCAGTTTTTCTGGTGGAAGGAGGTCAACATTATCTAAATTAATTGTATAGTCCATAATCCATACCTCGCTTCCATAAGTGAGAATAGGTCTAATTAGAGAATCAAATAGTTTTGAACTTAGCTTGGTAGGAAACTGGGAATAGTTTGAAAGTGTTTTCTTCAACGAAAACATGGCCTTCATGGCTTTATTATATAGATCTTCTGAAGCATGTTTCAAATTACCATTATAGAAAAAATGTTATGCCCAGATACTTGTATGAATCAGTTAACTCAACCCTGTTATTCTTGTATGTAAAGTGATAATTTTCATAATTATGCTTGACTTTATTAAAAAAAACAATCTTTGTCTTTTTTAAGTTGACAATCTAATCTCCATTTATTACAGTACTGTTCTAATTTAGTTAAACAATTTTGTAATCCTGTGCTTGTTTCGGACAACAGGAGTAGATCAATAGCAAAGAGGAGATGATTTAAAGGTACATCACCGAGGAAGACTGGTCGTTTTTAGATTGATTACTTACATACGATCCTAAATCATTTATGTAAAGGTTAAAAAGTGTAGGACTCAAGCTATCACCCTGTTTAACCCTTTGTTATTATTAATCGGTTGTGATATGTAATTATCTTTGCGAATACAGAATGTGGTAGTTGAATACGTATACTTGATAATGTTTAATATTTTACCACTCATGCCCAGGTTATTAAGCTTCAGGGATAGGCCTTCTCTCCACACTGAATCAAATGTTTTTGAGAAGTCGACAAAGCATTCGTACATAGGTTTCTTCAACTTATGAAGGTATCTATTTATTAAAGGTTTTGCTATAAATATTTGGTCTGTTGTTCTATAGTTTGTTCTGAAGCCTGCTTGATTATCTTCTAAAATTTCATTCACGCTCAAAAAAATTGAGACTCTTTTTGTATGAGCTTTGTAAAAAGTTTACCTAAGCAGCTACATACACTTATTCCTCTATAATTCTCACACTCATACACTGGCCCTCCTTTATGTATAACAGATAAAAATGATATATTCCAAACAGTTGGAAATTTTCCTGAGTTTTATTTTTATTTTTAAGATTTTATTAAATAGCTTGACTAGTGGTAAATAAGGATATCTTTACCATACTTTAAAAATTTATTCAAGATCAAATCTATTCTAGCAGCTTTAGAATTCCTCAGAGACTTTAGTGCATTTTTTATTTCTTTGCACGAAAAAAGGTTTATTCAATTCAACAACCTCATATTGAGGTTCACAAGTATTATGGTCTGGTCTTTGATCCGTGGTGGGTTTTAGATCATTTTCGTTATAATTAAACAAGGTCTTGAAATATATCTCCCAGTCATGTATGTTAATGGGGTTATTTTCTTTAAATTCAAGATTTTTTTAACTTTATCAGGTGTTTTCAAAAAGGCTCTGGAATCCTTTTCATTCATATCTGACAGTTGATTCATTAAGCTTCTTTTTTACTTTGATTAGTTTATTATACCTCTTTCTTAATGCGAAAAAAATTTGCTTTAAATTGTGGTTGTCTGAGGCATTGTGGATTCTTCTGTCTAACTTTCTTGATTCTCTGAGAAGAAAAAACAATATCATCAAACCAAGCTTGTTTTTTCTTATTTTTCTTTTTAAGTTTTGATAGTTTAAACCTAACCGACAATGTTGCTGCATCTAAAACAATGTTCGAAAATTTTGAAGTAACTAAATTAATGTCGACCTCATTCTCAATGTCTAATTCGACCATCAGTTCTGTTAATAATCTCTGAGAGTCAATGGATAATAGTTCTCTCTTAAATGACTCTTTACTATCGTCAGACCACATGAAAGAACCGGGTATATATGTTAGATTATCATTAATTGGTTGTGAATCAAGACAAAGATTTCTAGATCTCAACCCCATCCTAATCATACAATGTCCGGAAAACTCATTAAGTGGTGTGACATTAAAATATGTTATGCAATGTAAAATATCTTCAGAAACAATACAATAATCTATTAAACTACAACCTCCTTTGGGGTCAAAATAAGTATAATTCCCAACTGAGTCTCCCAGCAAACTACCATTTAGAATTCTACTTTTTGTTTCAATACACATTTCTAAAAGGAGTTTACCTTGACAATTAACAATTTTGTCCCTACTAAGTCTGTTCACGCAATTGTCGCATGAGTAATCCGAGGGCAGTAATTCCTCGACAGACTTGGGAAACATACCATCATCTATTAAAAAAATCCGGAAAATTCCCGGTTCTGCCATTAAAATCTCAAGTCAATATGATTTTTCCCAAAGGTGATTATTTGGCAATATCTACTTTTAGTCTTCCAAATGCATGTTCTGGATCAAATTTTAAAAGTTAAAAAAAAGTTTCTATTTAAAGTCTATTTTCACTTGCGTGTTCAACCGACTTTACACTTTAACCCACGATCACTGAGTCTCAAGTCGGCTGTTAACAGTCGGCGCCTTCGGCAGCCACAGCTCTTTGACTTTCAACTCTCCCGTGTACCCATTTTAGTTTAGGCTCTTATGTAAAAAAATGGGGTCGATCGTGACACTCCGGACAAAAGTGTCAATTTTTGCCAGTGGCTAGATATCACCATAAGACAACTTTTGCACTGGGGGTGCCCGACTTGAGGGGCTTTGTTATCGATTTAATGGGGTTTTTAAGTTCGGATAATGTACTGTCCGGATACTCTTCCCTAGAACTTTCGATTTTGTTCCCAGAAAGTAAATAGACTAAAATATGAGGTCTTTTTGGTGAAATTAAATGAGTTGTTATTATAATTTATTCTAGCGGTTATCTTTCTGCATGCAAAAGAGATTTTTAGCCAGGCGGGTACCTAGGAGGAATAGTCTGGAAACCCTGGCCTCAACATAAAATTTTCAAGTGTGGTTTCAAAATTGTAAAGACAGTCCCTTAAGTATATGTCACCAAATCGCATTATTTCCCAAAATTTTCTCGGGGGAGACTGGAAATCCCTTCACCCATTACCAGAGTACAAACATATGGACTCATCTGAATTCAAAGATAGCACTCGTCTTGCAAACGAAAATTTCAATTAAAGCGAATGCAATTTTACAGAAAAAAAGTAATTTGGTCTCTCTGGGAAAAAAACTTTGTGGAATATCGAAGGTTTGCTAGTCACATGCAATTTAGTTTTCCACAGTGTTTTACATAACTTTCTTCTTTTGGGGCGTCAATGGATCTGGCACTTAGGCTTCACCATGACAAAATCCGTGGATACGCCCCTGATAGTCTTTACCATCAATAGTCAATTGCCATTCTTACACCCATATAAAAGAAATAGCCTGTGAAGCGCTGTTCTGGTTGTAAGAAAGGAATTGTCTTGATACGATTAAATATAAATATGTGTATTCTAATTATATCAATCCATTTTTAAATTGAAAGAGTCTTAGCCACCTTATTAAGATCGTATCGCCAAGCATAGATTTCTGAATGGGCTTCAAGCTGCATTAGGCTATATATTATGGTAAGTCTAGTGAGTGCTTTTAATAAACCCTTCTGACAGACAAAACTGCCTTGAAATACTTATTAATTTTCTATAGAATTTACAAAGTTTTTCACGGTGGAAAATCCTCTGACACAAAAAAAGCAAAAAGCTTCAATAGTTATTCAAAAGATTTAAATATGGTTTGAAGCAGATAAGAGGAAAAGCACCAAGGATTTTCTGGATGTAATGGATCTTTTAACAGCACATGACAGTTTTGAACGTTACTGGCGACCAAACAAATGTTTTTCTTAAACCTTTACATCGGCGCTGTTAAAAAGATCTGGCCCACCTAGAAGATTCAAGCCATTTTTACACCTTCTCTGTTTCAAACCATTCTCAAATTGGTCATGTATGTATATAATTATTGCCTTTTTTTCTGTAATTGCTGTTGTTGAATCACGTGATTATCCACTGAAATGAAGAAACATCTGCGTCCATTGCTATTAGAGTCCTAAAAGTACATGTACATTGAAACGGGTATTTTTAAAGACGACAACGTTGTTTTAATAACTTCCTGAACTACTCTTTTTGTTTGGAGACAATATACGAATTGTTGTTTTGAAAGGAATACATAAGTAAAGATCATCTCAAATATACTAGATACTAGAATCATTAACCTGATGTTGTCAGCAAACTCATGTGGTAACAAGAGCTTCGCAGAGCGGCTCATATACGCCCGAGCGTCAGTAAAATGGGCATCCTTTAATTCAAGGGCAGATAATTCAAGAACGAAAAGAGTTATCTGATTTCCGTAAGCAGTGTGCACAACTAGACACCATGTAGATGCATTGTGGCAAGTTTGATCAATACCGATTAAAACTGCAGGAGGAGTTGCGCACACAAGAAATTGCTAACGGACGGACAGACAGACAGACGGACGTTCCAACATTTCAGGATTAAGTGTTTTTTTCTTTGATCTTTATGAAGAAAAGTACCACATAAAATGGCATGGTTTAAGTAAAATTGTTCTTTATTTCATATAAATTATGGACAGATTGAACCACATAAACACCCAAATGTTGGCCCGGACAGACAGACAGACGACCGGGGCCATAACATAATACGAACCTTCGGGCATATAAAAATTGACTTTCACTGAAGGCATACACTCACTTCTGCACAAATGTTGATTTTAATGATTTTTAAAATCCGATGCAGCCTCAATTATACGCAACTGCAACTCTATTAAGAGCATAAATGTTTGAAAAACATTCTTTAGCTTTTACGGTACCTTTCCTGAAGATTTCGAAGAAACGTCAATGCCAGAAAAGACACGAGATTTGAGCAACTTGATACTCTTCCAATATTTTTATGCAATTACACTGTTATACGTGTATACGTGAAACTTCTTCTCAGTTGTATGGTAAAGGTAAAAAGGCATGGTGGAAGTCATGATAAACTGTTCTCTACGTCATCGGTACTTCTTGTATGGAACGCCCATTTGCCCAATTTGAAAAAAGACTGATTTGTCCTTTTTTGTTTATGTTTTATATGGTCACACAGTAAGCCACGACCAAGTAAATTTGCTTCGGCTAGATATATTTACTACTTAAAATGATGCAAATTTTATCTCCAACGCGGGATACACATTACATACATGTAAATCGTAATTTTCACAAAGCCAGTGTTTTAGTTAGTTGGGTACAACCACTAAAGAAAATAATTTCCCTTCGTTGAAATTGCTTGGTTGAAGAAAATGGGGAAAACCTGAAAACCAGTTTTTATCAACTTGCCTGAAGCAGCGAAAAGCTATAAAGGGCTTATCAAGTGTGATCGTAAAGCAGAACCTCTTTGTAAGCCTACTAATGTAGGTATACGTGCATATAATACCGTCCGCTATCACTTCACTTTTGTTATTGCAGTTGCAATTGCAATCCATAGTTTTTATCCAAATGACTCGTCATGCCCGCCACAATCGAAATGTCGTTTGCAATAATATTACCCTACAAACCGAGGAGGGGGAGGGTAAGCTGGGGAATGATAGCAAATAATTTTGTTCTGCTTATCATTTTACATTGTATCAGAAACGTACTTAGATACCTTGCACTATTGCATTCTGTTTGATTTCCAATTTACATCATGTCCACACTGTAGAATGGCCTTTGGCTATTTGAAAACATATATGCTTATTTTTTTGGGAATCAAACTCGGGCCGATCACTTAATAAAGAAGTTAATACCCTACACGTACCATCCTCACCTGCCGATCCAAATTTTAATAATTTGTAAATAGGCTACTAAAGGAATTATCACATAACATTAAATGTTTTATTTTGTCTAAGGTTGAAACCCGATTTTTTTATTCAAATGCTCCGTTAGAGGCCTAATTATTCTGATGTCGTATTCAAATTAATGTGACTATTGGCTGCATTTTAAACACTATTTTATTTCTGCCAAAAACATACGTTTCAAACTGTAAATGATTTTTAAATGTCTAGTTTCATGCTTTCCTCTTTTTGTTTGCGTACTTTTGGAAATGAAGGAATAGTAAGAGATAGTTTAAGAAAAGAAGAATAGTATCCGGATAATACATCTATCCGCATATTAATTAACAATTTCTTAGTCCTATAGTCCAATGAACTCGGGCACCCCTGGTGCAAATTCAAGGTTAGAATAGTTCCTAACTCAGAGAAAAAGATAAGATGCTTAATCTAATAAGAAATATTTCTGAATCTAATGCAAATATAACAATGATTGCAAATATTCAAATAATAAAAGTTCGTGACAAAATCTAATAGATAAATGTTTTTATAAAGTTTTCAGAGTAAATTTCGGAAGATTATGTTTTATTCCGAAAGATTCGATAATTTTTGTGCACATTGTAACGTTAAATGGCGCAAACAACATATTTTATGTTCAAAAGGAAGAGTATCCGGATAGCACATCTATCCGAATTTAAATAAGCTATTTCCAGTCTCACAGACTTTTAAATCCGGGCACCCCTAGTTCAAATTAATGCTTATGGAAGCCTCTAACCCTGGACAAAAATTGACACTTTTGTCCGACTTGTCACGATTTTTTACCTAAGAGCCTCTACTATTTATACACTTGGGTGAAGAGGAGCAACGTGGGGTAAGTTTTTTGCTCAGAAAAATTCCCGTGGCGCTGGCGGGATTTGAACCCAGGATCCATCGCTCCCAAAGCCCGCGTCCTACCATTAGACCACGGCGCCCAAATGTTGGAGTTTTAGGTTTGATATAAATGACAGCTAGATATGAGTCAAATTCTAGACAGAAAAAATATTTCGTCTAATCTTAGCCATATGCCATAGTCACATTGGCTCACTAATTGGACTTTATCGAATGCATCTTTGTAATATACAATGATGCCTCCTGATCTACGACCTTTTTTCTTTACTTTCTTTGCTGGTTGGTGAGAATGTTTGTAACCTGGTAGATTGATAGGAGAATCCTGATTGGTCCATGTTTTAACTAAACCAAAAAATTCTAAACTTTTAACAAACTCTTCAACTTTATATACATAAAAACCGGTTACATTCCATGAAGCAATTTTCATCACAGTAATAGTATTTGTTCTACCAATAAATTTTCAGTTTTAATTTGCGAGCTAAATTAGTACTTTGAAAATAACTATCTTGTGTTGCCTTTATAAAAAAATATTATAAGATGAGATTATTAGTATCTAGTTACACTTATTCATAAAACTTTTCTTTTTAACATACATATATTCACACTTAAAAAGAATCAGATATTGAAATGTTGTATCCGTAAAATAAACAATCACATATGGTATTATGAAAGGTGAACAATAGTTATTCAATTTTCTTTCAGGTACAAACAAAACACCTGATTATAGTTATAAATGAAACATTCCAGTTACTAGTGATTTCTTCCATAAAGATTACCATTGTCTCATCTTGAAACAAGAGATCTGGTTTGATGCCAATAAAAAATCAAAATTTAGAAAGCATTAAGGGAAAGGGAGAAATGCTGGTAACCAGCACTCTCCACTCTACCTCTCGTGCTTCCAAACTAAAGGTAAATAGGTACTTTATGGAAGACCATATTATAATAGTTACTTTCATGTCCTGTTAAAATATTTAGCCTTCTATAAACAAATAAACAAACAATACATTTAACCCATTTAACTCATTACCAGACATTCAAATTTTAGACTTGTCCAAATTCAACTAGAAATCTATCACTGAAGGTGATAAAAATACCCCCGCCACCACCTTTGTTCGGACAACCGTTTTTGTTGAATCAGGAGCCATACTCAGAAATTGTCAATCCGATTTTCTTGAAATTTGGTCCAATCAGGGGCCATAACTCTGATTTCCGTGAATTTTTTGTCTTGCACATCTACTGGTCACAATGAACACTTGTGCCAAGTATGAACTAACAAGTGTAGGAGGAGTTATCCGGACAAGCATTTTTTGGTCAAATCAGGGGCCATAACTCAGAAAGTATCGGTCCGATTTTTGTGAAATTTGCGTCTTGCACATCTACAGGTCCTAATGTACACCTGTGCCAAGCATGAAGCAAATCAAACAGTAACTGTAGGAGGATTTGGCCGGACAAGCATTTTGGGGTCAAATCAGGGGCCATAACTCAAAAAGTATTGGTCCGATTTCCGTGAAATTTGCGTCTTGCACATGTAGAGGTCCTAATGCACCCATGTGCCAAGTATGAAGCAAATCAGACGGTAACTATAGGAAGAGTTGTCCGGACAAGCATTTTTGGGTCAAATCAGGGGCCTTTACTGAAAAAATATTAGTCCGATTTCCGTGAAATTTGTATCTTGCACATCTACCGATGACAATGAACACTTGTGCTAAGAATGAACTAAATCGGTCCACAAGTGTAGGAGGAGTTATCCGGACAAGCATTTTTTGGTCAAATCAGGGACCATAACTCAGAAAGTATCGGTCCGATTTTCGAGAAATTTGCGTCTTGCACATCTACAGGTCCTAATGCACACCTGTGCCAAGTATGAAGCAAATCGTACAGTAACTGTAGGAGAAGTTGGCCGGACAAGTATTTTTGGGTAAAATCAGGGGCCATAACTCAAAAACTATTGGTCTGATTTCCGTGAAATTTGTGTCTTGCACATCTACAGGTCACAATGAACACTTGTGCCAAGTATGAACTAAATCGGTCAACAAGTGTAGGAGGACTTGTCCGGACAAAGTTTTGGAGACAGACCAACCAACCAAACATCCAACCTTCCAACCATCCAACCAACCACTGGACCGACAGGCTGATTCCAGTATACCCCCTCCAAACTTCGTTTGCGGGGGTATAATGATGTAGCAGATGACCTCAAGTGAATGAAATTTTACATTTCTTGATATTTTAGCATAGAGGACGGGAAATTCCTTCATTTGCCACAATGCTTGCCACAGCCTTTATCTTGTTGGGTGCCAAATGTGGGAATGGGTTAGAGAACTAAATCAGATAGTGAAATACTAGAAGAGACACATTTGACAAATTTAAGTTACCATCAGTTTCTTCCTTCCATATAAATGACCCGAAGCTTTTTCCAAGACTGAAGTCTGGTTTTGATGCCAATGATAAAACAAGTTTAGAAAGTATTGAAGTAAGGGGAGAAAATGCTGTCAACCAGCACACTCTCCTCCTCCAGTATTTTCAAACTTTTATGGGGTAAAGGCAATTCTTTGAACACTCATTCTCCAAAAAACTGCACAATTAGAAATATAAAAATCTGAAAAACCGACCATTCTGAAAGACTTAGTTTTTGACTTATTCTTGCAAAATATCTGTTGAAATTAGAGAATTCAATTTTAGTGTACCCAAACAAAGCCGGATTTTTTCAATTTTTGGATCCAAACAAAGTGACGTCTATGCATGATAAAATACGTTATGGTCTTTGGATTTCTTGTTTACACATTTGTTTTGTCTATCGGTGTTGGGTGACGATTGATATTAGGTTTCCGCCAGATCAAGAATTTATTGTATTGCGAGTAAATGGTGTTTTATTGACTTGTTATAAAAATATTAAGGCCTTAAAGTTCGTATTTAAAGGAAATACAGTTTCTCTTATTATTTTTTTTGTTTGTTTTGAATGAAGTGAATAGACCTTGTATGAAATACAATGAACTCCTGCTGAAAATATAAAGGTAAGATACCACTCAATTGAATTATAACACAAAAGTTATCTTATTCTAATTTATTTAGCCTTAGTGATTGTCACAAGGTAAGGAATCATGCCGTAACGTATCTTATTTCAACACAAAATATCTATCTTTTGAACATGCATACATTATCGCATTTTATATATTTTTGGTGAAAAGTGAAAGGAATATCTGTAGGCTTAGGCGTTGGTTAGAAATGCACTGGTTTCAAGCCTGAATTATAGAAGACAGTCCAAGAAATAAGGATTAAAGAAGATACCAATATATTCGAAATGCTTAATTGTGCCAATGGTAAAGGATAATTGCACCAAATACTCTTTCTAATCTTTTTGTAACAATTGCCATTTAAACATATACAGAACATGATAAAATACTATAGTAAAACTAGCCAATGCAGCACTTATTTTGAAAACAGTGCAATCAAAATGGTTCGTAACGTATCTTATGATTTCACTTGTTTTATTGTTTCAAATAATTCAAGGACTTCGTGAATTATTACTAGAATACACATGCGTTTTTGTGTGCCAACTGGATCAACGATTCTACAAAGAATGTTATCAGAAGTTTTCCATAGCTTGTCTTCCTTTGGAGGGCATTGGAATAGATATGGTTGTTTTGTATTGGTTTCCTTCATTTATTGTATAAAAATGGTGATTTCATTAAGATGGATGTGTATTCTTTGTCCAAAGTATACTATGTTCGAAAAGAAGTCCAAGTGGATAGTCTAATTTGATCACATTAGTTTTTTATTGCCATGACTTAGTCGAGCGTCACGTATCTTATCATAACGTATCTTATTTATAAATTAGTTTTTAAAGAAATCAAGAATAAAGTTCCCTGATTAAATACGCTGCAAATTATTTTTTCTAAAGAAGGTTTGGAATCATTTAGTATATCACGTGTATCAAAAATGGTGAAAGATTCGAAATAAAAGTGGGTTTAAGCCGTAACGTATCTTATGAAAAAATGGGGGGATTCTTGTTTTTGAATTTCGATGTTGTTTTATTCGAAAATGTTAATAAGCTTGATCTTTTTGTGTGTGTTTCTGTTTACGTTGATATCTAACCTACCACTGAAAACCGTTTTGACCTTAGGAACACATCATGTTGTGTTTTACTATCAATTAAAGCAGCGTTATGTATCTTACGCTGGAAATCGGGACATCAGAAAAACCTTTATCTCAAAAAGGTTTAGTCCTGCATTCCCACGAAACAGTAATCAGACCACAGGAAAATATATTTGGGAAAGAATAGAAAGATAATCGAGGCAAATATAGATAAAACTGCGTTAAAATAAAGCTGATTTTGAATTGCACAAGTGCAGGGACAACCAAAATTCATGGAAAATAAGCTAAAGAAATGTAAAATTTAAGGAGAAAGAATAGTTCCTGGTCTTATATCATGCTTGAAATACGTACAAGGTGTCTATTGTATAATCTTAAGCAAAGAAACGAAAACAAAAACCTTCCAATGAATTTATTACTAGTGGGGGACATAGAAGTTTTTTGAAGAATGAGTGAAGAAGGCACTTTGAAAATTGTTATCTTAATACGATGTAAAGCCTTAGATTCTAACATAATATTTACAACATTGTCTTACTAACAAAATAAGTAACTTGTTGTCTTACTGCAATGTACAAACATTCAAATTTAAGCATTTCCCAAGCAAGTCCTGGTTTTTACGTCCCTAAAAGAAAAGGGAAAACATTGAAACAAAAGAAGAAGCTGCTGATAACCAGCAGTTTCTCCTTTTGCCTCAATATTCTCTGTGCTATATTCCACACTTATCCAATATTTACTTATCTAAGTTTAGTTTTCTGGAGCAGCTTTCAAATTGGATCCCCCTCAATTTTTGTCGTTTGGGAAAGGGTTAAAGGACTAAATCAGGTAATGAAATGCTACAGGGGACAAAGTAATGTTAGCAACTATTTCTTCCTTCCACATTTATGAACTTTAGACTTTTACGAGACTGAAGTCTGGTTTCATGCCAATAATACAACAATCTTTAGAAAGCATTGAGGAAAGGGGAGAATGCACTAGCACCAGCACACTCTCACCGTCCACCAGCACTTCCAGACTATGTGGAAAAAGGTTGATACATATTTCACAAATAGCTATCTTTTGTTGCTTTTGTACAAAAGATTCAAATATAACAATTGCCATCCTATCCTAATTAAGGCAATATTCTTACAAAAGTTACATATGTACATTAACACTAAAAAGATTTAATTAGATAGGTGATACAGGCAAGTTACCAACAATTTCTTCCTTCCATACATTGGTGACCTTTCATCTATTTTGAAACAAAAATCTTGTTTGATGCCAATAACTTTGAGCAAACATTAGAGAGCATTGAGGGAGGAGAAAAATGCTGGTAACCAGCATCTTCTCACTCTCTCCCAACACTTTCAGGCAATAGGTAGAGCTAGATGATCACTTCTCAATATTGCTATCTTGTAATGCTTGGTAAGAAATGACTCAGATTAAACAATTACTATCTTGTTCTGTCCTACATTGAATAATTGTCTTTCTACAGACAATTAATCTTATAAACTATCTTGTGACATTTTGTCAATGCCTCTATTTTAACAATTACTTTCTTGCCATACATAAAGTAATTGTCTTTCAATAAAGTATAACAAACATTCATTCTGGTAATGATACAATACTGTGTCAAAAACAATGCAATTGCGAGATGAATAGTAGTGAAATTGTAATTAATCCTTTCCCAAACAATGCCAAGATTTTGATGTCTCTAATAAAGAAGGATTGAGAAAACATTGAGGCAAAGGAAGAAAATGTGGAAAGTCAGTATTTTCTCCTTTTGCCTAAACATTCCCTATATTATACTGTACATGAAGCCAGTTTTTATTAACCGATTACCACACAGTGACTCTTTTTGACTCCCTAAAAGACATTGGCTTTAAAAAACATTGTGGAATTAATTGTTGTCTGCAACATCTTTGAATTTGGACTAGTCTAAAATTCTGCTGTTTGGCAATGGGTTAATGTCCATTTTGAAATCTGCAACAGCCTTGAAATGGGAACATCCAAATTTTCCATCGCTTGGAAAAAGGCTAGTCTGTTTTATGCCTAAGTAGAAGCGACTGAGGGAATGGAAGAAAATGCTGTCTAGCAATCATTGGATACAAATAACATACGGTATATCAAAAGCAACCTAGGTAGCACATACAAGTTGCCTATTACTTCTTCCCTCCTTATTATGATATATCACAATTTAACAAGTTTTTGATCTGATGCAACTAGCTGTTTAACCCTTTCCCAAACAAGGCCTTGTTTTGACGTCCCTGATGGAAAAGACTTGGGAAACCATTGAGGCAAAAGAAGAAAATGCTGATAATCAGCATTTTCTCCTTTTGCCCCAGTATTTTCTGGACTATATTCTGTACAAATCGTATCTTTATTTCCATCAATTTTGATGTCTGCAGGTAACTTTTTAATTGGATGACCCAAGATATTACCGTTTGTGAAAGGGTTAAGGGTATTATAGAAGTATTATGAATTCCTAGACAATTGAAATAAAAAAACTTGTTTCTTTGAGTAGAGAAAACATTGCGGCAAATGAAGAAACTTCACAAGGAATCTCTTCATTTTCCACGATACTTTCTCAAGTATGTTTTCTGACAGGTGCCGAATGTGTCATTGTATTACTAGATTTAAAAAAAGATCATGTCCCTAGTTTTGACATCCCTGTTAGAAATGGTTTGGGAAGACATCGAGACAAAAGAAGAAAATGCTGACATTAAATCAGCATTTTCTACTTTTGTCGCAATCTTCGTCACTAATGTATACTCTGATGATCAGCATTTTCTCCTTTTGCCTCAATATTTTCTTTGATATTACACTTTAAATCCCATTTCTATTAATTCAAATGTCCCTTTTGTCATCTACAACAACATCCAGATTCGACAACCCACAGACCCTTCCATCCTGTAAGGGTTAAACTCGATCCCTTCCTAAACAACAGAAACCCCTGGGTGGTGTAACCCAAATGCCCCCGCAAACGACAGTTTAAAGTAAATGAACTTTTCCAGTTTTTGTTTATGGATAGACCAATCCTATCAGAGATAGAGAGAAAAATTGGCCTGACCTCAGCAATTTCTCACAATGTCCTCTAAAGCATTTCCTTGTGTGTCAATAATAATCAATAATCAATACATGTATGTGCTAATGGCATAATAATACTTTATAAGTTATTGAGGGAAGGAAGGAAATGCTGCCCACCAGCACGCTGGCAACAAGCATCATCCTCTCCTTCCACTGTGCTTTCAAGCCAAGGGATGCAAATTAAAAATACCAAAAGTTACAGGCGATATATTCAGGATACATTCAGGATTCGATAAGAAACGAAACAATTCTTTCAATCCCTGTAATTATTGTACCTTAACTCTTTCCCATACAAGATCTGGTTTTGATATCCTTAATAGAGAAGGCTTGGGAAAACATTGAAACAAAAGAAGAAACTGCTGATAATCCGCAGTTTCTCCTTTTGTCTCAATATTTTCTGTGCCATATTTTACACCAATCTTATCTTTATAATAACACCCATTTTGTCAATTGTGGTAGTTTTTGAAGTGGATAACCCTAAAATTTTGTCAATCGGGAAAGGTTCATTAATATCCAAATAAAGTAATTTTCATAAAATTTATAGCAAATGAAAGAACAATGCATAAGCTTTCATTCGATACCATTCTTACATCTGTAGGTCAATATTCAATCAAGATATGGCCCAAAAAGTTTTGAAGTGACTGAACAAATTTATAGGGTTAAGGGTTTAGATTAGGGTTTTGAGCAAAACCCCCAACAACCAAACTGCAAACATCGCTCAAAATGTTTCTCATATAATTTTCTAAAGATTAACTATGTTTACATAATGCCCCTGCACAAAAACGCCTTGTATTGCAAAGTATTTACCAAATTTTCGTCGAAAATCGCAACTTTAGGAAAATTAATTAACATCCATTAATATGCAAATGAATTCTAATTTGCATAACATAACTGAAAATGAAAAAGCAAGTCATAAGCTTTCATTTGATACCATTTTGACACCCATGGGTAATCATTTAATCAAGATAGGACTGAATTCATTTTAAGAATTTGAATGAACACTTTAGTAGGATTAAGGGTTTAGATAAGGGTTACCGTGAAAAGCCCCAACCGCCAGAGTGCAAGCAGGCTCAAATTGTTCATAGTAAAAAAAATTAAGATTAACCATGTTTACAAAATTCGCCCTGGACAAAATTGGCAATTTTAAGGAAAATCATTAATATTTATGAATATGCAAATGAGCTAATTTGCATACAATAACTACAAATGAAAAAAAAAAACCAAGTCATAAGCTTTCATTTGATACCATTTTGACATATGTAGATTAAAATTCAATCAAAATATGACCAAATAAGTTTTTGTATATTTGAATATAATTTTGTATAGGGTGAAGGGTCTTACATAAGGGTTACAGCCAAAAGCCCCAACGACTAGAGTGCAAACAACGGTCATCTTGTAGCATTTGTTATAAGCTTTCAGAAAACCATACCCTTCAACATTCCCCCTGTGGGGGGGAAGCATCTTCGCTAGCCAAGGTCGAACCCACCTACGTTTGTATTCACCCTTGGCGGATTTAGTCCGATTGTCTTGAAATCGCGAAGCGCCGCCTAGCGGTTGTTCTGTTGGTTGTTTACGTCCATTATTGATGACGTCATTAACGCGCGTTGTCTTTCGCGTCAAACGTCATGCGGATTATGTAAAAGTTAGCTGCTTTTATGGTCGAATTGTCGAAAGTATAATAATTCGTCGATTAAAGTTAGGGAATTCCTGTCTATTGCAGTGAAATTCTTAGGAAAAATCGCCCATCTTCGCATTTTTGAGTTGCAAATGCAATGCTTTTCCCGCCCGTTGTCATGATTTGGTTACTCATAACAAATGTGTCGGTCCATAATCTGATTGGTTCCAGCGAGACCTCGCTGGAACCAATGAAAACGCTTTCCAGGAGACCAAGAAAATCGGACTAAATACGCCAAGGGTGAATACAGAAACGACGTTACGTCGTAGATGTCACCTTTGGCTTGCGAAGATGGGGGGGAAGGAGCATACGGACGGTTACCAGAGTACACAAATCACGGCCCGACAACAAATAATTCGACTGTTAATGCGCCTCTGCACATCAATGATATGCAACAGCGAGTGTGTCACGATACTATTCGCATACAACTAAAAACGATACAGGAAACCAGCAGTTAACTACTATACAGGGCGTCCAAATGAAAACGGAGCCCTAATTCAAAGTCAAATATTTTAAAACCTTTGCAAAGAATATAATTTTTGAATTTGCAGTACTAGAGATACATTATTTTTGTATATATTCGAAATATGTATTGGTTCAAAAGTTATATGCATTTAAATAATGATAAAAAACCACTTTGACATTGATTTTTGAGTCTTTTCTTCGTAAAAGCGTACTAGCGGTCAGCTATTAAATTATTTTCTGTTGTACATGTACGAACCGATTTCCTCAAAATTTAGTATAACTATACACGTGCCGCACATGCAAATTGAGTCCATATGGCGGTTGTTTGACTTCATGTTAAAGCACTTGTCATTTGAGCGCTGAACAACATCTTGGTCTGTAAGAAAGTAAGTGTATAGTTGTGATTTATGAATCTGTGATATAATTTGATATTTTGTTTTTATTCATTTTGGCTTTACCGCAGGCTAGCTCTACTTTAATAGCTTAATTATTGGCGGACTAGATGAAATGGAAATGCGCTACTGTGAATAAAATGTTTCAAAATTTCTTTTGTGTTGTCATGAATATATTAACCAATAGGGTTCGGCTTTCTCGTGTAAACAAATACGTCATCGTCACGCCTCACTGGTCTAAAAATAGATTGGGAATCCTCTATCGTACAAATATGGCTGTGAATCTCGCGAAGTTTTTCCACGTTCAACTTGCCGAAGATGACGTTCTAAGAGTTGGATTGCCGTAATCATTTGTTGAGAAACATTATAATTCAGAGTTGAGAAGGTTAGTGCACTGTCGTGTACTTTTTAAGATCGGTAACTATGAAATAACCAGTTGACAAGTAATGTTTACACATACGGTCCTGCCTTGGCTTCGTCGTGCCGCTCGTGCGTACTCGCTTACCCTTTCCAAAACGACAAAATGTCATGTTGGGCCATATTGAAAAATGGCTGCAGATGACAGAACGGATGTGAATATTTTTAGTGTTTTATGTCAGAGAAAATATCGAGGCAAAAGAAGAATGATCATCAATATCCAAAGAAGTTATTCACACTCAGTTTGTCTGCTGTGCAGGTCTTTTCAATTAGGTCGATCATCATTTTCTTCTTTTGCCTCAATGTTTTCCCCAAGAATTTTCTGTTGTGAACGTCAAAACCGATCTTGTTTGGGAAAGGATTAATCTTGAAAAAAACTAGAATTTGTCGCTGATTGTGATTTGATACCCCCCACAGGCTTTCACTACAGCACAGGGCAATAACTCACAAAATAAGCAAGGGTAGAGTTATGCTCTTTGTACGTTGCACTTTTCTTGGTGAGATCTATCTACCCGCGAAGTTTCATGATCAAAGCTACTTTACTTTCAGATTTTTCGATGTTTTTTCTGTTTAAGCTGCTGAGGAATCTCAAGAAAAAGCGTTTGTCATTTCTAGTCTGTCTGCGTATCTGGAATCAATGTTGCATGTTGAATGTGCACAATGTTTCGTAGTTTTAGTTCCCGTCTGCATTATCTATGATCGACTAATATCTCGCTTGAATATAATAATTTTTCGCTAACACTGTTATGAAAAAATTGTCCGATTCATCACCGATAAACAAAATATTAGACTGGTACCCGGCAAACGTTGTTGAGGGATTTCCCATCATCAATCTATTTTTAGCACTCGATCCCGCGAAAATCGTTCCTCATTGTGAAGCGTCAATTAATTCAATGAGTGTAAGCACGCGCTGCAAAACGGAAAGATCGATATCGTGTTTGAATGGTTTTCTTGGTGCATTCATTTGAACGCCAATCATTTCAAAACTAAATGATATTTTTTAACAAAATCTTAAATGCTTATAGGAATCTGTTATTTCTATTGCATATCTAAATTTGGTGGAGAAATATTACTTGATACATAAGAAATATATTTTCGAAAATGGGTTCCTATTTTTTGGACACCCTGTATAATATGGGGTCTAGAACATAGTACCTTACGGTTTGTGATTCGGCCTTTGTTTACACAGATTTACCATATAGTCTAGGGGCCAACCCCAAAAAGAGGCCTAGAAAGTGGTTTTCTTTGGACCAATAGTCCAGAAAGATTCCGATGGTACAGTGAGTTAGGGTAACCATTGGGGCTTTATTTTATGGTGGATGCCAGAACTGAAAGTGGTGCAGATTTTTTCCAGGGGCAGATAACTCTACCCACCAAAAAATGAAATAAACAGTTTTTTAGTTTACCATGAATCGAAATTGTTACTTTTTTCCTCAATAACTTTTTGTTTTAATTGAAATATTATATATGCCAAAAAATAATTAGTAATAGAATAGTCGGTTTTTAAAACACATTTACCGTAATTGCCCTAATAAATGTTCATTCACCAAAATAGAAAAAATCACTCTAAAATAATTAAGAAAAGTTTTTTCAAACTTATCTTTTTAAACGTTGATGATAGAAAAGTTTAGACACCATAGGGATATTTTGAAGTCAATTAGGTTTCGTTCCAGGATGACTTTTGCAACAAATGTCGGTGTGATTTTTTTCTGGGGGCAGACAACTCTTACCACCAATAAGGGCATGTTCAAAGAAAGGCTTTATGACAAAACATGTTTACAATCTAGTTCTCGCAAAAGTAAACCAATGTTCATTAAACTAGAGCAGAACAAGTATGATAATAGGTTCTTCAATTAGTTTGATTATTGGCCAGATAGGACCAGAAAGTCCTGAGTTATCTGCCCTTGAACATCAAAAATAGCTATTTTAGACTTTGTTTACCATCTAGCATCCACAAATATTGACCAATGAAAATTAAACTTCTGCATAATGATGAGGACCATAAGATCTCTAATGAGTGTGATTTTCGGCCTGATCGGATAAGAAAATTATGAGTTATTTGCCCTTGAATTTGACAAAATTGCCGTTTTTGACTGTTTTCGACTTTGTTTACACTCTAGCATTTATATAAATATTGACCAATCAAGTTGAAATCAGGACATTATGTTGCTGATTATAAGATCTCTGAGGCGTGTAATTCTCAGAATGACCAGAATAGAACATCGTGAGTTATATGCCCTTGAATTTAACAGATTTGCCATTTTCGACTATTTTCGACTTGATTTACACTCGAGAATCTTCAAGTATTAAAACTTATGCATAACGATTGGAACCAAAAGATCTCAGATGAGTACAATTTTCAGAATGATCGGGACATAAATTCATGAGTTACTTGCCCTTGAATTTTACAAAATTGCCGTTTTACGACTATTTACGACTCCGTTTACACTCTGGAGTGTATAATTATTGACCAATCTAGATGAAACTCATACATAAGGATTGGGACTATAATATCTCGATTGAGTACAATTTTCAGAATGATCGGGACATAAAGCTATGAGTCATATGCCCTTGAATTTTACAAAATTGCCATTTTCGACTATTTTCGACTCCGTTTACACTCTAGCATGTATAATAATTGACCACTTTAGTATCTACAACTAGAGACCAATCAATTTGAAACTTGGTCATAATATTGTTGACCATGAGATTGCGACTGAGTACAATTTTCAGAATGATAGGGACATAAAGTCATGAGTTATATGCCCTTGAATTTTACAAGATAGCCATTTTCAACTATTTTCAACTCTGTTTACACTCTGGAGTGTATAATTATTGACCAATCTAAATGAAACTCATACATAAGGATTGGGACTATAATATCTCGATTGAGTACAATTTTCAGAATGATCGGGACATAAAGCTATGAGTTATATGCCCTTGAATTTTACAAAATTGCCATTTTCGACTATTTTCGACTCCGTTTACACTCTAGCATGTATAATAATTGACCAATTCAAATGAAACGTAGACATAAGGATTGAGACTATGATATCTCGATTGAATACAATTTTCAGAATGATCGGGACATTAAGTTATGAGTTATATGCCCTTGAATTTTACAAAATTGCCGTTTTCGAATATTTTGACTTGGTTTACACTCTAGCATTTACAATTATTAATTAATCCAAATGAAACTTTTATACAATGTTGGTGACCATAAGATCTAGGACGAGTATAATTTTCAGAATGATCGGGACTGAAAGTCATGAAATATGCCCTTGAATTTTACAAAATTGCTGTTATAGACTATTTTCGACTTGGTTTACACTCTAGCATCTACACTTAATGACCAATCCAAATGAAACTTGGACACAATCTTGGTGACCATAAGATATAGAATGATTTTAATTTCAGTCCGGCAGGATCAGAAAGCTGTGTTTTTGTGCCCTTGAATTTGATAAAAACTGATGTTTTTACTTTGGTTTTACTCTAACAACCACAGATTTTGGCCAGTCGAGACAAAAAACGAAAATATAATGTTGGTGACCATTCTTATAAGACGAATACAAATTTCGACATAATTGGGCCAGAAGTTGTTAAGTTATCTTCCGTTGAATTGGACAAAATTTCCATTTTGACTTTATTTTCAGTCAAATAACCAGATAGATTGACAAATCAAGACGATATTTGATGGGTAGAATGTTTCCGACGTTGTTTTTACTCTAAAAACCACACATAGTGAACAATCAAGACAAAACTTGGACACCAGAGATATATTTGATAGTGTTAATGTGAATCTGACATCCTGAGTTATAAGCCTTTAATTTTGACAAAATTACCATTTTTGACTTTGTTTTCATTGCAAAAGACACACATGTTGATCGGTCGATACAAAACGTGGACAAAATGTAAGTGACCACAAGATATGGTTCAGTTTTCAGCCTGATCATGATCCAACAATTTTAATTGCTTTCCCTTGAACTTGACAAAACTGCTGTTTACGAGTGTTCAGTTTTGCAGTCACAACTACTAATTGATTTGAATAAAACTTGGGCTCATATTATCTTGGTTTAGGTGAGCGATTTAGGACCATCATGGTCCTCCTGTTATCTATTAAGAATATCTGACAATCAAAACTCCTTTTCAAGGATTTGCGTTAAATGTCATTTGAAAACGCGAAATTCGAAAGTTACAGGTAAATATTGCTTACATTTTAAGCACACAAAGTCTGGGCGATGAAAGACGTACAGACGATCGGACTGACAAAATGGACAGTAGAATTTATTAATTATTAACATATTCTAAATTGTCTCCTTCTACATTACTTCTATCAGTCTTTTTCGAAGATTTGGGTGCAAAATTGACTTATCTGCCAATAAATAAGCAATCAGCCATTTCCGAGAGAAAACTTCAAATTTTCAAAAAATATGTCAACTTGTGGACATTGATTAAACATGCTTTATCAAATGACATGTCATGTTAGAAGTTTAAAAACATTTCCGGGTAGATCTACTTGGAAATGTATTTTCATAGTTTTAAGCAGATCTATGAGTTTTTGGCTTTTAAACGACATCATGAAGTAGAAGGGGGTAGACATAGCTTAAACTGTAGATTTCTTAGAATTCAAGATGATTTTTGGTATAAGAAAATTACAATTACGTAGACTATTCAAATGTGATTTCTTTCCATAAAAATAATTTATCAATTAGATAAAAATGGTAGTATAAAAACAATTTCTTACGAATACTATTTAACCTTAATTTCAAGTGGGTGGGGTAAGAAAAGTGCTTGTAAAAAAAATTTGCACCACTTTTGATTATGGCATCCACCCTATTCTAACGTCCCATTGAACTAACAATCACCTGGTACCAACAGATTTTTTCTGGACGATTGGTCCAATAACAATTCATTTTGCGGGACGGGCCCCTAGACTAATATAAATCATACTCCGACACTGACCTCAATATTTCAGGTTGGATAAATACGTTGCTTAGCTGGAAGGCCTTTGTTCCACTCAGCAAACTGACCTACTGTGTATATTTGGTCCATCCGTTAGTTATGATGACTTTCTACGCAAGCCGAATGGTTACAACATATTTCACAGAATTCGAAGTGGTAAATATACTTAACTCCTTTACTGCCTTACCCCGAATATGACTCGAAATAAAATTGCTTCCTATATGCATATACCCCAAGTGTTGCCCGGGGTAAATTAAATTCCATACACCAATATCATCAAAACAATATGAAAGGAAATCAACATTTTTATATGGACATACGTGTCTAAGAAATTATTATTAGAAATATTTTTAACTATGACAAATTCTGGTAGGAGCACAAGATCAAATTTTGCAAGCATGTATGTTATAGTAAAACCCCAAAATTCTTCCGATAACAGTATAAATGTAATACGACTCAGAAAATGACAGAATTGACATAAAACTGTCAAATTATTAGTCCCTTACCGGTTACCGGTTGGGGGACTATAGGTTTGCTCGATTCCGTCCGTCCGTTTGCCCGTCTGTTCGTCATACTTTTGTCTGGGCTTTATCTTATAAACCATATGTGCTAGCAACTTAAAACTTGATACTCTTATAGATCTCATTGAGGAGAAGTGTCATGTTCAAGATCTGTAACTCTGCCACGCCCACTTTTGAGTTATTGCCCTTTGTTGTTTTTACCCTAACATTCTTGTCCGGAATATATCTCCTAAATCATAAGTGCTAGCAACTTCAAACTTTGTACACTTATAGATATCATTGAGGACAAGTGTTATGTTTAAAAATTGCAACTCTGCCACACCCACTTATTGAGTTATTGCCCTTTGTTGTGTTTACCCTTACAATTTTGTCCGGAATATATCTCCTAAATCATAAGTGTTAGCAACTTTAATCTTTGTACACTTATAGATCGCATTGTGGACAAGTGTCACGCTATTTCTTGGAAACCATTGGCTTGATTTCAATGAAACTTTGTAGAAAGCTTTGCTACAAAGAGGAGATGCGTATGCCGTCGAGGTTACCCGGTTCGGCAATTAAATTCAGAGTTACTGTCCCTGATTAGTGAAGTCATATACATAATTTCTCATTATATGATTATCTTGAATTGTTTATACCAATTACTGTTTTCTTGTTATTCTAGTCATTAGTGACTCATAAGCCATTCGTATGGCTGGGTAGTACTCTTTGTTTGATCATTATATAATTTGACTTCTGTGTATATGCGTTTGTGCGCATATGGTTTGTGAATGATCGTATGTATGAGCATCCGAACGAATGCATATATCTAACGTCGATAACCAAATTAATTCAAATTTTTATTGTAACATTGTTAACAATGTACTTTGTGTCACTTTAATAAAATATGAAACTACTACATACAGAATAAACAATTTCGGTGGGGGATATCAATTCAACGAATCTTCTTAATTTGTTCACAGGTATACCTTTTCCTAGCCCACACAACAATGTCGTTCGGAGTGGCGTTCCTTTTATCCATCTCCTTCGAGGTGCCCATGATGCGACTAGAGAAGGCACTCCTGTACAAAGGGAAACAGAACTAACCTTACCGTGCTTTTTCAGGATTATCCCTTTAAATATTAGATCTTTTTTTTTACTTTTTCAGTGTTAATAATAATATTATTGTGAGAAAAAAGAAAGAAATGTCAATTAGATTTGAATAAATAGAGGATAATCGTTTATTTCAGTGTGAGATTGATTTTTAGTTCATTGAGTGAACAACAAAAGCTTTATTTTCACGAGTGGCGAAGCCACGAATGAAAATGTACATGCAGCTTTCGTTATTTACGTAATGAACTATCAATCGGTCTTACTCGAAAAACAAACGATTTTTCTATTTCTTTAATGCAATTATTAGACAAAATGCCAAATATTATGAAAGCGCGTCATTTTGCACGTGACTTCTATGCAACTCTCATGATGACGTCACTTATTTGGTCCGGCTTATATAACGTCAGATAGGGTGAAATGAACGAAAGCGGGGCACAAGTTTTTGATAATTTCACTGGATAGGCGGTGAGTTTATCAAAATGATAATCTACCGATATTTCCCGATAGTCCACCGAAAAGCATTAAAGAACGTTTTTTTATCATTTATCTTTCTTGTACAACTTTTTACCATGGATATAATTTGAAAAATAAAAATGATATATTATAAATATAAATGCCTCTTTTTTGGCGTAAATATCTTTGTTCAAGATGTATTTGAGCCAGGATCTAGAAAAAAGTCCCCTATAGCATTAGAGAACACCATGGTTCCAGATCAGCCTGCATATACATGCAGTCTGACCAGGTACCATGTTGTTCTCAAATAGCTTCCTCATGGTCTGTATTTGAGAGTAACACGAATGCTGGCAAGACAGCATCTAGGCACAGCCTGATCTCTGGCTGTCTCAAATGCTATAAGGTACGTTTTTCCAGATCCTGGCTCATTTATAATTTGAACCCTTCAAGAGCGATATTTGTCAGTTTTCTTGATGTTTATTCCAAATAGTCGTATTTTACATTTGTTTGAAGCTACTTACCAGTATGGCGTCGTTTTTCTCCAAAAAACTCGTATCGGTAGCTTATACAATCAAATATGCAGTTTCGATAGTGTTTTTAATAAATGAAAATCAATGTTCTCCTTGTATCACTATTTTCTATGCATGCACATCCACGCGTGACATGATTTATCTTGTCGTATTCAATTGCTGAAGTAAATTATTGTACCGACTCTTCAAAAAGCCGTGGATTTGAAGTCCATATCAGAGGTATCATTAAGGTAAAAGAAGAACTAGTTACCTTTATTTGGTAGACGCAGTCACTCCGAAGACAGCAATTAGCAAAGACTTGACCGGACAATTCTTTGCTACGACCAATCTGTGTTTTTTATAATGTCAGGAGCACGCAACACAGAAGTACTGAGCACGAGCGACAGATGCGCCTTCGACTCGGGAAATGTTTACAGACACCCCCCCCCCCCCCCCAAAAAAAAAAAAAAAATCACAAAGGTGTTCTTTCCTCGAAGGTTGTTAATACTTGTAACTTGCTTTCAATGTACATGTTTAAAGCATCTCTTCCAAGCCGTCGTGCGTCTTTATAAATCGTGCGGACATTTTTAAAACACAATATTTATAAGGACGCATGACATGCTGTAAGAGAGGCTTAAGACTGTGTCTGACTAACATGTTATTCTCGTTTTCTCAATCCTCAATATTATCAATTGATGTTATTACAACAAACATTGTTATTAATATAATTTAATAACGTATTGTATTCATGCATTGGCCAAAATCCTACTCTAATGAATAATAATTATGAACGCTGTTATTTATGTAATGTAAAACCACCCATATTCACCAGATATTCGCGCGATTTTTCGTAAAAGGGGCACATGCAGGGGTTTCAGCGATCAAAATGAACTTCAATAGAAATTTCCTTGCGAAGAAATAATAAATCCATGTAGGTTGACCATTCCATACGATGTTTCTTGAAGTTATCGTTTTACCTCTGATAACCTAGGGTGGTAACAGCGCTAGAACCCCCCTTTTCCAAGACGTGACCCCATTTCATCTTGCATACCGTCTAGTTACATGGTTGAGGATAAGATGGTACAGCAACAACAAAATCTGTAGAATCTTTCAATTGATCTATATGAGCCGGGATCTGGAAAAACGTCCCTTAAAGCATTTTTAAAAATTGAGTTTCAAGATCAGCCTGTTGTCAAATGCTGTCCAATGTGCACCCATGCTTCTCTTTGTAAGTTACTACAGGTAACGAAGCAGCTATCAAAGAACAACATGGATCCTGATCAGACTGTGCGTATGCACAGGCTGATCTGGATCTATGTTGGGCTCAAAGGCCTTAAGGGACGTTTTTCCAGATCCTGGCTCATATGTATGACCGATACCAATGTAGTTTGAAGCAACTCTGTACAAAAGTCGTGGAATTGGTATACGTGATTGACCATTTAAACAACACATGATAGAAATATTCACGAACAACTCATATTGTTTGTCGTCGGTTGCCTCAATGGGTGGCTATAATCATCAAACGTTATCTAATATCATTGGGTATTGTGCATCAAAGGATGTACAAAGCTACGGACAGATTTGCCTCGCTTTAGGTAAGATATTTTGCAATAACTTTCATATTTCTGCTTCAATTTCCAAACCAAACGATTTGCTGCATGTATACTGTCCTATTGAGATTTTTCCTCTCTTTTATATTTGACCTCCTTGTATATTTTATCAAAATTGATCCAAACCGACCAGAAAAGTGACTAAAAATCAGATCGTTTCTCTGGCCGATTTGGATCAATTTTTGGGAAAAGCATGAGGAGTTCTTGAATAAGTCACACATCTGAGAAAGGGGCGCAGTAAGGCGGGGTACATGCAACAAACAACTCGAAAATGGACCTATAAATAAAAAAAAAGGTTACTGTACAACTTCTTACTTGAAGCCCGGCTAACTTGGACGTAGTCGTTATAATTTTGTTTTCTGGTCGTTTGGGACACTTTTTTGGAAAAATGTACAAGGAGTCCTCAAACAATTCATATATCTGAGAAACGAGCTCAGTAAGGCGGAGTACATACAACAAGCGCTTTAAAAATTAATGCAGAAATAAAGAAGTTATTGAAAAATATTTGAATAGAACCGATATTATATTTCAGTAGTTGTTATCCCACGATGAACAATCTTAACCGTGCTAATGCACGGTGGAGATTGTGCATCATGGGATGGATGACGAATACGGACAAAATAATCTTGATTCTGGTAAGATATTTTGCAATAACTTCCTTATTTGTCCGTCAATTTTCAAAAGGTTGGTTGCATGTACCCCACCTCACCGAGCTCTTTCATCGGATGTATGGCATATAAGATAAACCCAACCGACCAGAAAGCGAAATGGTAACGACTACGGCCAAATTAGCCACGCTTCAGGTAGGAATTTATGCAATAACTCTCTTATTTTTGCGTCAATTTTCATGCAAGTTGTTGCATGTACTCCGCCTTACTCCGCCTTACTCCGCCCTTTTTCTCAGATGTATTACTTATCTGGAAACTTCTTGTACTTTTCTCAAAAACCGATCCCAACCGACTTGAAAAAGGACCTGAATTTTTTGTCGTTTTTTCTGGTCGGTTTGGATCATTGTTTGGACAAAGTACAAACTTTCTACAGGAAAGAGCTCAGTAATGCGGGTTGCATGCAACAAACCGCTTGAAAACTGACTCAGAAATAAGAAAATTATTGCACCATTTCTTACCTGAAGCGGGGCAAATTTCCGTATTCGTTATCCATCTCATCATGCACAGTCTCCACCGTGAAATGGTTCTGTCTGTACACTAGAGAAATCCAAGTGTGTGTGATTAAGGTAGAATACCCGTAATGTGGCCATTTTAAAATTCATAAAACATCGAATTATTTTGAGCTTAGTCATTACGTATCCGAATATTTTCGGGTGCGGTCGTTTTCGACGTCGCCCGAATAATTCCGACGTCGCGCGAATCTTTTAGGGGTAGACTATCTGAGCCTAACTTTTTTGTTGTTGAGTTGTAACCAATAACGAGGATCCGTAGTAAGATTGTATGAAAACGTACTGTAATCAATTATTCGAAAAATACTCTCAATGCAAATACAAAGGTACATAAAGGGTACATGTACATGACTAGAAATCTGAACCTGTCGTTCAGTGTCTGATATTTATTGACACTATGTCGTCAAAGATTAACCCTTTCCCAAACAAGACCTGGTTTTGACGTCCCTAATAGTAAAGGCTTGGGAAACATTGAAACAAAAGTTCTCCTGTTGTCTCAATATTTTCTAAGCTGTATCATACAAAAATCACATCTTTATCGACATTCATTTTGTCATCTGCAGCAGCTTTCAAATTAGATCACACTAAACTTTTGTCGTTTTGGAAAGGGTTAATCTCCTTACCAGGCGGCAAAAGTTTTGACTGTTCGGATTTCAAAGATGTTGTAAACGGCAATTTCAAGTGAACCAATTGTAAATTTTGTTTTGTCATTGCATGTAGAAAAAAATGTATGAAATGAGGGAATTGCTTGTAACAATAAATTTCTTCATCTTCCACAATGATTTAAAGCCTTTTCTTGCGAGGGAGTCAAAAGGAGTCATTGTGTAATAATGGGTTATAACGAAACTTTAGAAAGAAGAATGTATATAAATAATTGAATAAATGTTGTGGTTTTAAAGCCCTTTAAAATCACAAGTTTGTTTCTTTTATTCTATTCATGTGACATAGCAAAGTGTAACTAGTTCTCAAATGAAGAAAAGATTTTCAATATTGTTTCTATATAAACAAGATGGTTCATCACATGACAAAAATGGTGGATAACTAGAGATTTTTCGGACATTTACCTAAATTGGTTAGTACTGCTCAATTCACAAAAGCATTTGAAGAAATTATTGTGTATGTTTTATAATGGAATAATCATCAAGAAACGCATATTTTTCTATGTAATTTGCCCAAAGAGCAAAATTTTATTCAAAAGTTAGGTATGTTCGAGTCTTTGTCAAAATACCATATTATCACAAAAACTTGCTACATATTTCACTTTACTTTGAAATAAATTTCATGGAGATTCAAAATCGGTATTATTCTCATTTTATGCATATCATTAAAGGAGGTTATCAAATATTCTAATCCAAAAATAGTTTTAAGTAACAATGATTGTGCTCCTAAAATACACTTTTTATTTTAGTAAAATCAACTGTTGTAAAGAAAACAACCCTAGAGAAACACTGAGCTCAAAACCAAATGAAGAACAAGAGTGCCTGAAAGGCACCGATATCGCTCACCTGAGTTCTTTGTGCATTTGATTGTGTACAACATAAATTTTGTTGTAAACAAATATACATGTCACATTAAATTATTGTTATGTAAATTAAATTTCATATTTTCCAATGAATGCAATGAAGTCACTTTGGTATTCATCCATTTTGCATGTAGTGTCGTTTGCATACATATTATCTATCAAATACCATGTGCTGTTCCAGTTTGATTTTTATAATCAAGATTGAACTTTTACGATTAAATTTTGAAACATCAGAATGATACAATACAAGTATTAATATGCTTAATGCGATAAGCCCCGCCTTGCCTCATCAACATTTATTTACCTATCAAAACGTCTACAACCAAGTGTTTGAAAAGACTCACTCAATGAGCATGTTTGCTATGATTGGTTTAAATTGGCCCCATGGTTGATTTTCAAAGAATTTCTTTATGATTTTTTAAAGTCTGATAAGCCTTGCCCTGCAACACTCAACTTTTTTAACAAATAAAAAAATTACAAACAATTGTTAGAAAGAGTAACTCAAGCAATATCCCTGCCAAAATTGGTTCAAATTGGCCAAAAAGAATTTTCTTACCATTTCTCCTAGTCGAAAAAGCCTCATCCTGTCATACACATGTACCCATATTCTTGACGAATCAGAAATTTGAAAAAAAGAAATAAAAAGGGGTACCACAGGAATATTCATGGATAATTTGGTATAATTTGGTCCAACGGTTAAGGAGAAGAAAAAATTCAAAGACGTGTTTAATGATTTCTCAAAGTCTGAAAAGCCCCGCCCTTCGACACCCACATTTTTTGACAAATCAAAAATTCATAAATATGTATTGAAGACAGTCACTCAAGAGAATTCCTGCCAAGTTTGGTAAAAATTGGACCCATGATTGATATTCAAAGAATTTTCTCATTTCTGTTAGTCTGATTAGCTCCACCCTGCCACGCCAACATTTCTTGACGAATCAAAAAACTGAAAACAATTTTTGACAAGGGTCACTCAAGGAACATTTCTGCCAAGTTTGTTAAAACTTTATGATATGGTGAAGGAGAAGAAGATTTTTGAAGAATTATTCAACGATTCCCCTAAGTCTGATAACCCCCACCCACGCACACATTTTTGACAAATCAGAAATTCATGGACATGTATTAAAGACAGACACTCAAAAAACATTTCTGCCAAGTTTGGTACAAGTTGGACCAGCGGTTGATTTTTAGCTCGACTTTTCGAAGAAAATGAGAGCTTATACTGTCACCCGGGCGTCCGCGTTGGCGTCGGCGTTGGCGTTGCCGTCGGCGTTCAACAAAGGTTAAAGTTTTTTCAAACATCAATGAATTCCATACTATCAAAGGGATTCAACTCAAACTTGGAATACTTATTCACCATCACACCTTCTACCTTACTACCAAGGCCCATGACCCTGGCTCCACTATATTTGGAGTCATGCCCCTTTATACTAAGCAACTTAGAAAGTCGAGCGCGCTGTCTTCGGACAGCTCTTGTTAAAGAATTTTCTAATAATTTCTCCAAGTCTGATAAGCCCCGCCCTGTCACGCCCACATTTTGTGACGAATCAAAAATTTGAAAACAATTTTTGACAAGGGTCACTCAAGGAACATTTCTACCGAGTTTGCTAAAACTTGATGATATGGTTAAGGAGGAGAAGATTTTTGAAGAATTATTCAACGATTTCTCTAAGTCTGATAAGCCCCGCCCTGCTTCGCCCTTATTTTTTTACAAATCAAAAATGCATGAACATGGAGTCACCCAAGGAACATGCCTGCCAAGTTTGGTTAGGAATGACCCAGTGGTTAAGGAGGAGAAGATGTTTTTAGCAATTGTTGACGACATCCGACGACCAACGCACGACCGACGACCGACGCACGCCGGACAGAAGGTGATCACAAAAGCTCACCTTGTAACTGTAAATGATTTTTTTATTTACAACATTACCTATATGCGATGGAAAATAGTCATACATACGTGCAGTGTCATTTTCTTTTCTATTTTGACACATCGGTTATATACCATCGTACATGACACAAAGTCATGTATGCAAAAAGTTCAATCACAATGTTATGAACAGGTAAAAGGGACTAGCAACTGTTAATTAAAGCACACAATGTTCGATTTTAACCAATTTAATGATCTGCTCTAAGAGCAATTGATGAACTTTATATAGAAAGCCGCCCATGATTCAGTAAAATACACCAATAGCATTACAGTAGAGTACATACTACTTGTCAAATAAATAGTTTAAAATGTGCTTGATTATTATGGGGCAGAATCAGTGTCAAAATTATATACATGCCAAACTTGGAAAAGCAACAGGCACATACGTACAGAAATTAAGAGCTCCGAAAGTGAATGATTTAGTGAAAACGGTCAAAGAAGTAAAGGACGCCGACATGATAATAATACACACTGGCATAAACAATTTACGAGAAAAGGAAGACACTTCTGGCTGTATCAACTCGTTGATTGAGAAAATATCTTCAATGAAAGCCGAAGCCCCTGATGCCAAAATAGTAATATCAAAGGTTATACCAATAGGTAATAATTTAATCGACATCGAGAGAAGCATATACAACGCTCAGTGTGAAAAGAAAATTAGTGAAGTGTTTAACAATGAAGTTACATTCATAGACCACGGGAACCTATGTGAAAGAGGTGTACCTATAAAGTCACTGTACAGACCAGACTTAATACATTTGTCTTATCGTGGTGCGGCCATTCTTGCCGGAAATGTCAAAGAAGTTATAAATCATCAATACAGTGATAATAACAAACAAACAAATGATGACCGATTTGCTAATGAGCAAGCTCCAGGAACAACAGAGAATCGAAATGTTGAAAATGAATATGTCAGAAATGTGCGATCTCCAGTTAATGACAATGTCCGACAAACAGGTAGGAGCAGCGGTGACTACAATGTTCGGCCCAAGTACGATGAAAGGCGGAGTAATGGTGGCTATAGGAGATATGATCGGTATGACAGTGGTAAATACGGCGATCGTCGAGAGGAGCGAAACAGCAGAAAAAATGGGTACAATTATAGGCAAGTATCTGATAGAAAGTACCACTCAGTTAGGAAATGGGATAACAGTGGCACTATGTACAGAAACACTGACCATGAAACATTTATTAACAATCGACACTTCGGTAGGAGAGGGAACAACAGTGATTATAATGACAACAACAAAAGAAATGGTCGTAGATGGTAAAAGATAGTGTTAATTCCAGTGATAAAAGTGGAGTTTATTTGAATTACAAATTTATATATCAAAATGGATTTCATTGATGAACTTTGTAGATGCATGTAGATATGTATGTAAATACATGCGTACACATTGATTACACTTTGTATTTAGGTGATATGCATATACATGTATATATATAAATTATTTTGTCACCTGCCTTTAAAAGAAAAAAAATGAAAATGTCTCATTTTCTGTTTATTTTTCGATCTTCAATTTTCAGAGTTATAATCGAATCTAGATGTTGTATAATAACGCAGGAAACTTTTTGTCTTTTGGATGTTGGAACATAAATGGTTTGGAATTTAAAGCAAATGGGGTTAAGAGTAATAAATTACACGATCATGAGGTCATTAATGAATTAGATAAATTTGATATCATAGGTTTAGTAGAAACTCATGCTGGTAAAGAAACATATATATCTTTACAGGGGTACAATGTATTCCGAAAGGATCGACCCAAACACCAGAAAGCACGGAAATCATCTGGTGGAATAGCAGTTATGGTAAAACAGTCAATTAGACATGCATGCAAATTTGAACCTATATCAGATAGTGACGTTATCTGGGTACGCGTTGAAAAAACGATCACAAATTTAAATGTTGATTTGTTTGTTGCATTCATATATATACCCCCGTATTGTTCTACTTTTGGTAAGACGCATAGAAAGAACATTTTAGAGAAGCTTGAAAAAGATATTGAGCATTTTTCTTGTAAAGGAAATGTCATTTTATGTGGTGACTTCAATGCACGTACAGGTAATATTAATGATTTTGTTGATAATGATGATGATTCAAATCTACCAATCTCTTACGATGAAAAACTCGGTTTTATCATGCACAGAATTTCCCATGACCAAGGCAGTACTAACCAAACTGGTAAATGGTTAGCCGAGGTTTGCATTGATAACCAACTGTATATCTTAAATGGTCGCACTTTAGGGGATTTGACAGGTAAATTCACTTGCCACATACTGAAGGGCAGTAGTGTCGTTGATTATTTTATATATAGCAGATCTCTCTCTGATATAGTTCTTAGTATGAACGTACATGATGTTAGCCTTTTCTCTGATCACTGTTTAATATCTACTCAGATTAAAATTGAAAGAAGTACAGAAGATAAACAGTTTCGAAATAATGAAATCACACATAATATGGATATTCCTGATAAATTTGTATGGGATGAAACATCACAAAGTCGATTCAAGGAATCTCTGAACTCTGAAGAAATAAGACAGAAATTGCTAAGTATCAATAAGAAACTTGATGGCATCGATACAAATGGGACGCATATTCAAAGTGCAATTGACATGATAACCGATGTTTTGATAAGCACAGGCAACCAATCACTTCGAAGAAAAACAGTTAAAAGTAATAGACAAAAACGACCAAAGGTCTCTAAGAAATGGTATGATCATGATTGCAGAACACTGCTGAAAGACTTGAAATCAATAAAGAATGCCTTTAATAGGAATATAACATCCGACGTTTTACGTATAAAATATCACAAAAAATTCAAAGAATACAAAAGGCTAGTAAAGTATAAAAGGAGACAGTTTAGAGATTCACTGACAAACGTTTTAAATAAAGCTATGGAAGATGATCCAAAGAAAGCATGGTCGGTAATAAATGAATTGAAAAACGATAGCTTACCACCTGATAAGGCTGAACAAATTAGTAAAACACAGTGGTTTTCCCACTTTGAAAGCCTATTAAATGATAATTCTAGTAAAATTGATGAAAACAGAGAGAGAGATGTCCAAGATGAACTTAAATCCTTTGAAAACAAAGTCCCGTTGGCCAATTTAGACTACCAAATAACAGATAAAGAGATATATGATGCCTGCAAAAAACTAAACAATAATAAATCTAGTGCATTTGACATGTTGCGTAATGAAATGATAAAATCAGCGCTTCCATTCATTAATAAGACTCTTCTTAAACTATTTAATATTCTTCTGAGAACAGGTATTTTCCCTGCGTCATGGACTGAGGGTATCATTATACCCATTTACAAGCAAGGCCCCTTAACCGACCCTAACAACTATCGTGGAATTACATTAAACAGTTGCTTCGGCAAATTATTTTGCCACATACTTAACAACAGGATTTCGGCCTTTCTAGAGCAACGCTCTTTTATTAAAAGAGAACAAGCTGGTTTTAGGACAAACTTCCGTACGTCAGATCAAATATTTATTTTGAAAACAATTGTAGACAAATATATCCAAAATTCACAAAGAGATAATAAGCTCTTTAGTTGCTTTATTGATCTGAGAAAAGCGTTTGATACGGTATGGCACGATGGTTTGCTGCTTAAACTCCAAAAAGCAGGTGTAGATGGTAATGTGTATAACTTAATAAAATCCATGTATCATAATTCTACATCACGTATTAAATGCAAACACAAATTAACAGACCCTATTACCATTAAACAGGGGGTCCATCAAGGTAATGTTTTAAGTCCTCTATTGTTCAACATTTTTATTAACGATATCGGATCGGACTTGTGTACAGAAAATGCTCCAATGATTCATGACACAAAAGTAAATCATTTGCTTTATGCAGATGATTTACTTTTACTTTCAACATCACAAAAAGAGTTACAAGAAAATCTTAATAGAGTATATGAATATTGTAAAAAGTGGGGTCTGAGAATAAATGTAGATAAATCTAAAATCATGACATTCACTAGAGGAGGTCGTTTACAGAAGGAACATAGGTTTTATGTAGGTGGATGCGAATTGGAACACGTGAAGCAATACAAATATTTAGGGGTTGTTATTTCTAACACAGCAAAATTTTCTGCTGCTGAAAAATCACTGAGTCAGAAAGCAAGGAGAGCTCTTTTTTCAGTTAAACAAAGTATATTTGATAAGGATGTGAAACCATCCGTTATACTTAAAATATTTGATGCACTCGTGAAACCAATCTCATTATACGGAAGTGAAATTTGGGCAGCTTTTAAACCATCTTTTAAGAACAAAACATTAGATGAATTGTTCGACTTATCGGTTAAAGGAAGTGACGAATTTGATAAAGTTTTGATAAAATTTTGTAAATATGTTTTAGGAGTACACTCAAAGGCCTGTAATATTGCTGTTTTGAGTGAACTGGGGCAATTACCAATGCTGATAACTATCTTAACAAGTTCTGTTAATTTCTGGTTACATGCTATTAATTCTAGTGAAGATTCATTGCTTAATAAGGCATACTTAGAACAATTAAATACTTCCAGTAATAAAGCAACTTGGGTGCAATTTGTGAAGACTAAGTTGCAAGAATTAGGATTCTCTCATATCTGGAATAATCAGTTTTCTTTTAATCCAAATGCTTTCCTAGATGCGTTTAAACGCAAATTAATAGATAGATTTGTATCCTATTGGAAACGTCGCTTCTCAAACACCGAGGATATGAGAAAATTACAGACATATAAGTTATTCAAATCTGAATTCAAATTTGAACCTTACCTTAACGCTTTATCGGATAAAAGATATAGAAAATGCTTAAGTTCATTTCGAATAAGTGCGCATCGACTTAGAATTGAGCAAGGCAGATACCATGGTGAATCTGAAGAACAGAGGTTGTGTAATACATGTAACAAGATAGAAAATGAAATACATTTTTTATTTAGCTGTACTAAGTATTCTGCTCAAAGACAAGTATTATATGAAGATTTGAATACAACAGACTTTATTCACAGTGATGATAACAATGTCACGTTTTCAAGAATGTTCAACAGCAAAAATGTGCGAATTATGCAGTCTGTCGCGTCTTTTATCAATGAATGTCAAATTGTTTAAGTTTTGGACTCCAAACCAATTATGACTTCCAGCAATTTGTTGCTTTATCCCATGCACACATGTTTCATTGAAAGCAGCATATGTGTATGTTATGTATTTAATTGAATGACATTTATTAGCCCTTTCAAACAACAAAATATCAATTGTTTAAAGATCAATGATTTTAAAATATGTTCCAGGCAAATAGATTTACTAATGTCTCTGTAAATATAAATGTACCCTGAAAAGAGAAGAGGAAATTTGTTATCAGCTTCTTCTTTTCTCTTAAGGGTTCTTAATACCATGAATAGGCTCGTCAAAATCAGTACTTGTTTTGAAAAGGGTAAGTGATGTTTTTGCATTTGTGTTTGTGTGTTTATGTATGTTTAAATGTATGCCTTTAACCCACGAATGGGTATAATTGAGCATTATTAAATATTCTTATTATTATTCTTATTCTTATTCTTAATATTCTTATTCTTGTAATTTTGTATCATGTTCAATTGTCAATTGTATTTTTTGTATTGTAAAATGCTAACTATATATTTTATAACGGTAAACTTACATATTGTGAAATGTAGAGTGTTCAATTAACACTTTGTTAGATGTAATATGTTGAATTTACAATTGAACATTTGACAACGTGTAATATTAAGACTTGACAATTTACCATTTTACTATTCTACGCTTATCAAATGCATGCTACACATTATTCAATACGTTAAGTGACAATTCGACATTTTACAAGACTACATTTCAACAGTTGATAATTTGGAACAAACCTTACTAATCAATATTCATGATTAAAAGTAGGTGTGGTTAGCGGGAAAAGCCGATAGTTGTCGATCTTCAATTAGTAGCGTTCGTGGATAGGCGTTCAATTTTGAGTTGTTGCTTTGTGACGCAATTACCGCATACTTGACGTCACACCATCTGGACCCATTTATTAGACGAATATATATAATATGAATGAGTCACATGAGTGAGAGTGGGCGGCATAGTTGACCTGGCTGGGGCTTTCCTATTTGATATATACATGTAGATCTAAAATGACTTAAAAACATTAGGAGAAAAGAATTGTGAAACCTGCCGTTAGAGGGATGCTGCTGTTGCTGCTGATGATGATTATGATAATGATGAGAACAGTCCTATTGTATTTGGACAGTTTATGTTTAGTACATGATTTCTGCAGCCAGATCTTTGGAAGCTATCAGGTATCCAAGATTTTATTATCAGGTTTCTTTTGACCAAGTGATAAAGATTGTCTAGTTTTAGTGGACGTTAATACAGAGTGTAAACACCATACATTTGGCTACTAGTAATCAATTTAAGACAGAGTAAGATAAAATAAACGTTCAGTCAACGGCGGATCCAGGATTTTTTCAGGGGAGAGGGGGGGGGGGGGTCCAAGCCCAATATGTTTTTAATGGAGGGGGGTCCAAGCTCAAATTATGGCTTAAAATGTAATTAATATGTAACGTAACACTAAATTCATATAGTCAAAATTTAATTTCCAGCCAATGCCAGGGGGGGGGGGGGTCCGGACCCACCGACCCCCCTCTAGATCCGCTCATGGTTCTATATTAAGAGTAGGCCTAAAAGGTTTCAGTCCTAGTAAGCATGAGCAGTCCTCGGAGACAGACTAGGACTGATACTTTTCACAGCTTTTAAATGGTCCTTTTTAGCGTGATGAATCACACTTTTCAACCCTTTCCCAAAGAACAAAATTCCATGCCAGTCATAATTGAAAGCTACAGACGGCAACATGTATGTAAATGAATGTCAATTTTGTTAACATTACCCTAGAGCACAGACAATATTGTAGGAAAAGAATTATCTGTGTTTTCTATTTTCCTTCAATATTTTCTGATCCTCTCTCCTACGGACCTAGATCTAAAGCTTGTCTTGTTTGGTAAAGGATTAAGCGTTTATCATTCCCATAGATATCGCGTGACGTTTTAAATAAGCAATGAAACTGAATTTCGCTGCTTTTTTTCAACAAAAAACGCGTAACTGCACCTTGTTCTAAGCTGTAGATATGAAGTTTTTGTTGAAAAGCGACGATTTCTTTATCACTGAAACGTGTAGATCTACAAGAGAAAGTATTCGTGTGTGTTCGACTTGGCTGTTTAGACTTCGTAACCCCGACTCTTTTTCTATAAATAACTTAATTATCTAATTTGAATATTACACTTTTTTCGCTTGAAATATAAGTTGTTCAATTGTCAATTGTTGAATTGTAAACTGTAGATTTTACACCTGAATAGAGTTCAGATTTAGACTGGTAATGCAACAGATGTTTTCTGGACATTCATCGATTGTACACTTGTCGCATTGTAATGTGCTTCTATATTCAAAGATACATGGTGAGATGTATAGTTGATAAGTAAAACATTTCATTTCACAACTGTAATGTATAAAAGTTACACAGACATATGTTGATTCTACATTTGTCAGGTTAAGATCTGACACGTTGAACTGTGACATTTACAAAGTTACCAATTGACAATTGAACATGTTCCAAAATTACATGTATATAATTTTGGCGTTGCTTCTGCCCCAAAATTATCACAAAATGTTTCTCTATTGGGTTAAACAGGGTTCAACAATTCACAAAAAAGTCTAACCAGACCTTTATCTGTATTTATACACAATTCATACACATTTCTTTGATGGTATTCAATTCAAATACTTTACTATTCAATATGATAACCAGGAATATTAGCCACCGAGACTCCTTTATAAGTCACTTTGGAGCTGGAGTATCTATTTTTGTTGCAAGACCCTGAATTGGGAGTGACGTAAACCTTTGTTTACTACTTCATACCCACGCTGTTTTGATTTATACCGTTTATATTGTGCACGTGAGTTATCAAAGATTCACTGTTAAACGAGAATGCTTGTAGTTGAATTGATTTATCAAAACAACTGAAATTATTCTCGTTTAATAATAGAGAATATGTTATAATTGGTTGAAATAGGTAAACACTTGCCCATATGACTCCCATTTTAGTCACGTTGAATAGTATAAATTGCATATCTCAATCTAAGTCACATTATACATTTTCAACACTGTTGAAAAAACACCAACTTCGATACCAACCCCATATACGTCAACAGGCATCCAACAATACCCTCAATCAACCTGATCAACATTAAATTATAGTTGTCGCCACATCGTATGGCACGTGTTTATGTTTTCTTTAACGTTCAATTACATTTGAACAAAACATAAACATTGTGCCATACGATGTGGCGACAACTATAGGATATACGAGGGCAGTATGAGGCTAAATACACATAATAATTTTAGATGATTGTCAACAGTATTGCTTATGTATTTGCCTCTAAAAGTGCTACAATTAAAAAGACAAATGATCATGCACGTGATGTTGTTGTGAGAACACACCACCTATAGTCAATACTATCGACAACACCGTAATTGTATATAGCACGATTATTTAAACCGAATTATCAATAAGCCATAATCCAGAAGGACCCTTATGGCTTTTGATTTCAACTATAATCTAAATTTGCCTTTCTATAAAGATCTGTACAGTTTGATCAATATTCATGCCTCTTTAAGCCCCGAAAAAGCTGTAAGAGAACTGCATGAATGGTGATCTCCATATAGATCATGATCAGACATCACTTTTACACAGGCTGATCTAAATCCATGTTGGTTTCTTATTTATCTCACAGCTGACAATGATAAAAGAAACTTCTAGAAAAAACAGGCAGTCGCTTTACATCCAAATCTCATAACTACAGCTTGTCTAAGCTGTAGTAACGAGGTTTTGTTTTGATAAAAAAAAAAAAAAAAAAAAAAAAACAAACAAAAACAAACAAACAGCGGCGATGCTACAGATAACCTGCTATTCAAATCACGGTTGAAATATGTTTTGTAATAATCGATATAATGACGTGAATTCAACTGATCTAAATGACTGAAAAGTAAAGATGAGTCAACCATATAAATCTTAATGAACTGAACATATACCCTGATACTGGTATTTGACATGTTATGAGGACAATGTCAACCTTTCTATGACGATAATGTCTTATACTGTCCATAAGCTCTGCTGACATCAAAATACATTATTTTTGAATAGTTAAAATGCTCAGATGAAGCATATATCTTGGACGAAATTATGCTGTGAACATTTTCTTCTTCTCCCAAATGTTTACTGATCACATTTCAATTATATTCTAATTGAAACCAAGTGTTGTTTCAAAAATAGGTTTAATATCGAATCGTTTATTTGAAAACTGTATAAGTGTACTTCTAATGCTATTCAAAGGTTAACTCGCAACACACGTATATAACTGCAATAAATACTGCAATAACCACTCCAATCAATATCGTCTACATTGAGATAGTGGTTATCATGCGTTTTCCTATAGCGTTTGTCTACAATTGTTTGAAATTTGAGAGAAGATGTTTCATAAGAAGGCCAATTCCATTGCAAACAGTTAGAAATTAGACTACACAAAATTCAAAAGAGTTTTAGACAACACAATCACTGAATGGGTAAGTTAGCCTACTTTATATAGTAGTGCAAAATTATTTGGGGAAAAGAATCGCTGATTGCACTGGTCTTCTTATTTTACGTCAGATGTTTCCTTTTCATCATGAAAGAGTTAGTTGAAAAACCTAGGACTTTATCGGAAAGGGAAAACCCTTGTCACTGTTGTGCCAGATCGTTCTATGCGGTAAAGGAATCATTCACACTCATAGAATAAGTCATGCATGGACAATTGTGCGAATAATCTTAAAAAAGCAAAGATGCGACTTTTGTAGATGATGCAGTTTTCAAAAAACCTTATATAAGAAGAAAATGCGACAGTTCTCTCATTTTCTTCTGTACTACAAGTCATCGTTTCTTTGAAGCATTGATTTGGTCCTAGTGCCCATAGGAAGTGATTTCGGTTTTTACGGTGTAGAATTGGGGTTCAAATATAAATATTTTAATATCAGTTGAGTTCATTAAAATTCCAGCATTCTGATTGGTTAAAAATTATTTTTCATACCTCCATGAAAAAAAAATGCCGGAACTACTTTTTTCCTGTCAAACATTGTATTACGCCGCATTATTAACCTGCCATTTTTATTGAAAATTAATAATGGAAAGTTGTGTTTTTATTGTTTTTTAAATCGCAGAATATTAGATTTTAAAAAAATGAATGTAATTTTATTTTTTTCATGCAGGTATGAAAAATAAAATCTAATCACACTTTTGTATGAACCGCTTCGCGGATTCATACAGTGTGATTAGCTTTTATTTTTCATACCTGCATGAAAAAAATGAAATTGCATTCATTCCTTAAATGTAAAGGTAATATCTAATGTTTTTAAATCAACTGTGTTAAAATTCAGAAGTAAAGAAGTTAGTTCACAGGAATCTAAGGTTACATTAAACCTGCACCTCGGTGAAATTGAATTAGACAAAACATATACCTTCAGTAAAGCCGCAAATTAAAAAAATTAAAGCTGAAGAAATGACGGAGAAAGGACAAGCCTCTATTGAATCTTTTTGTTCTATAGTCTGATGACTACGTTTAAGCAAACGTCGGTAAGTCAGGGCATCTTCCTTTGATGGTCCCGAAAGGAAAGGACAAGCCTCTACAGAATCTTTCTGTTCCATAGTCTGATGACTACTGTTTAAGCAAACATCGGTTAATCAGCGCATCTTCCATTGACGGTCCTGTCGTAGAACATGTGCATAGTTTGGAAAATGGATAACAATAAATAGTGTTTATTCTCTATCTTTGCTGTTTAAATGTGTTGTCTAAGGATAATTTACTGTCTGTGATAGCTTAAAGATGAAAGCACGTTTCAGCGGGCTTATCTGCTATATTTAATTCAAATAAGGGAAGTAAGAGTTCTTTAAGTTGTTTATTTTGACAGAGGCGTGTTAGGGCTGACTTTGACCTTTCTTCACCAATCCATCAAACCAGTTTCCTTTCTCATATAATTATATAAGATCTATTACGTAATATAGTAGAATTCGAATAAAACCCTTTTCCGAACATCACTGTATTTAGGGCTGACATAAAGAAATGGGACGACAAAAAATATCTTGACAGAAAAGTTATTTCCTTTTTCTAACCATGAAAAGTTTAATGCTTAGAAATTTAGACCGGCTTCCAAAGATTTATTTTTTAATATTACATTCGTAGATCTATTTGTAAGAATTTTACCAGGCAAGAGTTTCTAAAGCTTTGAACGAAAACGTAATTATCTATTTGATTTTTAATCTTATGATTGTACGTATAATAGTTGTACATTATTTAGTATTTGTTTCAAATGAAAAAAGGCGACTAACTCCTTCATGAAATTCTTTGATGGGCTACTTTGTCTGCTTAACGTCTGATTCTCTGCCGTAAGTTCCGAATATGTTGTAAGACAGATCAACACACGTACGTGACCGCTTTGTAAATATAATAATCAACTTCATAAGAAGGAACGGATAGAAGAGATAGATAATTTATTTTGTTTTAATATGCCCAATGATTCAAATTGTATCCCGTAAAGATTTGAACCACTGCCGGGAAACGGTCTTTTCTTCTAACAATTTGCATAAAAAACACCTACAATTGGTTACTTTTGAGGCTAAGCGTATTAAATGTCAAATTAAAAAAACTGAATAAAATAATCAATCATCTATTAATAAATAAACCCGACTTTGTAAGGCGTCTTTAGCAAAGAAATGAGAGAGATAAATTCACGGGAGTAAAGAGGTGCACCCTGAGATAATCTGGAAGACCATTTATTGTTTTTTTCGATGAAGAGTTATGCAAGGAAGATACTATTTGCATAACCTCTTTTGTGAAACGAAAGGTACAATGGTCACGCAATGTAATTTTATTTTGTTTTGCAGGTATATAAAGACATACCTGTATGAAACAAGAGACGTCATAGACGGATTATGCTCCCGGAATAAGTGTCACAAAATAAAAACTATCAAACATGAAGCACCCTTTTCCCATGATGGATTTTTTGTACACACATTATTTATTAGAATATAGTCTAGAACATCCTATTTATCACATGAGTACAAAATTTCATTTAATTCTGCCCATTAGATGAAGAGATATTAGAGAAAAACTAATTTTTAAACTAAGGCCCCTTTTCCATGACACAGCCTCAAATTAAGAAACGGAGAAAAAGGTCCCTAGGGATTATCCCAGGGACTACACATGTGAAGTCATTGAATTTGGTTCAAGGGCTGCTGAGATCTGGTTGTGGACGGACGGACGAAAAGACGAACATTCCAACATTTCAGGCTTAAGTGTTTTTTGTTTGATCTTTATGAAGAAAAGTGCCACATAAAATGGCATGGTTTAAGTGGAATTGTTCTTTATTTCATACAAATTATGGACGGATTGAACCACATAAACACCCAAATGTTGGTCCGGACAGACACACGGACGGACGGCATAGCAACTTTATTCTCCCCCGAATTTTTTTTGATTTAGAATTATTCTTGTAATAACGCAGGGTCACGGTGTTGGTATTTTTCTTTGAAATGTAGAAAACATAACATTTACATTTTCCCCATGATTGGTAGTTTGAAAACATTGACCCAAAAAATAAACAGCATTGTCTCCTTTTGACTCAATATTTTCCATGGTATGCTGTACATAAATCTTACGGTTACACTATATATGTTGCTGTGTACAGCACTTTCCAATTTTGAACAGTCTGAATCTTTCTTGTGGAAAGAGTTAACCCATAAGAGCCATTATCAGATAGAGCTATTTTGGACTGTTCCAATTTGAAAGGTGTTGCATATAAGATAATGAAACCAAAAATATTTGCATTTTGTGTTAGAAAACATTGTAGATAATGAAGAAATTGATTAATAGGTTAACTCAAATATATATGATCTTTCCATGCAATATGACATTGATAAATATGCTATGATAAAATAATCTTATAACCTATTTTGTTGTAATTTTCCCAATTTTGCTCAATATTTTCGACCCCATCAATTTGTGAAGAAATTTGAAAGTGGTTCATGCAAGGAATATTCCTGTGAAGTTTGGTTGAAATTGGTCCAGTAGTTTAAGGAAACCGATATTGTAAAGACCCTTCTAAAGTTTAATTTAGTTACTTTTATTAAAAAATAGCAGAAGGAATTTGGGAAAAGTTTGAGTAAGGAAGATTTCTATAACATTTGGCTGAAAATGATCCAGTTGTTTTGGCGACGATTTTTAAAGATTCTTATAAAAATGATTTAATGGATTTATTCCATTTCAATTTCTGCATAGAATTTATCTTTGGAGGAATTTTGAAGATTGGAAGAAGTTCATGCAATGAAGATTCCTGAAAGGTTTGGTTGAAATTTGGTCAAGTAGTTTTGGAGAAGAAGATTATATAAATATTCTGTTAAAGATTACTTGAATAAATTCGATTAAAATTCAAGTTCTGTACGGATTTTATTTTCTTTAACGAATTAAGAAGCGATTTATGCAAGGAAGATTCCTGTGACGTTTCGTTGAAACTGGTCCAGTAGTTTGGAAGAAGAAGATGTTAGAAGAAATAAAATACGCACGAATTGAAGCACGTACAAACGACGGACACATGGCCATGGCCATGATATAAGCCCCGCTGGCCTCCGGCAAGGGTAGCTAATAAAAACGATAGGTGACCATAGTTGGGAAAGATTTGGGCCGTCTCAAAACAGCCACTGGCATGTCCTTAAGACAATGTGAACATTTTAGTTTGTTTTTGTATAGCTATTAGTAGTGGTAGGAAATATTGACTAAACGACCGAGATCTTACGGTTACCAACATTGTTGCATTCAAGTTTTGTCTTGAATGGTCAATATTTGTGGAAGTTAGAGTGAAAACAATATCAAAATGGCAGTTTTGTCTAATTCAATGGCACATAACTCAAGACTTTCTCATCTGATCTCATATTAGATCTTACAGTAGTCGACAACATTGTATCAAAGTTTCGTCTTGATTAGTCAATGATTCTAGATGCTACAGTGTACACACAATTGAAAAAGGGAAATTCTGTCAAATTTTAGGTCGCATTACTTGATTGTCTGATAATAAGGAAAACCACATCCATCCGCGATCTGATAATCCCAAACACTGTGTCCAAGTTTCGTTTTGATGAGTCAATAATTGTAGACGTTAGAGTGTAAAGTCGAAAAAAGTCGAAAATAGTCAAAAGCGGCAAGTTTTTCAAATTCAAGGGCACATAACTCTTGACTTCCTAGTCCAGTCAGACTAAAAATCAAACTCAAGCGAGATCTTATGGTTACCATCATTGTATCATTTTTTATTTTGATTGGTCAATATTTGCAGATGTTAGAATGTTCACAAAGTCAAAAGTAGCTATTTATGATGTTCAAGAACAATTAACTACTGACTTCCTAATCCGATCTGACCCGGATTCGCACTCGTCCGATAACTTATGGTCATACATGTTGTGACTAAGTTTAGTGAAGATTGGTCAAAATTTGTGGAAGCTAGAGTGGTAACAACAAATTGTAGACAAACGGACAGACAGACAGACGGACACAATGCGACAACAAAAGCGCACTTTGAGCACTTCGCGCTCAGGTGAGCTAAAGATTGGTTCTGTTCCATTTCAAAGTTCAACCCTTTTCTTAAACAAGCCCGCGTTTTTTTACCCGAGAGGACCTGTTAGATATTTAAACCACACGGTGCTTCAACATAACTTTAAAGAATTGTCTCTCCGAAAAAGAAATGAAATACATAGATCCCTTGATGAAATGTCTTCATGTTCCACGTTGTTTACTAAAGTTTTAATCTTTTAGAGCGTTAAAAGAAAATCGACCGGACACTGCGGGCTTCAAATTAAAAAAAAACCTTGGTACTGTCCTGCTTAAACCCACAAGGAGAGCGTATAGATACTCATTTACTGAGGAAGAACAATCTCTTCTTATCTCTCGTGGAAGTTGTTAACTTTCTATTTGTTTCATGATTTTGTCGTGCGGTACACCGCTCACTTTGGACAAGTTTAAATGTCTGGAAAAAGGATAACCGTAATCTACAGTGAATATTTCTATCTGTTTCGTCCAGGGATAATTTACTGCCTTTGATAGTGTAAAGATGAAAGAACGGTTTGTCATGCTAATCTTCGATGTAATTATACGTACAAATAATGAAAATGATCATCTGTGTGTACATATACTGAACCAAAGAGCTAACGAAACCAGAAATGTTTATTCTATTTTCCTTAAGATAAGTTTGGAGAACGGTCACTTGACTTAGAGATTTTGTGTTTATTCTGCGGCACCAAATGTCCATGCTACAGTTTTCATCATTTTTTACAGCAAAAAATTCCCCGTTTTTGTGATGGGGGAATGTCAAATGAAGTATTTTGATGTTCTTAATTCAAACATTAAGATTCTTTTAAAAAAATATTTACTTTTTTTGTCATAATTAGGCTAAATAGGGTGAGTGGAGTAAGATAAAATCAAATATATTCTTATTTTGCGTGGAAAGGTATGCTGATTAACTGTCCTAAAACATGCTAGGTGGGGGTAGGATAAACTCAAATATTTGTTTGCAATTTACATGATAGATACGTTGACTTTTTGTGCAAAAATGATAGTGCTATTGGCAATATATTCGAAATTAAAAAAAGAAAAGAAAAAGTAAAAAAAAAATAAACAAATAAATAAAATACAAAATAAAATAGATCTAATAATGAAAAGTTTGATTTTCAAAAAATTTAGAAATATTTCTAAATCATATCAGCAACTGTATACATGGTACGAATTGTCTTGAAAATGATAAACCATGCAAAATTACCCATTCAGAATATGAAAAGACCATAATTCGTCAATGACAGACAACTCTGACCGCACACAATTATGGCTATTTAAAGGCTTAATTTCTTGTCGTTTGCGAGGGCTAATTCTTTTAAAATACATAGCATTATACCCACTATCTAAATGTAAACGTTATTTTATTGCGGATATATATATTATGAGTTAACCTTCAATATTAGAAGTACAATTATATACTCCTCAATTTTATCAATTGGGATTTTGATATTATACAGGTACATATGTTTATTCAAAGCGAAATTACCTCCTCAGTGTCTTATGCTTCATATGTGCTTATGTTCTTACTATCCAATCAAAGTTATTCTTGAAGTCAGCGACGTCTTTAGATTTTGAAACGGTAGTAGATAGTTTGCTCAACTGAATATCAATAATCGCTCTTATTAGAGGTTATATGAACTACCGGCGTGTATGCGTTCAGTTTGCAAAGATTTACACGCTGATTTTGCTTTCGTTGTTCAGTCAACGTCATTTTTATCAGCTGACTAGCAACCTCATTGAATTGACACGTGAATTGTGAAATATTTAGTTTGAAACTGATTTAGGCATGCATTAAACAGAAGGATATAATTATATTGTCATATGTTCTACTATATACTTAGAAATATTAAATCGATCGCTATTTCATCTAGAGATATCCATAGTTTGAATATTCCTAGTTTGATATTACTGGAACAAATATGAACTTATATGTCAATTGAAAAAAAAACCCAAAGATTCTGATCAGCCTGTGTGAAGTTGAAGTCTGATCATGATCCATACAGTTTACTTCGTCTGATTCGGATCGCAAATAAATTATTTAGAAAAAAGCATGGATCTTGATCGGACTGTTTATATCACAGGCTACTCTAAGTCTTAGTTGAGTTCAAAACACACAAGAGTCCTTCCGGATTATGGCTTATTGTAAATTTCAGCATACATGATGGTACTGTATACAAATGTGGTGTTGTCGCTTGTATTGACTGTATGTGGTGTGTTTTCACAACAACAACCCGGAATAGCCGACATTCTTACACTTTTGGTCAACAGCGTAGGTGGACAAGGTCTAGGGTTGCCAGTTGGACAACAACAAACCGGACCTGTCGATATACTAACACTTTTGGCGACAAACAATGGAACATCGCAACAGCAGCCACAATTGGCCAACCTGTTAGCTCTTCTGGCGAACAATTGGTCAGGTCTACCACAATTAGGTCAACAGCCGAACATAGCTAGTGTTTTGGCGCTTCTTACAAACGAGACTAACCAAATTTCTGCTTTATCTACGACATTGCTGACGTTGTTATTTGAGAGTCTGTCTTTGACAGTGTTAACAAATAATCGAGTGAGTGATGCTTGCCAAACAGACATGATTGTATATATAGAAGAGATATTTAGAGGGAACCAGTGGGCACTGAAGAGTAAGTAAATAAAGAACGTCAAAATACAACATTATATTTATTTCACAATATGATGTTTTTGCACTATTTTCCATTTTTTTATGTTTTTTTAAAGTAATTTTGTTTAATATTGAAACTTTTATAGTATTTCATACGACAATATTGAACTTGTAGGCTAGGTAATGTTGAAATTAATCTCGTTCTAGAAAGTAATAATAGATTGGATGGTACAATTAGAAAGTTTCAGTTGACCGTTTCTAAAACAATTTCTTTAAGAAATTATGGAATGTTAGACTAGAAACAGTGAGAGAGACAAAATAGAAAATAATGGAAATCAGTTTTCTTCTACTTCATTGATTTCTGGGCAATAAGTTGTCAGATTTAAATGCTTTCAATAGCGTACATTTTATCATCAACAACATATTTTCTCCGAGTCTGAAATTTTGATAAAAAATAAGAACAAGGTGTATTTATGTGTGTATTGTTGTTTTGTTTCTCAAGTGTTGGATGCGACCGGTAAGCCGGGTGCCGATCTCGCTGACGGAATGACCAAGTTTATTGGGAGTTATGAGGAGTGTGTTTCCATCAACGCCGTATCTTACACGACGCAAACAGCCGGAGATCCACGAATCAGAAGTTCGTTCAACGGAAAATACTGCTCCGCATTCTTCGATATCCCGGGTGCTCCACAGGCGCTTTTCGTACGTGTTTTCGTATACAAGAAGATCCTATCGATATATGCATAATAAATAAAAATATATCAAAACGATAGAACTAGCGACGTGTTCAAAACTATGACATCATGCATTCCATTTTAAATTGAATGTAGGTGGTATTATTTTCTTGAAAAGGTTAAAGCTAAGATATATTTAATGGGGAATGCTCCAGTTTTCTAAAAAATCCCAATAATAGAATTTATTTATATTTTGTATGTTGAAATTACATGTTATTACAAATTGATGAATAAAATAAAAATGGATGGTCAGCGATCTTGTTTGAATTTTATAGGCATTCGTATCACATAGTCCTACATCGAAAAAATGCACAATTTCTTGCACCTGTCCAAGGTCACTAAAATGCTAATAAAATGCTGTATATTCATCGTTTAGTCCCGAAAACGGATTTAAAGTAGCGTCTTACATTTGATAAGAATGGAAAACCCAAAATATGTGCTACTATAAGCGCATAAATGTGTAAAACAGCATGCTCACGTCTTCGGTTAGATCAACGAAGCTGGAGTGTTTTATATCAAAATTTGCATATTTTGGAAATATTTCAAGTTCTACATAATAGAATTTGATAAAACTCCCTCATTGTATTAAGCAACATATCCTGGTAATAATTCAAAAAGAAAATGTATAGGTCAGCGCACTTATTAGTGAATTACAGCAATTTTTATCAGCTACACATGAATAAAATGACGCAAAACAGTGGTAACTGCATACACACTTACGACTGTCTTGCTCTAAATAATCGATTTCCATCTTGCGGAAATCAGTTTCACATCATAAATACATTTTTACCGTCTAAAATGGTAAATTGTAATGATGTGTTATATTATTGAAAATATGGTAGCGAAACATATTGATACGAAACATTTAATTTACTACAGTAAAGACCGAGTGTTCCGAAAAACTGGAGCATTCCCCCTTAAATCTGCGTATAATTATAGCAAATACATATGAATATGGACTTTTATGGATAATGGATTATCGGACTTGATATAATCACTCAAAAGTCGTATGTAGTCTAACATGAATTCTATAAATGCCAGCTGGCCAGTCTTCATTTTACAATCACGAATTTGATGTCAAACATACATGAGTTCGTAAGAACTTTTGATATTCTTATAGGTTGATGCTTACCGTCGACTACGGTACATTTTCATTCTTTCTATTTATATAAGGAATAGTTCACCTTTTCTAAAATGAAGTATAACTAGCAATTAGTACAGCATAAAATCGGGTTTCACGTACGAGACAGGCGGATCGGTTAATTTATAGACTAATTCTGTTGGCCTAAACGAAAGGGTAGTTTAACTAGGGTTGTTGTTATAATGTATCTAAATAAGTATAAATTTATTCAGAGGTTCGGTGCTGGCTATGTACAACTGGGTGTATGTGTTCCCGACTCTTGTGCTAACACAGACGTACAGACTCTAGTCGCTATAGGTAAATATCCGTGTTATTAAATGTCTTGTGCTGCTATATTCGACTGGGTGTGTATGTGTCCCCAACTCTTGTGACTATGTTCTTCAACCTTTTTATCATTTGTGACCTGTCATGCTAAAAGGGACCTTATCAGAAGTCCAAAAATCCAAAGTTTGACAATTTTGTCAGACTCAGCACAGGTCAACCAGATCCAATATGAGAAAAATGAACAAATGGTAAGATATGGAAAACATTACAGAATCAGAAAAGTACGTAAAAGTGAAAAGTATCGGCCCTAGTCTGGCTGCGCGAATAGCGCATACTGACTAGGGTCGATATTTTTCACACATCGGATAAGGTCCCTTTTAGCGTGACGTGTCACATTTATAAGTACATAACATGTCCAGAAAGGTTGGTCATTTATTGCTATGACAAAGTGTTAGACTGGCACGAATTCATGGTAAAATAGATAAGTTACTTGATCCATAATTTGCAATGTCACAGCCCTAATATCGGCCTAATGTAGTGATCCGTCATGTCGATTTGAATAAAAAATAACCTAGCTGATAACTCATGCACTATTACAGATACCTTGATATTTAGCACTTGGGTTATATCCTGCAAATACCTTTGATTTGTGACTATGAACCTTGATCTTATGATTTCGACCTTGGAGTTTGACATGCTTATCAAAAACTATAATATTGACTAAACCCATGTTCTGTTACAGATATAGCCCCTTACCATGACCCAAATTCGGACTATGACCTGTGACCTTGTGACAATGACCTTGGATTTTGACCTTAAAATAATATAAAATGGATTAAATGGCACGCTTTACGATACAAAGTGCCTTTATTTGACACATGTATACTTCTTAAAAGGACCTTTCTTTTCTCACCATGACCTGTTACTTATATGTGGTTTGAAATAGATGTATAAATACGATAAGTCGATTGATTGGTTGTTGTTTAACGCGTCTTTCAACTGGAATGCGTTCATATTACGGAGGCTGGAGCACCATGGACTCTTGTCATTTCTCATGTAAGTACCACAACAACATCGATACCGAGCATCCAGCTGCTAGCCCACATATGTAAACGATCATACAACCTTTTAATTTTACCTGAAAGAACATGTGCTCCGACCATCGATCGAATCTGGGACCTTAAATAGGACAGATATTTGATCGATGTAAGATCACACGATGAAATAATGCATTTACGACCGAATGTTTTTTGCATTTTCGCCATTAATGTTTGTAGTGCTATTGTAATTTCTTTAATGCTTTTCGGTGGATTATCGGGAAATAATGGTAGATTATCATTTTGATAAACTCACCGCCTATCCAGTGAAATTATCAAAAACTTGTGCCCCGCTTTCGTTCATTTCACCCTGTCTGACATTATGTAAGCCGGGCCAAATAAGTGACGTCATCATGAGCGTTGCATAGCAGCCACGTGCAAAATGACGCGGTTTTAAAAGAGCTGTCATAAAACTTTTGCATTTTGTCTAATTTTTGCATTAAAGAAATAGAATAATCGTTTGTTTTTCGTGTAAGATCGATTGATATTTCATTTCGTGAACAACGAAAGCTACATTTTCACTCGTGACTTCGCCACTCGTGAAAATAAAGCTTTTATTGTTCACTCAATGAAATATAAATCGATCTTACACTGAAACAAACGATTATCCTCTATGTATTTAGTTTATAAGATCCAACATATCCATTAACCCCGACGTTTTCAGCCCTCTCTACATGGACCTTTTTTCCCCCAAAAAGAAGCTTTATATTGGGAATTATCGATATCAACGAATAACAATATATTTGCCGTAATCCATGGATGTCACAAATGTCAGTAGAGACACTTTTCAAAAATCTCCGTAACATCTTTACATTACAGTTGAGCGATTGATCTTCAATCAGACTGTGTTATATCCACCCAGGGTGAAATGTCGGGGGGAGAACGAAGATTTGGGGGTGGACGTGATCGTCTGTGTGTAAGTTTGTATTCCTACATAATATCATACATGGAACAAACGACAAAACGGATACTGATTACGATATAATTATGCATGTAAGTATGTATCCTTACATGAATTGAGACCTACAACAAACATCAAAATAGATAATTGTGACCGGTCACTCTAAAAGGGACCTTAACCGAACTCCAAAAATTCAAATTTTGACAAACTTGTGAGACTCAGCACTGGTCAACCAGATCCCGTATGCGAAAAATAAGCATATATATATAGTAAGATAGGGAATACATTCCAGATTCAGAAAATTACATACAAGTGAAAAGTGTCGGCCCTGGTCTGGCTGCGCGGACTGCGCAGACTGACTAGGGTCGATATTTTTACACTCCCTATGAGATCCCTTTTAGCGTGATGGGTCACAAATTGTATGAACAATGTGGTAAGGACAGTTTTCTCCATTACTATTTGAATATCCACCTACTATTTAGTCTCACGTAACCGAATATCAGAGTTAAAATAGAAAACTGGTGTAATGATTGGATAGAAATATCTTCTGAAGCTGTGAAACATTAATCTGGATCATTTACGTGCACATATATTCTGTTTCATTTAACTGCGATTATAACTTGTCCCATCAAAAAAATCTACGAACTTCCCGAACAACCCTCGTATTAATAAGAAACAACCTAGTGTATTTGACCCACCACGCGACAAAGGATCTTCTGGGAGGTCCATAAAACCAAATTACGAGAAACGGTTCCGACTTGGCAGGCGTAAACTGAATATCGCATTTGGAAAAAGAACCAATAGTTTCATAGTTAAAATAGTTTTACATTGAGGAAATTGCGTTAGAGTAAAAGTTGTCTGCTTCTCATCAATGCATTTCACACAACCCAGAATGTCCATTTAAAAAAGCGTGACCAGTTTTATATGCGATACAAAGCATAGAATGACTCGAAACTACTTCAAATACGAGTAGTATGACATGTGATAAGGTTGGATAACCAAATGATGATTCTGTAGAAACAGTACTTAACCCTTATCCTGCTGACTTTAAATTTTGTTTCAAACAAACAATCAATTCAAGAGGCATAGCAATAGCATAGCTTAAGTTTTTGCCATAATAATGGAGTAGAAAGCAGGTAGTGTAGACTAAGGTCAGACTGCACATCTGTGCAGGCTGATCTTGGTCTATACTGCCTGCCAAAGCTTTTGTCACAAACAGAAATTGACGTGAACAGCATGATAAGGGTTAAATTTATCTCGGAATAAATTTGATGCACGAGGATTAAAAGACCTGCCTAAAAGAAAATATCAGTACAAAAAATAGCCGACCTGGTACCCTTCTAAAATGTGTTTGTGGAACACGAATGCTCCCGAAATGGTAAAATGTTAGGTTTTCGCGAAAAGGGTTGATAAGGGTTCACAGATGACCTTGAGGAAGGTTATATTGCATGGAACAGATAGAAATCATTGACAGAAAGTCATATACCAAAATGAGCTTTCTACGTCAAATACTTTTGGAGTAAAGGTAACTGTTAAGGTGTTGGACAGACAGACAGACAGACAGACAGACAGACACGAGTAAAACAATATGCCCCCGATCTCTCAATACGGGGGCATAAAAACGTTTGACTGCACTTAAATTGTTTTAAATCGGCGAAACTCACGGCGCAAAAATATTCCGTCGATGGAAAATATAAACCTTCATAATCGAAAAAAGAAGTGACATATGTAGAATGTTGAGAAAGAGTGACTCCTACACGTGCGTTCAAGTGGCACAAGCAGTTTTGGTGAGCTGCTACTTACAAGAATCGGACAGTCTAAGAAGAGTTAATCTGCAGACACGAATTTGAACTATTAAAGCGTTCTCGACGTCTGCCGAACTCAAAAGGGAAATGACTAAATTTAGCATTCTTTCGCGGTATTCTAAATCCCTCATTGCAAATCCCCGATCAAGGGGATTTGCTTTAAGCGTCGTGGGCTAACGACACGTGAATGTGCTGAATGATGCATATTTTCTGACGTTTGTATAGAAAACTAATCTCCAGTATTTTAATGTATGTCTATAATGGCAAGTAAACTTCATTAAATAAATCCTAAAAGATTGGCTATCAACAACATGTCACATTTTAATTTCAGTGTTATCCTGTCTTTGTTAGGAGGTCTAGTAGTTGTTGGTACTTTATACGATGTTCTCACTCTTCAAAGTAAGGCTATAAGTGATAATGCTGAGAAAGACGTCGATAAAAACCAGGAAAGACCAGGAGCAGTGTATATTGTGAAACATACTGACATGGAAAACAAAGATGTTGATATAATACCACAGACAAAACACATCCCTGGTATATTAAGCGATGGAGATAAAGGAAATGACGTAAAATCTGCTCGCGTGACTGAGAGAGGTAAATTACGTTATACCATACACTAATCAGTCGTTTTATGATTTTGTTTACTTTCATTGTGAAAGAATTATTTGGAATCCTTCCCTGGTATAAATGTTTCACTTCAGTATACACAAGTAAAACAAATTAAAGAAGAAATTGAGGAAAGTTTAACCTACACATTGAAGTGACATTTCACAGACATTTTTCATAAATTTTACTTTTTATTTTTTATCTTAAAAAGCACATTTCCTTATTATAATTTTGAAAATTTCAAGCCAAAATATTGCGCCGTTTACGACAAATATGATATATATTTTTGTTAAAATTAATAAAATTGTTGTCCACAAACAGCTCTGATTTATATGGAATTCGCTATATCTATCTCAACTTTAAAGGCGTGTTTTTCACTTATTAGCAACAACTTCAGAAACTAATTGCATTTATACACATAAGAATAGCCAATCTTTGCATCAAGATATACTTAAAAAATTATATGAGAATGGAATGTCCCTTTTAGTATGATGAAAATCTTGGAATACGTTATAGATTCTGTTTAATCTAGATAAATGTTTAGTCTACTTTATAGAATTTGCAAATTAATTAGGCCATAAGGTAAATGACTGAACTTTGAGTTTTTGAAGTAAAATTTGTATTTTGAACCTCTCGATTTAGAGACTTTACGTTTTAGGTACTCTCGTGAAGTCTTTGCTTGCGTTTTCCATTTACACAAATACCATCAAGACTCTGAACGCAGACCAGTCTGGACCACTGACATGCATTAATGGAATACGAGTCCTGACGATCGGCTGGGTTATATTGGGACATGTCTACCACTATGCAAGAGAATTCGATGGTCAGTAAAGTTTCTTATAAGCGTAGGAATATTCTGATCTCTTATGTTATCCCAATTTGTCCATAGCTGTAGGAGTTTTGTCAACGAGAATGTTTTCATTCAACCCCATTTCTAAGGCGGAATATCTCACCAACGAAAATAAGGAAAGACTGACAAACATACGAAAAACAATGTATCAATACACGACCTCCTTGGGAGGCATTCAAAAAAGACAAACACAATCTATTAATCGATCATTTCCCCCGCAAACATTGAAGAACTAGGAAATATAGTTAATTTGCCTTTCACTATTTAAATTATACTCCGCGAGTAACTGGACGTCCGTGTTACCTACAAATTAGGTTGGTTTCAAGACGTGTTTTTACAGCGATTCAGATATTGGTTACATACACTATTCGAAAAAAGTTAGCAATCTCGGAAAATGTTTGTTCCTTGCTAAAAACTATACCAACGTCCTTAAATGGAAAACAATATTTTGATTGTGCATTCATTTTGCGAACTAGCTGTAGTGACTGTGACGTATCAGAGGAACCGGACTAACTTAATACTAGATAGGACATCTGTCAATTCGGCAGGACGTCGCTATGAAACTTTCTTCTTTTAATGTCGTTTTACGCGATCTGCAAGATTTATGTCGGTCATTGGCGACCAAAGTTGCATTTATTCTGCACCGTGCTAAGAACTCTCTAGCGTTGATCTAACGTCATTTGTTTCGCCTTCCCATTATCAGTTTCAAACAATTTGTACCTATTAAATTGATTTTGCTAACAGATATGTTTCATCATGTGTGTTTGAACAAGCTAGACAATATCGATGGCACTGCACTCGTTACGCACGAGACTTTTGATTACGTGGATTTTGTCAAATATCCGGACTGTTTACTGTACAGAAAACGGCCCGATATACCATAAAATAATTATAAATAAGCTATTTCGCCGAATTTCGAAAATAGGCAAATACGAAAATAGGCACAATATACATACGCATTGTATATGTGTGATGGCTGTCAATCGGGACAATTTTACAGCATAAAACAATTTTTATGTAATAATCAGATAATGGAAAAACTAATATGTTTCAAAAATTGCTTAACCCTTTTGACAGTATATTTTGTCCCCCTATTTCACGGTGGAGATCATGGGATGTGCATCATGGGATGGATAACAACTACGGACAAAAAAATCTCGAATCTGGTCAATTATTTTGCAACACAATTTTTAATTTCGAGTCAATTTTCAAAAGCTTTGTTCCATGTACCCCGCCTTTCTGAAATCTTTCCGCGGATATATAGATTCTACATAATAAATCACTTTTGCAATCCTTTTACTTTTTCCAAACAATTGATCCTAACCGACAAGAAAACGAAATTATAACGACTACGGACAAATTTGTCTCGCTTCATATAAGAAATTGTGCAATAACATTTTTTTTATCTATAAGTCAATTTTCATGCGTTTTTTTGTACCCCGTCTTACTGAGCTCTTTTCTCAGATGTATGAAAATTTCTCATACTGTCTCAAAAGAAAAAAAAAAGATTCTTACCGACAAGAAAAACGATCTGAATATTTTGTCCTTTTTTCTGGTCGGTTGGGATCATTTTTTTTGCAAAATGTACAATGGGCTTTTGGGTAAAAAATATATCAATGGAGATATTACAGTAAGGTCGGGTGCATACAATAACCCGTTTGCTTTTTCCAGAGCTTTCCTGTTTTGGGGCGTTCAAATGCGCCAAATGTACTCGACAATACGCCTTGGGCTTCAACATTACAACATTACTGACTACGCACCTGCATGTTGTAAATAAACTCGTTACTAACCAATAAAAAAACTATGCAAAAATGACACATCGTCTTACATAAGTAATGTATCTTATTACACGATTTTAATGTCAAATCAATAACCTGACATCGTCATAAGCATTTTTTTAATTTTCCGCAATGTTTTCTATCCAGAAGACCAGAAATGTAAAATTACATTCACTTAAAATTGTCGTCTTCAACATCTTTGAACTTGGAAGGGTCACATTCTTTTTCATAAAGTAATGGGTTACGGAGGTTTCGTGGCATCTGTGGGTCTATTTTTCACATTTCTGCACTTGGAAACAATAAATAATTATGTTGAACCCCTGACCTCCAGGCCTCCGCCTAACTTTGCTCCTGACATGTATACAATTGAATATTCCTCGTGTAAGATATCGACGAACTTATAAACAACATGTAATAAGTGGTTAGTCACATTTACTTTTTTCTCTAAAAATGTATAGTTGGCCAAAAGTAAGTGATTGCTATTTACATGCATTGCTAGATCTATGTAAACGGGGGTCACTCCCGTTTGTTCCATCATAAACCTCCGTGTAACCTAAAAACTATGCATGTTTATATTTTCAGCTAACTGGGTTCAATATGTCCAAAAATCCATGAATAACTGGACGTCCATGTTACCCGCCTACTCTGATCTGGCTGTTGATACTTTCTTTGCGATCAGGTCAGTATATTTCAGTCTTCAATGTATTCTGTAATTATTTATTTACTTATAATAAAAAAAATGAGACATATTTTGTTGAAAAAAACTTTTTAAATCGCAATAATGCATTGCTAAAAATACTATAGAAGCATACAAAATTGAATCTTGTTTGTTTTGAGAAAATATTTAATCTTCCAATACTTATTTGCATTTCAACTCCTAAATATAGACACCTCAATGATTTCTAAGCTGACAATTCATACGAACAAATTATTACGACGTCAATGACAATATAAATGTCTACGACCTACTCTCATGGAACTACACGGGGCAAAAGGGAGTCTAAGGAAAGGCCGATACACATGCTGTATTAGTCTGCTATTGGTAAATTATCTATATATCCACAAAGCAGCTGTGTGTTATATCATTATCAGAGTAGAAAGGATGGATTGCAACAAGGGTTAAAAGAAAATTTTCTTTAAACTCTGTGAATTGATAGGGTTGTATAATATTTATTAATTTGCGTGTGTAAAAAATCTGATGAGGGCTTTTTTGGAGATATCGGCTGACAAAATTGGCAGGGTAAATTGACATGAGAAGCAAATTTATACTTTGAAGTAAAATAACGTTTTCTGTATTGATCGTATCAAAATGAAATTTTGCATGTACCTTCAATTGATCATGAATTGTCATGATACCTTGTGAGCATTATCCTATTTGATTACGCTTATTATGTGTAAACTTTCAGAGTAATTCATGAGACAGAACCAAAGTTATTAGACATTGCCATACAAGATTTGACCTTGTGACCTAGTTGTTTTTATCCCATTTGACCCAATTTCAATCTCGTCCGAGATTTTATAAAGACAACCGTTTTGACCAAATATCAGCTTGATCTGGCAAAAAAGTGGCCTATAGAAGGCAAACAAGGTTGTCTAAGATTTTATCTTATACAGGGTTTTTCTAAGATTTGATCTGTGACCTACGTTTTGACCCAAGTTGACCCAATTGAAGATCCGTTTGAGAAAACGCCAAGAGAATCATTCTTGATCTATAGGAAAATTTCTAAATTTTAACCCCGTGACCTAGCTCTTGACCCTAGTTGACTCAGAATTTATCAAGACATTTTTTAGCCAATTTTCAGATCAGGCGAGAAATATGGCCTCTACAGTGCATACAAGGTTTTTCTAAAATTTGTCTCTGTGACCTACTTTTTGACCCAAGTTTACCCAATTCCACACTTGTCCGAGATTTCATCAAGATAATCATTCTGATTAAAAATCAGCCTGATCGGGCGGAGAATATGGCTTATAGAGTGCGTACAAGGCTTTTCTAAGACTTGACCCTGTTACCTACTTTTTGATCCAAGTTGACCCAATTGTAAATCCTTTTGAGATAGTGTCAAGAGAATCATTCTTGATAGGACAAAAATGTTGCCTCTAGAATGCATACGAGGTTATTTTTAAATTTGACCTAGTTCTTGACCCTAGTTGACCCACTCGTCCGATCCACTTCGAACTCTTCCGAGACTTGATCAAGGCAACCATTCTTACCAATGTTGATGTTAATTGTGCAAAAAAGATGTCCTCTAGGATGCATATAAGGTAAATATTAACGACGGGCAACGGACAACGCATGACGGACACCAATCTAACCACAAAAGCTCACATTAAGCACATCGTGCTCAAGTGGGCTTAAAAATACCAAACTGATCTACATTGCCTTCATTGACTTGACTAACGCCTTTGACGTTGTGAGTATAGATTGTTTCTTTAAGAAATCGCAGAGTTTGGAGTCAAGAGCGGCGTAAAACAGGGATGCAACTTGCCCCCATGGTTTGGATATTCTTTTCTCTACTCCTAAAACATGTCTTCAATTCCTGTACAGACGGAGCCTGTCGTCACACCAGATCAGATATCTCTTCAACATCTCGCGGCTTCGGGCCATAACAAACGTAAGACAAGTCGCAATCAGAGACATACTACGCTCTAGATGCTACAGTAGTTATTCACGGTAAAAATGCTGTCCAACACATAACGATTAGATTATCCGAAGCCTTCGATATCTGGAATCACTATCAGCATTAAAAATCCTAAAGACACAAGCAAAGCTACATCAGGTTCTACCTTCAATTACACTCAATGAGGAAGATTTGGCGGGTCTTCAATTCAAGTATCAAACCTCAACAGACACGCTCTCACTGGAAAAAGTGATGCATGCAATAAGTCCACAGGCAGGGCATCTACATCATTATCAAAGTAAGGAAACTCAATTACTTGTTTTCTATATTTTCAGTGGGCTGTTAGTGTCGTATGTAATGTTGAAGAAGTTCAAGAGCAATGGTGGACCGAGAAGGTTTAACTGGCTAATGTTTTGTCTACATCGATATCTCAGGTAACATAGTAAAGTACAGGTTCAGGATTCTAGAGAGTGATCGTTTTCTTCTCCACCTTTAAATGTTGGGTTTCATTGAAATAGAAAATTTAAAGAATAACAATGGAAGTGAAAATTGTACGATATTCCCAGAAAGGCGTGATGGTTTGTGTCAGATCCTCTTCACTGTATATTGCATCTAAAAGATCAGACTTTGTTTTACCATGTTATTTCGATAAAACCATCTCGTTCCATTTTAAAATGGCTCGATTGCCCTAATGATTTTTAATGATCTTGCAATATCGCACGTCACGTCCTATTCATCGCCGCAGGTTTCCCCGTTATGACAAAAGCCCATCGCAGAGCGTTTACATGACACTAATTAGAATTAAGTTACATTTGCCTGGCGTAAAGAAATTGCCGATAAGTCGATAAATTATCATCGACACTACCAAAAGCGGTCTATATCCTATCGCTGGCGCAATGGAGATAAGTTTACAAATATTTAGCTTAATCATATACAATAATGTTCACAAGATATCATGAAAATTCATACAAAAATAAAAACTGTAGAGATAGTTTCGTAAAGTTAGTACATCAAAAATAAGCAAAATCTGAGATTGACAGAAGAACGAATACAGAAAATCAACAAACTAATATATATAACTTATGGCTCCTAAAATGTTTTGTCGTTGGTCCATTTAAAGTACATGCAAAATTTCATTTTGATACGATAAATACAGAAAAAGTTATTTAACTTCAAAGCAGAAATTAGATTCTCATGTCAATTTACCCCACCCTTTTTGTCAGCCATTATCTCCAAAAATAAGCTCTTATCAGATTTTTTACACATACAAATTAAAGATCTTATATTATCCTATCAATTCACAGAATTTAAAGAAAATCTATTTTTTGACCCCTTGTTGCAACCCATCCTTTGAACGGGCTAATTACGTGTCATTACTGGTTTTATTGGCATTTGACCGGTCTGCACATCCCACTATATGAATCTGTGCTTTAAAGGTATTTTTTGCACTATTTCCCAAGCGAAAAGCTGTACTTGTCCAACGATTGGAATAGATTTTATCAAATAAACAGTGATGTAGACCTGGTCGAACAAAATGATTGGATTGTATGAAATTTTACCACTCAACAACTACGGTTTTATGGAGACGGGACCTCGGTTCAAAGTCTCATCCGAAAGACTGGAGAAGCGGGGGATCGAACCAGTGACCCCTGTGTTTTAAGGGGGAATGCTCCAGTTTTTCGGAATACTCGGTTATTACTGTAGTAAATTAAATGTTTCGTACCAATATGTTTCGCTACCATATTTTCAATAATATAACACATCATTACAATTTACCTTTTTCGACGGTAAACGTGTATTTATTATGCGAAACTGATTTCCTTGGGATGGAAATTGATTATTAAGAGCAAGACAGTCGTAAGTGTGTATGCAGTTACCACTGTTTTGCGTCGTTGTATTCATGTGTAGCTGATAAAAATTGTTGTAATTCACTAATAAGTGCGTTAACCTATACATTTTCTTTTTGAATTATTACCAGGACATGTTGCTTAATACAATGAGGGAGTTTATCAAATTCTATCATGTAGAACTTGATATATTTCCAATATTATGAAAATTTTGACACAAAACACTCCAGCTTCGTTGATCTAACCGAACACGTGAGCATGCTGTTTTATACATTTACGCGTTTATAATAGCACATATTTTGGGATTTCTGCTCTTATTAAATGTAAGACGTTACTTTAAATCCGTTTTCGGGACTAAACGATGTCTATATAACATTTTATTAGCATTTTAGTGACATTGGACAGGTGCAAGAAATTGTGCATTTTTTCGATGTAGGGGTATGTGATACGAATGCCTATAAAATTCAAACAAGATCGCTGACCACCCATTTTTATTTTATTTTTCAATTGGTAATTACATGTAATTTCAACATACAAAATATGAATAAATTCAATTATTGGGGAAAAATTTAGGAAACTGGAGCATTCCCCCTTAAGTCCAGCGCGTTACCAGTGTAAAACCTCCGCCCCGTCAACACGATAAAATAACCATATGTATAGTGGTCCGACGATATTCTGATTGCCGCCAAACGAAAAAGACCATCCCCATTTCTAATTGAACGTTATACTGGTCAAAACGAAATCATATCTGTGATAATTAGGATTGTTATGTAATATTGACGAGACGAGTTGCACGTGCGTCTCTATGATAACATGTTTTATAGGTAAAAGGTTTGTTGGACCACTGAAAATTCTGTTTTATTCGGGAGACAGGGCGGAGCCTAGTAAACATAACATAACATAACATAACACACTTTTATTAGCATAAAACGTACAAAAACGTTTGTAGCCTAAACAAAAGAACAAAATAATATATGGTGGAGACATAGTTTACAGAGAAAATACAAATGGAATTTAAATAAACACAATATGAAAATATTAGCAAGACAAATAGACACATATTTCATTATTGTTGTTGTTGTTGTTCGTTTTTTAAATTCATTACTGTATACGTGAATTTAGCCATATTATTCAAAACGGTGGGTGATTCTGATGTCATGAGATTTATGACTTTATTAATGCTTGGCCATGTTAAATAATATTTTTTGATGAAGCGTGTTCTAATCGTAGCAAATTTTGGGCAAATGAGAAGGAAGTGATATTCATTTTCGATTACTCCAGTGTAACAATGTTTGCAAATACGTTGATTTCTTGGTATATTTAAATGTCTTCCCTTTTCGATTTCTAAGTTATGACAAATTGTTCTAAGTTTTGCAAAAGCTATTTGGTATTTACGTTCTTTAATGCATGTTAAATATCTTTCTAGGCTGAATTCGTTTTTAAACTTTGAATATGTTTCTAGACGCTGTGAGACGGAAATGTTACTAAACCATTGTTGTATGTATTGATCTATTATACGTTGTTTTATACTTTTGTAGTTGTTCGGTGTATCTATTTGGTGTATCCAAGAGTCAATCATGCCTGTGTTCGTTAAAATTTGTCTGATATTAAAAGCCCAGTTATTTCCATTATAGTTATTGTCGTTATTAGCATCGGTCTGCATCATTTTATATATATTTATTATCAATGGATTTTTGCTCTTTAGCACATTTAGCCAATATTTTATCATTTGAAACTGCCTATAGATTTTCATTGGGTATCTTCCGAGTTCTCCATAAAGGGCTTCCAAGTTAGTTGATTTGTTTACTCCTAAAATTTTCCTTATAAATTTGCAATGTATTCGTTCTATATCCAAACATGTTCCATTACCCCAAATACATGCTTTGTAATTTAATATTGAGCCTACAAGAGAATCGAACAGTCGACATTTTTCGATGACATCTAAATTAAGTTGATTAAAAACGATAAAAAGATTGTGTAATGAGAATTCTGTTCGCTGCGCAATTCGTTTTTGAGTCTGAAACCACGACCCATTTTTAAAGAAGTTGATGCCAAGATATTTAAAAGATTTGACTACTACTAAAGTTTTATTGTTCAGAAAGAAATCAAAAGTTGTATGACGGCCTTTTTCAAAAATCATTATTTTTGTTTCATCGGTGTTAATTTTCAAGTTCCAATTGTTGCAATATAATTCAAGATCGTTCAACATAGACTGTAAAGCTTCCGGTGTTTGTGCGAAAAGAACTGTATCGTCTGCAAACATAAGTATAAAGTATTTAATTTCGTTTATCGTAAAAAGTCCTTCTATATCGGAATTGATATTTTCAACGAGATCGTTGACGAATAATAAAAATAATAGACTGGAACACGGGTCCCCTTGTTTAACTCCGACCTTAGACTGGATGAAATCCGACATCGATCCATTATATCTAACACAGGATCGAACTGTATTATACATAGACTGTACGGCTTTAATATATTTTGTGCTAACACTCAATTGTTTTAATTTCTGCCAAAGGAATACTCGATCAATTGTATCAAAACATTTTTGAAAATCTACAAAAGCACAATAGAGTTTTCTCTTTGAGTTAAGTGTTTTCGAAATTATTGCGTTTAATAGAAATATACAGTCGGCAGTACTTTTACCTTTTTGAAATCCAAATTGTGTATTGTTAATTACGTTATTTATTTCGCACCATTTAGTCAACCGGTTTGAAAGAACTTGTGAATATATTTTTGATAAAATGTTGATTAAGGTGATACCTCTGTAGTTCCCAGTTTTTTCTATATTACTTCCCTTGAAAATTGGAACGATAATACCATCACCCCCAAGACTCAGGATATTCTCCCTTATCATACAAAGTATTAAAAAGTTTAACTAGAAATGGAGATATCAGGTTAAACGAGGCTTTGAATATTTCAGCCGGAAGTTGGTCTAATCCACTACTTTTATTGTTGTTTTGCTGAAAAACTGCATTTTTAACCTCTTCGTATGTGATTTTGCTATCGAGTAATTCGTCATTAATCGTGTTATTGTCTTGTAAATTATTTTGATCGTTATCATTTTCACCTTGTATATCAGAAAAAAGTGTGTTAAAGTGTTCATATAATTCGTTGATAGTTAAGTCATTTGCTTATTTGGGTTTACGAATGTACTGAGATTTCACTTTTGCCCAAAAAGTTTTGGGCTTGTTTTTAGCAAGATCTTTTAGAATAAGTTTTTGTTGTGAAGCATATATTTTCTTTCGTTTTCGTTGAAATCTATTAAATGAATTTTTTGCTTGAATGAATTCTTGTCTGTTCTCGTTAGTTCGGTTCTTGTTATATTTATTACGTTTTGTATGAAATTCTTTGCGTGCAATAAAGCAATCTTTATTGAACCATTTTTGCTCGTTTTTAAAATTCTTTTTTGTTATATTTTTGCCGAAGCATGAATCTGCTGCAGTGTATAGAATCTTTGTAAATGAAGAAACGATTTCATTGGTGTCAAATGTATCGACATTTAATTTGTGTGTAAGATCATTAATACTTTCTATCCTTTCGAATAGAAGTTCGTTGTATTGATCTTTTTTGGTATCATCCCATTTAATTTTTAATGTGTTTTGTGTTTCTTGCTGTTTAGTTTTTAGATTCAACTTTGATTTTATATGAAAGTTCATGTAGCAGTGATCCGAAAATTCGGTGGCGTTTGATATCTTAAAATTTGTTAAGATATGTGAATCATTTTTTTCTATTAATAAGTAATCCACAGTACTCGAACCATTGTGTGAATGAAATGTAAAATTTCCTACAGTATCATCATATAATCTACCGTTTGCGATAAACATTGATGTTGTTTTGCAAAAGGAGATTAAGCGACGACCTTGGGTATCTATTACATTATCACAGTTCATACGGGGTATAATAATTTCATCACTATGATTATCATTATTATTATCAATGTACTCATCATAGTCTAATATGTCATTTTCCGCTGCTGTTCTAGCATTAAAGTCACCTGTGATTATAACTTTTCCTTTCGTTTTAAAGTTAATAACGTCTGATTCTAGTTGATCATAATAATCAAAATCACTTGTATCATACAAAGGTGAGCCGGGCGGTGGAATATATGTGTTACACAAAGATATATCTTCTTCAAAATGAAACAAATCTTTAGAGAGTTTGATCCACAATATACCAAAATTATTTTTCTTTATAATAGATATATATTTTCTTAGTTCTTCTTTTACGTATAACGATATTCCACCACTGGGCCGACCTTTGCTTGAACGCACTGATTTTCTACCATATATATGTACACTATCATAACCTTTTATATCTACGTTTATATTCGTTTTCGAAGTTAACCATGTTTCTTGAAGGAATATTAAATCATATTCACTAATCTGTAAACGGTTCATTCCATTTAAGCTTGGGGAGAAACAGCCTTCTCGATTAGCGATAAATCGTCGGTATTGTTGCAAAACATTATAACTGCAGCGTGAATCAATCTGTAGTTATGAGGTTCTATGACAACACATTTTAGAATCGCGCTTTTTTTCAATTTCTCACGTTTTTTCTCTTCTATCAACCAAGGTATCGAGAAGTAAACTCGTCGAATAACATCTTTACTTAGCCACATTCTTTCAGGTGAATAAAAACGGAATGTATACATAAAACGATCTAATTTTAGCACGATACAAGTATATTCACATTATCTACGCCAATTTGTTGAATTCACCCCCTGTTTTGACATGATGGGAACTGATTATTTGAAAAAGGTAGAACGGCTTGCGTTTACTTATAAGATGAATGGGTTTATTCAATTTCAATTTAGATAGCCAATCGCATTTAATAGCATACAATCATTTGCCCCGTCAGCGAGGTGTTTTCTAATCTTACAATTTTATTGTTTGAACAATCTTCACACGGTTTTCCGCAGTCGGGTTATAAAACATTTTGACTTAATTATGCCACAAATAGCAAATCATATCAAGACATTTTGGGTACTCATTGTACTTTTTGCAAAAAACGACCCCTCCCGACCAGAAAAACGACAAAAAAAAAACATATCGTTTTTTTCATGATCGGTTGGGATCAATTTTTGAAACAAGAGTGCCATGGTCCCAATATAATCCGCTCCAGAGACTAAGTTTTAAGGGGCCATAACTGAGACAAAAATCAACGAACCATAAAATCCTCCCTTCATGCACATCTACCAATTGAGGTGATACCATTGACTAAGTTTTCAAAAGATCCTGCGAAAAACTTAGGAGGAGTTGCGTTGACAAGAACAGTGGACGAACGGACGGACAGACGGAGAAGATGATGCCAATATACGTCCGCCTCCGGCGGCGTATTAAAAGTATGAGAAGTTTTCAAATAAGTCACAAAACGCTTGTAAATTGACTCAAAGATGGTATGCACAATAGTATTGCACAATTTCTTATCTGAAGCGTGGCTATCTTGACCGCTGTCGTTATCATTAAGTTTTCGAGTGGTTTTGGGGTCCAATTTTATAATTCATATAACTGAGAAAAGAGCAGAATATGGTTGGGTACATGCCACAAACCTTTTGCAAATTGACGCAAAAATAAAAAGGATATTGCAAAATACTTTACCAGTATCGAGATTATTTTTCTCCGTAGTTGTTACCCATCCCATGATGAACAATCTCCACCGTGACATTGTTCTAGTTAAGGCAGTCCTACATAAAGATCCTTATGGTCGCATCTAATGTCTTTTGGAATATGTTTTGGGTTAGCGACAGAACTCACATATGCTGCGAATGCACGATGTTCCCCGTGCTCACGGTACTTCAGCAAAGCAATATGTCTACAGTCTATGCACTCCAATAATGTTGTCCAAAAGGCTCAGTGAACTAGTTTTAATACATTTATCATCAAATACGGTGTGTCCTTTGTGGGTGGTTTATCACAGAGACGGGCTTGAAAGTTTTTGACCGAGATTTTTCATGTCAACGTCTTTGCCTTCGTCTACATTGACTTCGTTTGTTTTCGTCCAAAGATGTAGATTCCTTATGGTTATTAGTCTTTGAAAAGCTTCTGCCTCGTCTGGCATAGACAGGACTTTGTCCAAGTGAGATTTACTACAAAAAGATACAGAATTATGCATATTGGATCAAATATTTTCACCTCATCTATTTACGCCTACAGTCCTGTGTTCAGGACAATGAAAATGTAAAATGTGAAATGGTGTTGTTGTTTTTTTTCAAAATATTGATAGATAGAAGTTTATACACATACCTTTGCATTGTTGCCATTCCAAAAACCACTTTACCAAAAACGCGTTCATTTAACGCAGCAAATACAGAAAAGTGAAAAACTTATCATTTCCAACCCTCTTACTGGTCAAGTCCATGCCTATCTGATGATTTCTAAGACAAAAAGGAACACTTATCAATTACTAGTTGAAACAGGTGTGTGGGACTATATCTTGGCATATATCGGTTAATATCTCACCAGGTTAACGCCCACCTATATGCTTGTGCTAATGATTGGTACTGTGCTGTTGCCGCGATTATTGCACGGACCATTTTGGGAAGATGAAGCTTTCAGTTCTATGCATTATTGCCGGGACAGTTGGTGGACAAACGTACTCTACATTAACAACTATGTAAGAAAGGACAAACATATGGTAAGTGGGATTATTTTATTACCAATGACCCAGAAAAGGGATTCTAAAGGTATTCAGGCCGATGACTTCTATAAGTTTTATGCGTGTACAGTGTTGTGATCAATGATACCATCCAATGGTTGATACCGGTTTCAAAAAGCACATATCATGATTCAGACTGCTTATGCACACTGAATATGTGGTAACACATTTTTCAAGAGATTTGGTGAAATATAGGTGTATCTAAGTACTAGTGCTAAATCTATTACTGTAGTCGAGTACAGGTATTTATTAATATTTAAGAGTATTCTAGTTCATTTATCCGATAAACCTTTGAAAATGACATATCAAAGACGAAATAAGACCACTCTTTATGTTATGTAATTTATAATGAAACCTTGACATTTACTTAATAGAAAGGTGTTCATATCGGAGGAGGGGTTTAATTTAAGCAGTCAGCGGACCCTTTAGACGAAAAACTAAACTCTTTCATTTGTATTTTACAAAATATTTATTTAAGCCCACCTTTAACATTTTTCCCACCGCCTGTGCATCCTTCGACTGAAAGCAGACTCGCATGCTTGCAACAATATTCTGATCCAATTCTAGATATATGAACGCCCCAAAAGTTTAGACTACACCTAAATGTGCCAATATGATTACAATCATAGTGCTTTATGTGGCTCGATAAATGAAAACGTCAGTCCTATATAACGTTTAGATAAAAGTGCTTTGCCAGGTCATTCATCTGGACCTATTATTGCGATGGGTAATTTTCAATCGTGTCTCTGACCAGGTAGATTTCTTTTAGAAATTTCTTTGTAAGTCGATACTTTTGTTAAACATCCTGGTATCTCACAGGGTTATATAGCTTTTCTCAACAATTATCTGTCTGCTACATGTAAAGTGAGACTTATTCTAGATCTCGCATTAAGCATTATCATCCCTTAACGTACAACTTAACATAAAAACTGAATATTGTCATTTTCTCATTTATTAGATCTTCAAAGCTCAATTTTGTATTTCTTTACTTCTCAATAATAAACACATTTTCGCTACTAGGTTAATGCCATTAATAAAGGTCAAGCACAGATATAAAGGTTTTAATTATAGGAAAAATAGCACTTGATGCACTGAAAGTTGTGTTAAAATTGGATTTAAGTCTGAAATATACAAACATTTTTTTTTAATTTTTCACTTCTGTAAACAGCTTGGGATAATTATGTCATCATCGGACGATCGTCTTTACTTTTTTTGGTAGGGACACATCAGTGAGACTGTCCAATTGTAACTTGATCGTTACTTTATTCCTTTTGTTAATATTTTTTGTTGTTATTCCTGTGTGTTGTTATTCATTTGTGATTTCATTTATTTGTGTTATTATGTATTTGTAGTGCATGGGTTGGTCATGGTATCTGAGTGTAGACCTACAAATGTACCTGATAAGCCCTCTGATGATTGTCCCTTTATTTTTGTAAGTATATATCATTCGCTCATTTATCTAAACAGAAAACAAACCAACTACAAATAAATGATATATACACAAACAGAAAAAAGCACCAGGTCAAGCCATCGTTAAAATCAATGTTCTGAAAGTACAGTTAGTAGCGAAGTTCAAAATACTGGTGTTTTTAACTTTGTTCAAGGTAGTCGCCCCTCATGAGATTTACATCTTGAATTAAGCAATGGTTCAATATATATCCAATTTCTAGTAACAAGAGGCCCAAGAGTGCATGTATCGCTCCACTGGCTAAAGTAAAAGAATTACCTCATGATTTCTTGTTAGCCTCGCACTGCCAATTCTTGAGAAAGGGTCACCCAAGGAATATTTCTACCAAGTTTGGACTGAATTGGCCCATTGGTTTATTTTTAAAGAATTATTTCATGGTTAGTCCAATTCTGATAAGCCCTGCCCTGACACATCCACAGTTATAGACCAATCAAAGTTTCACAAACACTGTAAACCACACAAGAAACATTTATGCCAAGTTTGCTAAAAGTTACCCAATGGTTGTTTTTTAAGAATTATTTCGTGATTTCACCCATTCAGATAAGCCCAGCTATGCCACACAACCATTAATGGACCAATCAAAATTTCACTTACAAAGTAAGTAATGGGCCACTCAAGTAACATTACAGCCAAAATAGGTCTCCATTGACCCATTGATTGATTTATAAAGAATTATTTTGTGATTTATCCAATTCTGATAAGCCCCCCCCCCCCTGTCACGCCCACATTTACGGAGCAATTAAATTTCGCCAAGCATTCATGTAAAGAGTATCCCTAGGTACATTTCTACCAACTTTGTTGAAAATTGGCCGAATGGTTGATTTTTGAAGAATTATTCTATGATTTCTCTTAGTCTGAAAAGCCCCGCCCTGCCACGCCCACATTTATTGACCAATCAAAATTCTTTAAACAATTTAAGTAGAGGTTCATTCAAAGAACCTTCTTGTACAGTTTTGTCAAAGTTGGCCCACTGGTCTGAAAGGAGAAGATTTTAAATGAACTATTTTGTGATTTCTCCAATTCTGATAAGCCCCGCCCTGCCACGCCCACCTTTATGGACCAATCAGATATCACTGATAATTTAGGTAAAGAGTCACCCAAGGTACAGTTCAGTTGAGTCAAGATTGGCTGAATGCTTGATTTTTTAAGAATTGTTTTGTGATTTCTCTAAGTCTGATAAGCCCCGTCCTGCCACGCCCACATTAATTTGTAGACCAATCAAAAGTCTTTGAACAAGTCAAGTAAAGGGTCACCAAAGAAACGTTCCTGCAAAGTTTGGTCAAAATTGGCCCACTGGTTTGAGAGAAGAAGATTTTTAAAGTATCATTTTGTGATTTCTCTTCGTCTGAAAAGCCCGGCTCTAACACGCCCACATTTATTGACCAATCAGAATTTCACTGACAATTTAAATAAAGAGTCACCCTAGGTACATTTTGCCAAGTTTAGTCAAAATTGGCTGAATGGTTGATTTTCAAAGAATTATTTTGTTATTTCTTTAAGTCTGATAAGCCCCGCCCTGCCCCGCCCACATTTATTGACCAATCAAAATTCATTGAACAATTTAAGTAAAGGGTTACTCAAGGAACATCCCTGCACAGTTTGGTCAAAATTGGCCCACAAGTTTGAGAGGAGAAAATTTTAAAAGAAAAAAGTTAACGGACGGACGGACACACGCAAGCACGACGGACACAACGCCATGACAATAGCTCGCTTGCCTTCGGCCAGTGGAGCTAAAAACGGTTGGATTGGGTTAGCGCCTCGTTAAACTGCTATGGTCATATCGTTGGTACACCTAACCATGAATTTCTGTCCTTTTCATACCAGTACTACTACAGCATCATTACAGATTTCTCAGCTGCTCTCTTAATTGGGTTAATGGTTATCAAACCATAAGCGGGAGACACTTTTGGCAAAAAGAAACTATTTTCTTGTTCTTTCATGCCAACTAATTTGGCTGAAAGATACCATGGGACTTTGTAATAATTTGACTTCTTTAACAATAATATCACGTGTTACCATGTAAACCTCGCTTCGCCGTCAAAAAGTGTATATTTGTGATCCGTCATGCTAAAAGCAACCTGATGGGAAGTGTGAAAAATATCGACCCTAGTCAGTCTGCGCAGTCCGCGAAGCCAGACTAGGACCGACACTTTTCACTTTTATGTAATTTTCTAAACCCAAAACCTTTTCTCTATGTTACTATATGTTCATTTTTGCATACAGTATCTGGTTGACCTGTGCTGAGTCTGGCAAGTTTGCCAAAATTTATGTGTTTTTTAGTTCGGATAAGGTCCCCTTTAGCGTGACGGGGCACATTTGTTTTGCTACTTCTGTTGCAGAATTGATATCAATCAATATAATTCATTCACGATATCATGTTATTGTTACATGTTTACGAATGAAACACCTGCAAGATTCGAATTATGGTGTGAAAAATTACTGAACTATAATTGAATAAAGTACGGGTGTTTATTGAGAAATGTTCAATGTAGTTATAGCACTCTTGATTTACTTTGGTTTTTTTTATCCCCCGCCGATGAAATCATCGTGGAGGGGGTGTTCTTTTTGCGTCGCCCGTCCTTCAATCCGTCCGTCGGAGTTTCGTTCCCGCGCTATTTTTGGTAACCATTGACTGGATTTCGATGAAACTTTATGGAAAGCTTCTCTACAAAGAGGAGATGCGCATATCATCGAGGTTACCCTGTTTGAAAACATGAACATTGGCTGACCGCTACTGTTCGGACCTTTGTCTTCTTTTGGGTTGAGGTTTACTTTGGGTTTTCCATATGTAGGGTTTAGCTTCCTCGGGATCATATCAACTTACAAATTCTTCTCAACAACGGACCCTATATTCTAGCTCGCTATACTTTAAAAGACGGGGCTTCCACCCAGCGTGCACTTAGTTTTGCCATCGCGGGTTCATTTTTAAAAATGTCATGAATTGTCGATCGAGACACTTCAAGTGCAAATGCTAAACTTGTTACAATATGGCGTCTTTCCAGGCAAACAATTTCTTTCGCGTTCTCTATGATAGAACACTTCACCTTTGATGTGAGTTCAGATCGACTGTCATCGTCTACAGAACTTCCTCCGTCACTAGATCACCTATGCCATTTATTTATAACGCCCCCATTTAGTTCTTTTGTTATCGAATTTTTAACACTTTTTAAAAATTCTCTGTGTTTTAACCCATTGCCACACAATGAGTCTCTTTTTGACTCCCTATAGTGGCTTTGAAAAACATAGTGGTAAATGAAGAAATTGCTTGTAACAAGCAGTTTCTTCATTTCCAACATTATATAAATATCACATGCCTCTCAGGGCAATAGTACATATTGTCTACCCGAGACCGGTAATATTGACCGAGGCTTCAGCCGAGGTCAATATTACTGGTTCGAGGGTAGACGATATGTACTATTGCCCTGAGAGGCATGCGATATTCATTTTATTATACCGAAAAAGAAACAACATTAAAACTTTTAAATCTAAAATTTATCTAACTGTATAAGTCCTTCGATCACCGACCACCGTTAATCAAAAAATGTTAAAATCAACCGAATGCCTTATCCATTCATTTTTGTGACATGCACGCAAAGGCAGGCCTGCCATCACTTTTGCCTGGTTAATTCCATGATCTAGATGAGAAAGAGAGCAAATGTGGCTACACGGCTAAACAGGGGTAAACTGATTTTGCATTTGGAAAAATAAACATAAAGTAAGATAGAATAAAAAATCTAGTTTCAGTAAATTAGCTTAGAACGAAAACCGTCGATTCTGATCAGCATCTGCAGTTCGCGCAGACTAACTAGGATCCATTCTTTTTAACGTCTTCCAGATGGTCCCTTTTTGTGTAACAAGCCATGTCATTTATAGAGCGTATTTATGTTAACCCTTTCCCAAACACCAAAATTTTAGGGTGATCTACTTCCAAAACTGCCACATATGACAAAATGGACATTATTAAAGATAGAATTTGTGTAAAATTTGGCATAGAAAATATTGAGACAAAAGGAGAAACTGCTGGTTATCAGCAGTTTCTTCTTTTGTTTCAATGTTTTCCCAAGCCTTATCTATAAGGGACGTCAAAACCAGGTCTTGTTTGGGAAAGAGTTAAATTAGCTATGATTCAGCAAATATCGTGTTTTGAAACATTGTGACGTCACGTTTACGTCATAAAAATTCCAGAATTTCTATTTATAGTACGCTCAGCGGGTAATATGAAAAAATATTAACCGGTTAATATTATCTGAGCGGGTAATATGAAAAAATATTAGGTTTGTAATTATTGAACGATAAGGTCACGTGAGGTATAATAATTTGTTTTATCCAGAATGATCAAAGAATGCAAAATTTCATTCAATTCATAATGTCGTCTTCAGCATTTTTGAATTTGGACAAGTCCAAAATTTTGTCGTTTGGTAATGGGTTAAGAATCCTACTGAGAACTTAATGACCGCTCAACAGGTGACGTCATTTTTGGAATGTTTACGTCAGCGACAGCGATTACCAGCCGCATTATAATTCCTATCCCGGCTAACTTACAAATTTCAAATTTTCAGAAAAAAGAGGCTGATAACGTCGGAAAGGGCAGACTTTTTCCTCGACATTGTACAGGGGATACAACAATCACAATTGCAAAGTACATTCTCATGTAGGGTTCTAAAAGATAAGCGAGATATGACGTGTTCCGGTTAAAATGATGCGGGTTTCTATGGATACCTCTTTAAAAAGAGAAACTCGAACTTGTTTGTTTCATGGCAGTTTTCTTGTCAAAATTGGTACATGTAAAACTGTTAAAAGTAACAAAGTAATGAGACCTGTTGTTTAGTCGCAATAGGGACAGTCTACAAACTTCCCGATTACCCCTCATACACACAGAGTTATATACGTTTCCGCACTATTTCTCGGAAAGCATTGACTCGATATCAATGTATAGATGTGGAAAGCTTTACTACAAAGAGTATATGCGCATACCTATCGTCGGGGTTATCCAATTCGACAATTAAATTACTGTCTCTAATTGGTGAAGCTATGTACATATACAGTTATATTCGTTTCCGTGCTATTTTTTGGAAACCGTTGCTCGATTTCGTCGGGGTTATCCGGTTATACTATTAAATTTTGAGTTACTGCCTCTGATTGGTGAAGTTAAATACACCGAGTTATATTCGTTTCCGCCAGATTTCCTGAAAAAAAAATGAATTGATTTCAATGAAACTTAGTGGGAAGCTTCACTACAAAGCGGAAATGCGCATATCGTCGGGGTTATCCGGTTCGACTAACAAATTTAGAGTTGCTGCCCCTGATTGGTGAAGCGATATACATATAGAATAATATTCGTTTCCACGCTACTTCAATGAAATTTTGTGGAAATGTTCACTACAAAAGAGAGATGCGCATATCGTTGGATTTACCCGGTTCGACAATTAAATTTAGAGTTACTGTCCGTAATTGGGGAAGCCTATGGATTTAGAGAAAACAAATTCGGCGGGGGATATAAATTCAACGAATTTACTTGTTGGAGTTTAAAGCAAACATTTTAATTCCTAATTTTGATAATTTTGTCGCTCTTAATGCTGTTAACTCTTACAATACACGCTCCCATTCCACCGGCAATTTCATTTTACCCAAGGTGTGCTCTAATGGTAAAACACGTTCGCTTTTAGTGGGTCTAAATTATGGAATTCTTTACCAAGTTCTCTAAAAGATGTTTCAAATTTCATTTTTTTTAAGTCCTAAGTAAAATTTTTCTTACTTAATTGAAATATTTCCTTTTGTTGTCAGTCGTTGCACTGTGATATATGTCTAGTTATTTATTCATTTTTCTACTGTCTTTCATTTTTTGTATAAAAAACATTATTTTGTGATGCCTTCCTTTACTTATGCGCCCATTAAAAGGACCACAATGGAAAAAAAGTTTTTACATCTTTTTGTGTTATTGGTATAATGGACGTATAGACATAGTTTTAAATAAAAAAAATATTAAATTATTAGTAAAAGTTTAATAGATCTAGATGCTTTAAAAATTATTTACCTGTTTAGAATTTTAGACACACGACTTTCTTTTATTGTGAAATGCATATTAAACTATGTTAATACTTTTATTATGAATAAACTATAATATATGTGTATTCTTTTGCAGTAATGCTGTCTGGGGAATCCTTTTCTGTGTGGTTATTCTGGTAGCAGTTATGGTGTCAACTGGTTTGCTGGTTTACAATAGAAATTACCCAATACAACCATTCTTGTTTCCCTACTTCACCGAAAATGTCTCAATGTGAGTATGAAAATGAAAATTTCCATCCAAATACTAAATAATCCACATTCAATAACATACCAAGTTAACCACCTTACTCTCTCAGTTCTTGTGAAAACATTTTGTCCTGAAATTGAGTCCAATTTTGTCGAATGTTCTCAGCCTGCTTTGAAAAGAAAGTGACATACCTTGAAACAAGAGCTTCTCAGAGCGGTGCATATACGCCCGAGAGGGGCTTGTCAGTACAATCGGCCTTTTTTCAATTCAAGGGCAGATAATTCAAACATATTTAATGTTTTCAAAATTTTGTTTGCACAACCAAACATCATAAAGATTCATTTTTGCTAGGTTAATTATTTTCTGGTTGAAACTGTAGGAGTTTCTCTCACAAGAAAATGAGCATTTTTAAGAAAATAGGTATTTTTCCTTGAATTCAAGGGCAGATCATTCAAGACTGAAAAGAGTTATTCAATAAGCGGTGTGCAGAACTAGACACCATGGAAATTCATTGTGGCAAGTTTGATCAAATTCCGATCAAAATTGTATGAGTTGTGCACACAAGAATTGCTAACGGACAGACGGACGGACAGGCGACCGGGGCATAACATAATACGACCATTCGTGCGTATAAGAATTAATTTCAGATTATCTCGAATGGCGAATCTTTTCCCCTTTGATACACGTAAGTAGTAAATGCGTCACTTAAGATTCCACGACTGTGCATGCACATGAATGAAGTCATCAGTATACACTGGTGGTGAACTCGGTCAAAGCGAGGGACGTTTCTGTAACAAGGTATAGATATTTTGCGTTTAAATGTGAGTTTAAAGATCAGTTTTTCTAATGGCAATAAATTTGGTTTCAAAATAGACCGGGTTTACCCTGAGACCCTGAGCTAGAAACATGTTTGCTCCCCCCCCCCCCCCCAGAGGGAATTTTGTAGACATGTTTTTTCTTAAAGTACATTATCTAAGAAACATTTTGAGCGTTGTTTGCACTCCGGCCGTTGGGGCTTTTGGCTGTAACCCTTATCCAAAACCCTTAACCCTATCATTTTTTTCATAAAAATTTACATTATTTATTTGGTCATATTTTCATCAAATATTGACCTACAGATGTCAAAGTGGTCTCAAATGAAAGCTTATGACTTGTTCTTCATTTTGTAGCTATTTTATGCAAATTAGCTCATTTGCATATTCATGAATATTAATGATTTCCCTTAAAATTTGCATTTTTCGGCGAACATTTGATAAATAACTTCTAAAACAAGGCATTTCTGTCCAAGGAGAATTTTGTAAACATGGTTAATCTTAAAGTATATTTTATAAGAAACATTTTGAGCCTTGTTTGCACTCTGGCGGTTGGGGCTTTTCGCCGTAACCCTTATCCAAACCCTTAACCCTACCAAATTGTTCATTTAAATTTTGAAACTGAATTTGGTCATATCTTGATTGAATATTTACACACATGTGTCAGAATGGTATCAAATGAAAGCTTATGACTTGCTCTTTCATTTTCAGTTATGTTATGCAAATTAGCTCATTTGCATATTCATGAATATTAATGATTTTTCCTAAAATTGCGATTTTTGACAAAAATGTGGTAAATACTTTCCAAAACGAGGCGTTTTTGTGCAGGGGAATTATGTAAACATAGCAAATCTTAAAGAAAATTATACAAGAGACATTTTGAGCGATGTTTGCACTTTGACCGTTAGGGCTTTTGGCCAAAACCCTTATCTAAACCCTTAACCCTATAAATTGTTCAATCATTTAAAAACGTTTTTTGTCATATCTTGATTGAATATTCACTTATAGATGTTATAATGGTATCAAATGAAAGGTTGTGACTCGTCCAATAATTTGCTATAAAATTTATGCAAACTAGAATATCACTGAAAGTGATCATACCCCCCAAAAGCGCAGTTTTTGTGCATTTTGAGAAATTGATTTCATTTGACTGTGAGCTAATCAATTGGGAAATAGAGCGAACAAAAAATCAACAGACCAAACAACACATTTAACAATCCCCAAGCCCCACCCTGCCACGCCCATATTTTTCAATAAACCAAAAACTCACAACCATGCATTGGAGACAGTCAATCAAGGAACATTTCTGTACGATTTGGTTCAAATTTACTGTTTAATTGCTTTTTTCTCATGATTTCGTTAGGTCTGATAAGCCCTGCCTTGCCATTACCACATTTTTTGCAAATCAAAAATTCATGAACAAATTTTGAAATAAGTCCCCCAATGAACATTCCTGCCAATTCTGGTAAAAAAAATCCCCGAATAAAAAATTCACGAACAAGTTTCAAAAAGAGTCTCCCAAGGAACATTCCTGCCAAGTTTGGTAAGAAATGGCTCAGTGGTTAAGGAGGAGTTCAAGATTTTTGAAGAATTATCTGACGATTTCTCAAAATTGGATAAGCTCCGCCCTGCCACGCCCACAATTTCTGAGGAATCTAATATTCATGAACATGCATTGAATACAATCACTCAAGGGACATCGGTGCCAACTTAAGTTAAAAATGGTCAAAGCATTGATTTTGAATGATTTTTCACATGATTTCTCCAAGTCCGATAAGCCCCGCCCTGCCACGCCCACAATTTTGGACGAATAAAAAATTCACGAACAAATTTTGAAAAGAGTCAACCAAGGAACAATCCTGCAAAGTTTAGTAAGAATTGGCCCAATGGTTAAGGAGGAGAAGATTTTTGAAGAAGTCGGATAAGCCTCGCCCTGCCACGCCCACATTTTTTGACGAACGAAAATATCATGAACATACATTAAATACAATCACTCAATGGTCAATCTTGCCAAGTATGGTTCAAATTGGCCTGATAATTGATTTTTTACAGTTTTTACATGATTTCTCTAAGTCCAATAAGCCTAGCCCTGCCACGCCCACAATTTTGGACGAATCAAAAATTCACGAACAAGTTTTGAAAAGAGTCACCCAAAGAACATTCCTGCCAAGTTTGGTAAGAATTGGCTCAATGGTTAAGGAGGAGAAGATTTTTGAAGAATTATCTGACGATTTCCCGAAATCGGATAAGCCCCGCCCTGCCACGCCCACATTTTTTGACGACTCAAAAATTCATGAACATGCATTGAATACAATCACTAAAGGGCCATTTGTGCCAAGTTAAGTTCACAAAGGACGAATAATTGATTTTAAAAAAAAAATCACATGATTTCTCTAAGTCTGATAAGCCCCGCCCTGCCACGCCCACAATTTTGAACGAATCAAAAATTCACGAACAAGTTTGGAACAGAGTCGCCCAAAGAACATTCCTGCCAAGTTTGATAAGAATTGGCTCAATGGTTAAGGAGGAGAAGATTTATGAAGAATTATCTGACGATTTCCCGAAATCGGATAAGCCCCGCCCTGCCACGCCCTCATTTTTTGACGACTCAAAAATTCATGAACATGCATTGAATACAATCACTAAAGGGACATTTGTGCCAAGTTAATTTCACAAAGGACGAATAATTGATTTTTAAAAAAATTTCACATGATTTCTCTAAGTCTGATAAGCCCCGCCCTGCCACGCCCACAATTTTTAACGAATCAAAAATTCACGAACAAGTTTTGACAAGAGTCACCCAAGGAACATTCCTGCCAAGTTTAGTAAGAATTGGCTCAGTGATTCAGGAGGAGAAGATTTTTGAAGAATTATTTAACGATTTCTTGAAGTTGGATAAGCCCCGCCCTGCCACGCCCACATTTTTTGACGAACGAAAAAATCATGAACATACATTGAATACAATCACTCAAGGGTCAATCCTGCCAAGTATGGTTCAAATTGGCCTGATAATTGATTTATAAAGATTTTTCACATGATTTCTCTAAGTCTGATAAGCCCCGCCCTGCCACGCCCACAATTTTTGACGAATCAAAAATTCACGAACAAGTTTTGACAAGAGTCACCCAAGGAACATTCCTGCCAAGTTTAGTAAGAATTGGCTCAGTGGTTCAGGAGGAGAAGATTTTTGAAGAATTATTTAACGATTTCTTGAAGTCGGATAAGCCCCGCCCTGCCACGCCCTCATTTTTTGACGAATGAAAAAATCATGAACATACATTGAATACAATCACTCAAGGGTCAATCCTGCCAAGTATGGTTCAAATTGGCCTGATAATTGATTTTTAAAGATTTTTCACATTATTTCGTTAAGTCCGATAAGCCCCGCCCTGCCACGCCCACAATTTTTGACGAATCAAAAATTCACGAACCTGTTTTGAAAAGGGTCACCCAAGGAACATTTCTGCCAAGTTTGGTAAGAATTGGCCCAGTGGTTGAGGAGGAGAAGATTTTTGAAGAAAAACCCAACAGACGGACCAACGGACCAACGGACCAACAGACCAACAGACCAACAGACCGACAAGCTGACTCCTATATACCCCCCAAATTGAATTTGGGGGGTATAATTAGCTCATTTGCATATTCATGAATATTAATGATTTTACTTAAAAATGTGACCTTTTTGATAATATTTGGTAAATAGTTTCAAAAACATTGTGTTTCTGTTCTGAGGGAATCATGTAAACATGGTTTATCTTAAAGAACATTTTATTAGAAACATTTTGAGAGATATTTGCACTCCGGCGCTTGGGGCCTTTGGTCATAATCCTTATCTAAACCCTTAAGCCTATTAAATTGTTCACTCAAATTTTCAAAACATGCTTGGTTATATCTTGATTGAATATTGACCTACTGATGTAAGAATTGTATCAAATGAAAGCTAATGACTTATTCTTTAATATGCAGATATTTTATGCAAATTAGCTCATTTGTATAAGCATGCATATTAATGATTTGTCTAAAATTTTGATTGTTTTGCAAGGTTTTTTTTTATTTTAAATACGTACCAAAAGGTCCGCTTGTTTCTTTCTCGTGAGTTTTCAGCCATTTAATATCCATGTCCACTCTTTTAACAACATCTAAGCCTTGTTTGAAATCTATTTGATGTTTTGTTTGGAAGTAACAGTAATTTCAAAGTGTGCAGCCCATTATATTCTGTTCCTATAAATCCTATTTTCAATGTTTGTACTTAGTTTCCATTTGATCTTTTTAATCTTTATTGTTTTAAGTGCAAATAAGTTAAATTGATTTCTTTTATTGTATTGGTGTTCTTGCTTATATCTAGTTTAGCTGACAGAATGTTATCCTTTGTAAAACTGCTACATGAATCCAAAATTGACGCAAAATAGGACTTTAAACATAAACTTTTTATCATATGCCATAGAATGATACAAAATGGGGGACTTTATTCTAATACAGATATAAAATTAATCATTCCAATTATTTTTTTAAGTTTTATGGCTGAACAGAGACCCTAAAATGTAGACAAATTGCATACATATAGCAAAATAACATTGTTAAGCAATTATCAAGGCCTTACTTTTGACATTCACATGGAGAAAACAGCATGGTTTTTCTCCATCTGAAGAGCCCTTCCTTGTGTATTCCTCATAGACAAGTCAATTTGTTGGCCTTAAGGGTATTTGATATGTAGCTGACAGATCAGGGACACTGGTGTTACCATTTCTTTATGCTCTATTAAGGCATTTTTCAATTCAACTTGGGGTGCCATATGTAAAGCCTATGTATCAGATGAATAAAATCAAGAGATGTTCGCGATGTATGTATGTAGCTAGAGTACAGACAACTACTGGTTGTGATCAAAAGATTATTGCATTTATTACGATGCATTCATTTACAGGTCTGTATCAGATCAGAACAAATGTGAACTGATCAATACTACCGACAGCCCATGCTGAATGAATATTCATATTCGTCCTTATCTACACATATTTCTTATACATGTATGTGCTTTCAGCATAGTACCACCTCACAATAAATTGAAAATAGTTCCCTTGCGATACACATACAATCTCTTTCAATATGGCATATGTTTTCCAGGATGGCATTAGATGGCCATAGATATCTTCAGTTCAATATTTTCCTGATATTTAAATGCTACAACTATGCTACCAGTTTTAGATTAACATGTGAAATTCCATATTAAGACACTTACTTATTGCACTGTTCTAGAACAATTTGACCAAAAATGATTCACATCGCACTTGGTGGCAATCTTGGAATTACTCAAACTGTGGGAGTTGGGCAAGTTTATCATGATGGAAACCGACATAGATCAATTACTAAACATAACAGGGTTACTATGTACATAACATAACAGGATTACTATATAACATATAGCACTGTCAAATGGAATACATTTTATGGATTTTCCAAAATAAATGTGTTTTTGTCCCAAACATTTAAGAATCAATAATATTTATGAATATGTAAATGAGCAAATCGACATGGAGTAATTGCAAATATACAAGCAATTCACTAGCTTTCATTTGATACCATTTTGACTTTTGTAGATCAATATTTAATCAAGATATGACCAAAAACGTTTTGAAAATTTGAATGAACAATTTGATAGGGTTGAGGGTTTAGATAAGGGGTTTGGGTAAAAACCCAAATGCCACAGTGTGAACATTGCTTAAAGTGTTATTCTTGTAATGTTCTTTAAGATAAATTATGTTTGCATAATGCCTCTGAACAGAAATACCTTATTTCTGATAGTATTTAACATATTTTCGCTGAAAAATCACAATTTTAAGGAAAATCATTAATATATATGGCAATGCAACTGAACTAATGTGCATGAAAAATAATAGCACATGGAAGAGCCAGCCATAAGCTTTCGTATGATACCATTCTGATATCAGTAGGTCAATACTTAATCAAGATATGACCAAAAACGTTTTGAAAATTTCAATGAACAATTTGATGGGGTCAGTGGTTTAGATAAGGGTCACCGCCAAAAGCCCCCATCGCCAGAGTGCAACATTGCTCAAAATGTTTCTTATAAACTGTTCTTTAATTTAAACCATGTTTACATGATTCCCCCTGAGAAGAAACACAATGTTTTTGAAAGTGTTTACCAAATATTCGGAAAAAAGGTCACAGTTTTAAGTAATGTCATTAATATTCATAAATATGCAAATGAGATAATTTGCATAGATTTTATAGTACATTATAAAGCAAGTCATAAGCTTTCATTTGATACCCTTCTAACATCTGTAGGTCAATATTCAACAAAAATATGACCAAAAACATTTTGAAATGAATGAACAATTTTATAGGGTTAAGGGTTTAGATAAGGGATTTGGCCAAAAGCCCCAACGGTCAAAGTGCAAACATCGCTCAAAATGTATCTTGTATAATTTTCTTTAAGATTTGCTATGTTTACATAATTTCCCTGCACAAAAATGCCTCGTTTTGGAAAGTATTTACCACATTTTTGTCAAAAATCGCAATTTTAGGAAAAATCATTAATATTCATGAATATGCAAATGAGCTAATTTGCATAACATAACTGAAAATGAAAGAGCAAGTCATAAGCTTTCATTTGATACCATTCTGACACCTGTGTGTCAATATTCAATCACGATATGACCAAATACATTTTCAAAATTTAAATGAACAATTTGGTAGGGTTAAGGGTTTGGATAAGGGTTACGGCGAAAAGCCCCATCCGCTAGAGTGCAAACAAGGCTCAAAATGTTTCTAATAAAATGTACTTTAAGATAAACCATGTTTACAAAATTTCCCCTGGACAGAAACGCCTTCATTTGGAAAGTATTAACCAAATTTTCATAAAAAATAGCAATTTTAAGGAAAATCATTAATATTCATGAATATGCAAATGAGCTAATTTTCATAAAATAACTACAAATTGAAGAGCAAGTCATAAGCTTTCATTTGATACCATTTTGACATATGTAGATTAAAATTCAATCAACATATGACCAAATAATTGTCTGTATATTTTAATGAAAAATTTGAAAGGGTTAAGGGTTTTAGATAAGGGTTACAGCCAAAAGCCCCAACGGCCAAAGTGCAAACAACGCTCATCTTGTAGCATTTGTTATAAGCTTTCAGAAAATCATACCCTTCAAAATTCCCTCTGGGGGGGGAGCAGGGGTTATTGGTGGCTCAAGGTCTATTTATTTCTTAATAAACCGTCGGTGTTGTTATAAAATTATAAAAAAAATATCGAAGCCGTAGTTACGAGATTTTATAACAACACCGACGGAATAAATTGTTCGGCTAAAAAACGTCCCTCGCTTTTGCAGAATTCACCACTAGTGCTATACGTAATTTTTAAATGCGATAATTTGTCTATATTTACACTAGCAAACTTCTCGAAAGGCCAACTTTTTTCCTTACGGATAATTTAAGAAATTTAATATGTTTGAATTATGACATTTAAAAGTATCTTAAAATAAAGTATTTTAAAATAGTGGTCTCAATTATGCAGTAATAAATTCATCTTGTAAGGTAAAGCTTTGATCCTTATTTATCGGTAGCTTCCAGTGACGATCATTTAGTTCAAGGAATGAGTTCGGATATTCTATTTTGAAAGTTTAAATCACGACAAACTATGCATGTTAAGATACGATTTGTTGAATTAACTAAAACTGAGAAAGTATCTAAGCAACTGGGAAAATTGCTTGTTATCAAGATTTTCTCCTATTACCTAAATTATGTGTTCTTAATCCCTTCTAATGACGACATCAAAACAAGGTTATAATTGGCAAAGGGTCAGTTAGATTCTGCTTGGTACGTCATGCTAAAAGCGTGCTTTTATGAAGTCAACAGAAAACCATATTTCGAGAGACAGATCACATTTAGCAAGTGCCAACGATATCCGTATTTAGATAATAATATATATTGTGAAAGGAAAAACATGTAAATCCAGAGTATCAACTTAGTGTCAACAGTTTCGATCCTGATCAGTTTGTACTTTCCTCGCAGTTTGTTTAGGGTTGCTACACGCTTCACAAAAGGTCCCTTTTAAAGAGACATCTCATATTTTTAATTTTTACTGTTTATTCTCTGACGTCATTCCACTCGATTTAAAAATAGATTCGGTAGACGCTCGCTTTTTACCGCTCAGGACTCGGATAATTCCGACTCGTTTTTGACATTGTGAACATGACATACTGCCATACATTGCAAGAAAGGGAAAATGTACCAATGTACCATTCTTTCACTGGTTTTATTGGTTTTCTGCAGTTGGAATAGGCTTTGTTCATATCAGATAATAAGAACTCGGTAACAGAAAAACTTCAATCGTGACAGCTATTACCGCTTTAAATTAGCAATTTGTATGATGGGTTCAATATTTTATAGATAAAATCAGGGGGTCCTTTATTTTATATGGGGGTCTGTAGTTTATACAGACGGGTCATAATTCTATACGAAATCACGATCAGTGGTCATTATTCAATGGGGGTACTTTACAACGTTACCATCTCTACGACCGAGAGTTACCGAGATTGACAATCGGCGGGAGACTTTGAATTTATTGAATCTTAAATTTCTTGCTCACTTTTTGATTCGAGTACTAGGGAACTTCCTTTTATTTCAGAGACAACCTACGTTACGATATAGAAATTTATACTGCTACCCATATGCGGATTGGGTCCTATATTGTTGGTGTTTTGACTGGGTACTTCCTGTATAGGTGGAAATGCAGTGTTAAAATACCAAAGGTGAGTAATCACTCTACATAACAACCATATTAGACCGGATCTTCAGACAGTTACATGATATTTGAGACAGCTATTTATCAAGATCAGTATGTGACTTGGTGCAGTGACTGCAGTCTTACTTAAATCCCTGCTACTCACATATGGATTCTATGACTACGACGAAGTTATTGGAGAGTAACATGGTTCTTGACCAGACTGCGTGTATACGCATGTTGTTCAGGGACCATGTTGATCTCAAAAAGTCTTTAGCGAACTTTTTCCATATTCTGGCTCAATCATGTATTTATTCCAACTAAATACATTGTTTACATTAAGACATAATAACCGTAACAAAAACTGTCATTTTATATTAATATGATTTAAACATTTAAACATGGATTTTAATTCAATTACCTCGGGGAAAGCGTTATCAATACGGACGTCAGTAGCCCAACACTTGTTGACGACATCAACCTTGTCCCCTCCAAACCTATGTAAACCGGTCGAAATGTAGTCTATATATACTGTGCTTGTGGAAAAGATGTCCATGTCCTCACCTAAACGAAATTGTGTACTTCGAAAGACGTGATTATGCCGTTATTATGTTTTACGACCTGTTTCCTACTCGAGTCAATTCAATTTCAAACCTCGATACTACTAACGACTTAAACCTCACTATAAAATAGTGTATCAATCGACAAGCTCCGTGGTGGCACTAAATGGCTCACCTGAGATGACCGTCTTAATTCTCGTAATTATATCCCCGCAAACAAAGTTTTGGGGGTATATAGGAATCATTCTGTCTGTCCGTCCGTCTGTCGGTCTGTCTGTCCACATTTCTTGTGATCGCAACTCCTCCCAAACCGCTTGACGGATTTTGATGAAAATTTACATGGACGATCTACATGACATGGAGATGTACATAAAGCAATTTCTTAGCTCTGCAATGTCAACTAAGGCCCTTTGTCATCCAAAGGAGATAGTTTTACTTTGAATTTATTTCCTCAAACAAGGCGCTGCGGGGGATATTAGTCCGCTCTCCGACAGTTCTAGTTTAGGTTGCTTGAACAAACCCTCTAGCGCGTGTGCATGGTTTTTCCAAATTTGTCCCCGTTACCTAGTTTTTGACCCCAGTTGACCTAATTTCAAGGTTATCTGTGATTTCATAAAGATTATCATTCTGACCAAATTTCAGGTTCAAAGTGCAAAAAGTGTGGCACCTAGAGGAAATAAAAGGTTTATCTTAGATTTGACCCTGTGACCTACTTTTTGATTTCAATTGACCATATTTCAAATTCGTCCAAGATTTAATCCAGACAATTATTCTGACTGTCACCAATTTTAAGGTTGATCAGACAAAAATGTGACACCTAGAGAACATACAAAGTATTTCCAAGATTTGACCCCATGATCTAGTTTTCGGCCACAGATGACCAAATTCAATACTTTTCCGGTTTTATATTTAAACAATCATTCTGACCAAAATTCATGTTGATCGTACGAAAAATGTGTCCTCTAGAGCGATAACACGTTTTTTCTAAGATTTGATCCCGTGTCCTAGTTTTAAACCCCACTTGACCGAATGTTTAAAGTGTCTGAAATTTTATCAAGAAAATTGATGGGACAAAAATGTGGCATCTAGAGTGCATACAAGATTTTTCTAAGATTTGACCCCATGACCTAGTTTTGACCGCAGTTGACCCAATTTCCTATTTTTGAGATTTAATCAAGATTATCATTTTGATAAAATTTCATATTGATCGGACAAAAATGTTATCTCTAAAATGTACACAGCGTTTTACTCATATTTGACTCCGTGACATAGTCCTTACCCTAGTTTACCCTTTTCAAACTCCTTTGAGATTTTATCTGGACGATAATTCTGACAGATTTTTAGGGTGATCGGACAAGAAATGTTCCCTCTAGAGTGTATACAATGTGTGACCTAGTTCTTTACCCCAGTTGACCCAATTTCAAACTTGTTTCAGATTTTATCTTAACGATCATTCTGTCCAAGTTTTTTGTTGATCAGACAAAATATTGTGGTCTCTAGAGTGCAAACACGTTTTTTTTTCGCAAGATTTGACCCCATGACCTAGTTTTTGACCCCACTTGTCTGAATTTTTGTTAAAGTGATTCTGAATAAATTTCAGGTTGATCGAACAAAAATATGGCATCTAGAGTGCATACAAGATTTTTTCTAAGATTTGGCCCCATCGCCTAGTTTTAGACCCGAGTTGCCCCATTACGAAATTTTGAGAAGAAATCAAGACAATTATTTGGATAAAATTTCATACTGGTCGAACAAAAAATATGGCCTCTAGAGTGTAAACAACGTTTCTTTGTAAATTTTGATCCCGTGACCTAGATTTTACCCCTGTTGATCCAATTTCAAACTCCTCTGAGATTTAATCAAGACGACTATTCTTACAATTCTTTAGGTTGACTCGAAAAGACATGTGGCCTCTAGAGTGTAACAAGGTGTGTCTTAAATTTGACCATATGACCTAGTTTTTTGCCCCAGTTGACCAATTTTCAAAGTCTTTCAAGATTTGATCTAGACAATTATTCTAACCAACTTTTAGGTTGATGGGACGAAAATCCGGCCTCTATAGTGTAAACAAAGTCTTTGTAAGATTTTACCCCTGACATACTTTTTGACTGAAGTTGGACTAATTTCATACTCGTCTTAGATTTCTTCAAGACAATCATTCTGACAAAATTTCAGCTCGATCGAACAAATTATATGGCCTTTAGAGTGCATACAAAGTTATTTAAAATGTGACCACGTAGCCTATTATTTGTCCCCAGTTGACCCATTTTCAAACTTGTCCGTAGTTTCATCAAAGCAATCATTCTGACCAAATTTTAGGTTGATCGTGGCTTCTTGGGTACATACAAGGTAAGTGTTGTCGACGCACAACGGACGACGGACATCAACCTAATCAAAGAAGCTCACCTTTAGCGAAGAGTGCTCCGGTGAGCTAAAAAAGCTCATTATTATCTCTATGTTATAATCAGTAACGGAATATATCCCCGAAACGTCAATCTCCTCGTTCTTGTCCGCCGCCATAAACGGTTATCTCCTACAATTCTCTACGGCTTTGACTTATGTCCATCAGACTTTGAACAGCTCAAAATATTCAAACCCTTAATCGTTAAACGAATACCAAGTTTTCTTATTAGACAAAGATCGGATATCAAAGGATCAATGTTGTTTTGTCCCTATAGTATTAAATCGGGAGAAATAAACATATTTATTTTCCTACATAGGATTTTAAGTGCTAGATGTTTAGGTAAAACAAAATAAATATTCATTATCGAGTATACACTATATAATATACACATCAGCATCAAAAGGATCCATTTTTAGTCGATAAATGGTCGTGCCAGCTATCGACCGGAATACTGCCGGTCGTCAGAACGTCAGAGCTTCATTGTTTCGTAGTAAGATGTAGTAAATTATCAGCGATGAAAAAAGTAGCAGCTGTTAGATGACCCCTTACGTTTCTTATGGATCAAAGGAAGATTAAGATAAATACTAGACCAGTCCAATCCCTTGCAATAGTACATGTTTACGCTGTGCATACCTACAAGTTCACCCATGTGTAACCCATTCTTACCCATACCTTTCCATAGACCACGAGAGTAAAACATATATTACACAAAACAATTTTTTCGGTAGCAAAAAGGCTTCTTTAGGGGATTCTGGTAGGTTTCAATCTCTCTGTTTTATTTTTCCGTAATTCATCCACATCAATTAACCAGCAGACGACAAGAATATCTAATATATCACATAATTTCAACTTACATAAGAATACGACGATAAGAATAAAGAGTTCTAGATTTGTTTCTATAGGAAAAAATGTTACTGGTAATATTCAATAATTCGCGGAAACGTTTTGGAGTGAAAGAATATACTTGTTAGAAAATTAAAAAAAAGAAGAAGGCATTTCATCGGCCGAAAACCACAGTTTAAAGACGCGGTGATTGGTTGATGGGCTCTAGCCCCCCTCTCCTACCCCCTCCCCACCTATAAAGATATAAATATGGGACCTCAGAATCACCTATAATTACTTTTCCTATCAAATACATGTATAATCCAAAATAGTATAAAAAATCTCATTTTTATCAGTTTCTTATAAAAAGGTACATGACTTCAATTTCGGACAACAACAGTGTCTCAACTTCTCCTTTCGTCTTTTTTTAAATTCTCAACCGAGGACCAAAAGAAACACCCAGAAATACGTAGCAGAGGTGTGGCAAAAACACTCTATAAACGGTTTTGCGAAAATTACTTCCGTTCGGCAACGGCGAACGTCTGAATGACCAAAGTTGCCAGGTCGGAAGAGAATTGAGCCGACGGCAAATTGCGGATGTTAATCATTAGTGTGCATCATATACAACGAACATAAACCTAAATAACATATAACGTATTCAAAATTGTTTTATAATCACTTACCGCAAATCATTTTTTTTTGTTTAACAAAATCATTTAAAACGAAACGCTCTAATTATTCCACATTTCATAATGCTCATTCAATTTTTTTGGAAAAGCATTTATAAAAATTCCCTTTTCATACACTAGGTCGTTTCATGATTTTCTCTACGGGGCAAAATATACCTAATACATGGATAAACAAACTGGGTGGTCGCTTTATAAACCAATAACGTTTCATTATAATTTCATTTCATTATAATCTTTAAATTGACATTTAATCCGTCATTTTCATTTGCATATTCGGTCTCCATTTTCGTTATTTCAGTTTGTAAACCTGTTGGGTTGGTTCCTATCGTTTTCGTTGTCTCTGGTTTTGATATACGTTCGGTATTCTTATGAAGGCGATAATGTGTTTTCGCGCCTGGAGTCCGCCATATATACGTCCATACACAGAGTCCTGTGGAGTGCAGTCCCTTGCTGGGTCATATTTTCTTGTGCCACAGGTTACGGAGGTACGTATCAGAGTAACAGATAAGAGCTATTGTTTGATTTCTCAGGGCATGGTTTTAATACGAATTATATATCATTAAGAAAAAACACCCAGATCAGTATTTTCAATGGTTAAACAAATATTGTGGTTTTCAGAGCAAAAGCAAGATTTAATCCAGTGACCTAATTTTTTACCTCGAATGAATAATATTTTACATGGCCATATCTTCACGATAAACGTTCTAAATAATGTTCACAGTAATTTAGTAAGTATAATGGTTTTAGAACAAAATCATGATTTGGCCCATTGGTGTAGCTTTGACCTTTCATGACCCATTTTATAAAAAAATCGATCCTCAAGATAAACATTTATGACAATATTGACTGTGAATGCGCCAAACTGGCATCTCTACAGCAAAATTAAGGATTCTATAATGTTTGACATTGTGACCTAGTTGTTGACCTTGCATGCACCACCTTTTATCAAGACTGCAAAATCATCAAAATAAATATTCCGAATAATTTTTCCATAGTGTTGGCTGAATTTTTCACTTCGAGAGCAAAAAAAAAAAAAAAAAAAAAAAAACAAGAGCTGTCACTGTAAGATGACAATGCCCCCGACACCGCTTTGATCGTCATAAGGTCAAGGTCATCCAGGTGTCAAGGTCACCAAAGTATGTGCCTACAGAAAGGTAATGTACCAAGGAATGTTGTGGTAAAGTATGAAGCGAATATGTTAAGTAATAAGGAAGTTATGGCCAATGTTAAAGTTTTTGGACGGAATGACGGACAGACAGACGGACGGACGGACAGACAGACGGACGGACGGACGGACGGACAAGTCAAATTTATGATGCCTCCCTATCGGGGGCATAAAAAGATTTCATATTATTTGGCCTTGCATGAAATACTTGATATTATGACCTTAAATTAATCCAGCCGAAAATTCTTAACCCATTGCCAAATAATACAATTTTGGTCTGCTCTAATTTCACAGAATTTGCAGACGACATTTTCAATGTGATAAAACTTTGAAATTTTATGTCATTTTAGGTAGAAAATATTGTGGGAAATGAGGAAAATGCTTGTCACAAGCAAATTCTTCATTTTCTACAATGTTTTCCCAAGTCATTTTCTTGTAAGGAGTCAAAATGAGTCACTGTGTGGGAATGGGTTAAGTATAGTTTCGAAATACATACAGGCACGGTTCAGCAGCGACCTTAACCTACACAGGGTTTAAGAGTAATAAAAAAATTAAGTGGTCTTTTACTATATGATTCATATGGCGATTGGCCGTTTTATCACGGGCATTGTATGCTTATTAAAAGAGTCTAGAAGACGATACCTTACGGTTTGTGATTCGGCCTTTATTTACAAAGATTAACCATATAAATCATTCTCAGACTCTGACCTCATTGTTTCAGGTTGGATAAATACATTGCTTAGCTGGAAGGCCTTTGTTCCACTCAGCAAACTGACCTTCTGTGTATATTTGGTCCATCCGTTAGTTATGATGACTTTCTACGCAAGCCGAATGGTTACAACATATTTCACAGAATTCGAATTGGTAAATATACTTAACAATCAACCGATCAAATGGTGTAAATTTGTCATTTAGGATTTAAGAAGTTGATACGGCATTGCAAGAACATTGTCCGCAACACAAACAGTCATCAAATTGAGTATGACTGACTTTGTACAACATCACCATAATTATTATATGTCGTATAGGAGAGTAGCTGTGTACGTTATATATTAAGTTTGGGCTATTGAAATATACTACAGTGTATGCTTGGCAGGCATAGCAGCTAATTGCAGTTAAATTTTATTAGATTGATGGATAAAAAAACTGAGCCTGCGCATTGGAGCGTGTATAGGACAGTAGCTCCAACCAGGTTGCCATCATTGTTTCTTTTGTTCATACCATTATAAGTGCATAGTATGGTTTAGTTTCCGCCGCCGATGAAATCATGGGGGAGATATTGTTATTGCATCGTCCGTTCGTCCTTCCGTCCGTTCGAGTTTCGTGTCCTCACTTTTTCTTGGAAACTATTGACTGGATTTAAATGAAACTTTGTGGAAAGCTTCACTGCAAAGAGGAATGTGCATATCGTCAGGTTTACCCGGTTTGACTATCAGATTTAGAGTTTCTGCACCTGATTGGTGAAACTTTGTACATACAGAGTAATATTCCTTTCCACACTTTTTCTTTGAATCTGTAGACTGGATTTCAATGGCACTTTGTAGAAAGCTTTACTACAAAGAGGAAATGCTTATATCGTCGGTGTTTCCCGGTTCGACTATCAAAAAAGTTACTACCCCTGTTTGGTGAAGTAATATACATACAAAGTAATATTCGTTTCTGCGCTATTGTTTCAAACTGTTGGCTGGATTTTAATTAAATTTTGCGGGCAGCTTCACTACAAAGAGGAAATGCAAATAATGTCCGAGTTATCCGGTTCACAATTGAAATTAGAATTACTGCCGCTGATTGGTGAAGTTATAAAAATACAATGTAAACAAAATATCTTATGCGGGGGATATCAATTCAACAAATTTTCTTGTTTTGTTTACAGGTGTACCTTTTCCTAGCCCACACAACAATGTCGTTCGGAGTGGCGTTCCTTTTATCCACCTCCATCGAGGTACCCATGGTGCGACTAGAGAAGGCACTCCTGTACAGAGGAAAAAATAATAAAACCTTGCCGTGCTGATTCAGGATTATCCCTTTAAATATAAGATCTATAATGACTTTTCCAGTTTTATCATTGTGAGATCAAAGAAAAAAATCGATTAGATCTGAATATTGTTGGTTCAAGTTATATTATTATTTATTATTCTTGATCAACTTTTAACCATGGGCGCACTTTAAAAAATCAAAATGATATAATAAAATGTGAATGCATTTTTGATCGTTAATGTCTTTGTTTAAAATGTTTTTCTAATTAAATTTTGAATCTGTCAAAAGCCATCTTTGTCAAATTTCATGATGGTTCTTCCAAATAATCGTATTTTACTTTCCTTCTTTAGAACTTTACGTTCTAGTTGATACTTTGCCTACGTAAAGTCAATATGTTAGTGGTCATGTGTGGCGAAAATGAAGAAAATTGTACTGGGTCACGAAAAGGGCCTTATTGACACTCATCCTTTGCGCGATTTTTCCTATAAGGGGCACATACTAGGGTTTTCTGGGATCAGAAAAAAATTGAGGACAGTCAGAATTTGTATTGTTTTGTGTTGCATTATTTAGGGCCAAAAAGAAAGGCATTTTAATGCTAATACCAAGTTTTTCCTAACTGTAACTATAAGTATAAATGGCCGGTCAGCCATATATGTATTATGACCTAGAAGGACAAAATAAACTTCATTTGAAATTTCCTTAGGCAGGAATAATAAAACTATGCAGGTTGCCCATTCCATACAATATTTCTTCAACATATTGTTTTACCTCTGACAACCTAGCATCGGTCCCTGTAGTGCACTTGCGTGTGGCGACAACACTAGAAACCCTTTTTTGCATGACGTGAACACATTTCATCTTGTTTCAAGGTGGTATGGTACAGCAACAACAAAAACTGAAGAATTTTTCAATAAATATATTTATGTATGGCCGATACATATGTGGTTTGAAGCAACTCTGTACAAAAGTCGTGGATTTGTTGTACTTGATTGATCCTTAAAACAACACATCAATCACCTTTAAATCATTTTTTTTTTCGCAAAAAATCCTTGCATTGTACCACGTTCGCTTTTTAAAAGCGTTTTTCATATCGGTCATTCATTAACAGATTTATCGAAATATTGTATAGTTTGATTCCCCGTCGTAATTACTTAACCCTTTCCCAAACAAGACCGGGTTTTGACGCCCCTTATAGGAAAGACTTTGGAAAACATTGAAACAAAAGAAAAAACTGCTGATAACCAACAGTTTCTCCTTTTGTCTCAAATTTTTTTGAGTCATATTTTACAATTTCTATCTTTAATACCGGCCATTTTGTCATTTGTGGCAGTTTTTAAATTTGACCACCCTAAAATTTTGCTGTTTGGGAAAGGCTTAAGTCTTATCTGTCTTGGTCTCGCCGCCCATACTGGGACTTTCCCTTGCAGACGGAAACGGACCGATATGAAGAGGTTCCTATCTGTTGGTTGCTTCAATGGGTGGCTATAATCATCAAACGTGGTCTAATCACAGTGGGTATTGTGCATCAAAGGATGGGCAAAGCTATGGACATATTTGCCTAGCTTTAGGTAATACATTTTGCATTAACTTTCTTATCTATGCTTCAATTTTGAAACGATAATTGCCTTAATGAGCTCTCCGGTATAACTGACTTCAAACCTCCTTATAAATTGGGCAAAAAGTGATCCCAACCGACTAGAAAATCGAGTAAAATATCAGATCGTTTTTTCTAGCCGGTTCGGATCAATTTTTGGGAAAAGGGTCAGGAGATCTAAAATACGTCACATCTGAGGAAAGGTCTCAGTCAGACGGGGTACATACAACAAACTGCTTGAAAATGAACTTATAAATAAAATGTAACTGTACAACTTCTTACCTGAAGCGTAGCTAATTAGGACGTAGTCGATATCATTTCGTTTTCTGGTCGTTTGGGATAATTTTTTGGAAAAAAAAGTAGAACGAGTCCACAAATAATCCATATATCTGAGAAACGGCCTCAGTAAGGCGGGCTTCATGCAACAATATCTTTTGAATATTAACGCAGAAATAAACAAAAGTGCCATGGTCACAATATACGCCGCCCCTCACAGAGATTAAGTTTTAAGGGGATATAACTCAAGCAAAAATCAATTAACCATAAAATCCTTTCTTCATGCACATCTACCTATTGAGGTGATTACATTGACCAAGTTTAGAAAAGATTCAGCCAGAATCTTAGGAGATGTTGCGCTCACAGGATTCTGATTGAATCAAAAACTTGGACACATTGTTGGGGACCATTAGATCTCAAATTATTCTAATTCAATCAGACCAAAATTCAAACTCATTTGAGATCTTATGGTCCCCAACAATGTGTCCAAGTTTTGTCTTGCTTGATCAATAATTGTAGATTCTAGAGTGTAAACAAGGTCGAAAATAGCCGACAACAGCAACTTTCTCAAATACAAGGGCACATAACTCTCGTCTTTCTGGTCAGATTCGACTTAACATCAACTCATCCGAGATCTTATGGTCTCCCAACATTATATCCTAGTTTTGTCTTGATTGATCAATAATTGTAGATCTGCTAAAGTGTAAACAAAGTTAATAACAGCATTTTTGACATTCAAGGGCAGATAACTCGGCTAATTCTAGTCCGATCAGGCCAATAATCGAACCCATCCGAGAAATTATACCCTTAGTTGCTTTGACTAAGTTTGATCAAGATTGGCCAACTTTTGTGGATGCTAGAGGGTAAACACAAAATTGTTGACAGACGAACAGACAGACGGACGGACGGCGGACATTGAGTGACCACAAAAGCTCACCTTGAGCACTTCGTGGTTAGGTGAGCTAATAAATAATCGAATGAATTCGTGGTTTTACAGTTTAAAATCATTAGTATGTTTCTTTTATCCTATATAATGTAGCATAGCAAAGTGTAACTAGAAGTAAAGATTTTCCTTTCAATTATTGTTCTGTATGAACAGGGTGGTTAATTACGTGATCAAAATGGCGGACAATTAACACTTTTTCGGACATTTACATAAAATTGTAAATACTGCTTCATTCACAAAGGCATTTGAAGAAATTATTGTGTATGTATCATTATGAAATAATCATAACGAAATGCATTTTTTATGCAATTTGCGCAAAGACAAACATTAAATTCAAAAGTAATGTATTTTGGAGTCTTTGTCAAGATACCATATTATCACTTACTATATATTCCACCTTACTTTGGAATAAATATCATGGAGATTCAAAACCGGTAACATCTTCATTTTTTACATATAAATAATAGAGGTAAAATTCTAACCCAAAGCTAGCTTTAAGTAATCAAAGTGCTGAGTGCACTGTAATTGGACGTCTCTGATTGATTGAGCAGGATTGTACACGAACGAAAGATATTTTATTCATTCTTCTGTGTTTAATTCTATAAGATCGGTTTCGGACATACGAAATCGGCTTTATTACCAGAAAACCCTTCTCAGGCTTCAAATTGATTTGATTGCCGTTTCAAGACAACTGATTTGTCTCTATGTATAATCACTATTAATTTGATTACCAAATTCAATTAAGGCCATGCGATTAGCACTTTTGTCTTCTTGTTTCGGTTTACTATGAGTATTGTCGTCAGTTATACTTTTCATTGATTTTATAAAGTACGCTACAAAGCAATTTATTCAAAATGTAAGCCAACGCGCTACATAAATGAAAGCCGCGATATCTCACTTAGCAGAGCACTCACCTTGTACTCTTTACACATGTTATATCCGGAAGGCCCTGGGTTCGAATTCTACTCAGACATTGTTCTTTTTAATCATATTTTTCTCGACTTCTATCTCCACCATCGTTAGCGAAAAAACAACCGCAGTGATAAGAATCGATTTTAACACAAATTCAACGAAATAAAGTAATGAAACGCCGATCATTTACATACAATTCCGCTCAATCAATGAGAGGCGTCTAAATATAGTGCTCCAAGCACTTTGATTTTTATTCGTGTTTAGAGTAAAAAAAAAAAAAAAAGAAAAAAAAAAAAAAAAAAAAAACACGGTAGCAGTTTTCCCTGGTTGTGGTTACACAACAAATTACATACTTTTCCCGAAACAAAATACCAGATGAATTGGAGCACCTAACCATGGATTCCTCATACCAGTACTTCCGCAGCATCCTTACATCTACAGATGTGCATACAAAGAAGAAATTTGGAGCGTGCCGTCGGGAAAATGACAGTGGAGTACAATAAGCAATTTAAATCTTCATATCATTTTTTTTAGAAAAGCAATGTCCCTATCTGCACACATATTCATACGATCACCCAGGTACCATCTTCACTGTTGCAGACCCATTGCTTCATCTTCTTAGCTCAATACACGTAAACGGGTCACTTTAAACGAAATAAATACAGATCGCTGTCACTTAATCTTATACTAGTAATAATCATTGTTGTCATGATCATCGATCAGTATGTAAATAGGTCATGATACTGTCGAATATCAGTGATACAGATGCTGGAGAAAAAATAAAAATAAAACTCGTAAGAGCAACTATTTTTCTGAATAGGTGGATTTCACTAGCGTCTCATCTGAGGCTATTCAGATGGAACCCCGATTTGTCATCGAGTCGAACCCGAGTTGCGAAATGAACTCACTCCCCGATAATCAATTTAAAAACCCTGGTTCCAAAATACGTCTCGTGGAAACCCCGTTCCTTTAAATATGTCAAAGACTTAAACAACAATGATCAAAGAAAAGAAACCTATCATACACAATACGTGCATTAAATTGGGTAATCATTCTAAAATGTCTGTTTTCAGTAAAGTGACATTTCACATATATTTCATTTTTAAAAGTATGTCTTGATGCAAAGATGTTTGTCTAATGCGTAGAAATGCTATCAGTTTTTTGAAGTTGTTATTTATAAGCGAAAAATACGCCTTTAAAGTTGAGACAGAAATGACAAATTCTATATATTTAAATCTGAACTGTTGTCCACAACAATTTGTTTAATTTTAGAACAAAAATATATATTGCTCGTAAACGGTTCAATAGTTTGACTTGAAATTGTCAGAATTTCCATAAGAAAAGCTGCTCTTTCAGATAGAATAAAAGTAAAATTTATGTAAAATAATTCTGAAATGTCGCTTTAAACACATCAAGAAAAACAAACGTTTTAACAAACGTTTTACAGAAGAAATAACCCGAATTGGTTTTGAACCAACTGCGTTCCAAATTTCATACTGGAAAAAGGTTGCGAGGTTAACCCTTTCCCGTTTGAGCTATCGCTGCTGCTGATGAAATAGGGTGTCTGTTTACATTATAAACATAGTGTATGCATGTATCGCTTTCTAAAGATCTTACCCTTTACACAATATTACGAAATTCAAATAACTACAAGAAAATGATTAAATCGAAAAAATATCGTATCCTATCGTATGTGAAATGTCACTTTAAATTGAAAAAAAACCACATCTCCTAAACTTCTAGGTCGAATTCCACCAAACTTGGCAGACATGTTCATTGGGTGGTCATTATAAAAATACTAAAAGAATTGAAATCCATGAATAACTCTAGTGGCCGTGGCATCGGAAAAATTTATGAAAAAACTCTGATTGCTGTGACAAGGGAAAATGGGGGAATTTCTTTAAATCTCAAAAAATTCTAACAAGAGGGCCAAGATGGCCTTGTATCGCTCCACTGGCTTTTAGACATTTAGACTACGAACTTCTTTAAGGAATACAATAGAGGTCTATTCAAAGAAGATTCATGCTACACTAGAATGAAATCCAAAAAGTGATTAAGGAGCAGAAATGTTTTTTTAAAATTTTCTTCAAATTACACTGTTTCATATAGCGAAAAAAAAAGCCTAGCCCACAACAGCCAAGCTTTTAATCTGATCGTGGATGAATTTGGAAGAGATTTATACAAGGAAGATTCCTGTGAAATTTGGTTGACATTGGTCCTATACTTTTGGAAAAAAAGATTGTTTAACAATTTTTCGAAAATTCAATTTAATTAAATTTATTAAAAATTTAAGTTCTACACGGAAATTATTTTTTTAAGGAATTTAGAGGAGATAAATGCAAGGAAGATTCGTGTGAAGTTTGGTTAAAATTGGTCCATTAGTTTTTGAAAAGAAGATTTTTCGAAAATTTAATTTAATCTAATTAATCAAAATTTAAGTTCTACATATATTTTATTTTTCTTTTGAAGGAATTAAGAAGAGATTAATGCAAGGAACATTTCTGTAAAGTTTGGTTGAAATTGGTCCAGTTGTATTGGAGGAATTTTTTTTTCAAAGATTTTTTCGAAAATTCAAATCAATTAAATTATTTAAAATTCAAGTTCTGCGCGGGTTTTATTCTTTTGTAAGAACTTAGTAGAGATTCATACAAGGAAGATTTCTGTGAAGTTTGGATGAAATTGGTCCAGTAGTTTATGAGAAGAAGAATTTTTAAAGATTTTTCGAAAATTTAAAACAATTAAATAAATCAAAATTCAAGTTCTGCATAGATTTTATTCTTTTGAAGGAATTTGGTAGAGATTCATGCAAGGAAGATTTCTATAAAGTTTGCTTGAAATTGGTCCAGTAGTTTTGGAGAAGAAAATTTTAAAAGATTTTTCGGAAATTTAAATTAATTAATTTCATTAAAATTCAAGTTCTAAACGGAATTTAATTTTTAAGGAAATTGGAAAAGCTTTTTGCAAGGAAGATTCCTATGTAGTTTGGTTGAAATTGGTCCAGTAGTTTTGGAGAAGAAGATTTTTTAAAGATTTTTCGAAAATTTAAATCAATTGAATTAATTAAAATTCAAGTTCTACACGGAATTTAATTTTTTTGAAGGAATTTGGGAAAGTTTTATGCAAGGAAGATTCTTGTGAAGTTTGGTTGAAATTGGTCCAGTAGTTTTGGAGAAGAAGATTTTTCAAAAATTTAATTCAATTGAAAATTCAAGTTCTGCATAGATTTTATTTTTTTGAAAGAATTTGGTAGGGATTTATGGAATGATGATTCCTGTGAAGTTTGGTTTAAATTGGTCCAGTAGTTTTGGAGAAGAAAATGTTTAAAGAAAAAGTTGACGCACGGACGGACGGACGCACGAGGGACACAGGACCATGACATAAGCCCCGCCGGCCTTCGGCCAGTGAAGCTAAAAACGACATCTGCTAAACTTCAGGGTCAAAATCAACCAAACTTGACAGAAATTTTCATTGAGTAGTACCTTAAACAAATTGCTATAAGAATTGTAATTTATAAAATTCTGGTGGATGTGGCATTAGAAAATGGGAAATGTCATAAAAGCTCATTAATTTCTGTAAACAACATCTTCTTCTAAACTACATGGCCAGTTTTTCTCAGGGTCCACAATGTAAATGCAAAGTTATTTGGCATAATTGAAACAATACTCAGGTGAGCGATTTAGGAGGGCCCTCATGGTCCTCTTGCTTTCATTTGAAACAAGTACTAAATAACGTACAATTATTTGAAGATTTAGAATCAAATTTAGAGAATTTCAATTTCGTTTAAAGAAGAAGAAACCTTTGCCTCGTGAAATTCTAACAAATAGATCTACGAATGTAATGTTAAAAAATAAATCTTTGAAAAACGATCTAAATTTCTAAGCAATTAACTTTTAATTGTGAGGAAATGGTAAATAACTTTTCTGACAACATTTTTTGTCGTCCCATTTTTTATTCGCTCATATGTTTACAAGCGCTGTATTCAGTGATTTTCGAGTATAGGACACTTAAACTCTTCTGTTTGAAAAGTATTTTATTCGAACTTAATTGTATTTCGTAATACATGTAGATCTTACATAATTATAAGAAAAGAAACTGGTTGATGGAGGGATGAAGAAAAAACGAAGCCCGTCCTCACACGCATCTGTCAAAATAAGCCACTCAAATTATAGACCTCTTACATGTACTTCATTTATTTATATTAGATATGGCAGATAAGCCCGCTGAAACGTGCTTTCATCTTTACGCTATCATAGACAGTAAATTATCCTTGGACAGGACATTTAAACAGTACAGATAGAGAATAAACACTATTCATTGTTATCCTTTTCCAAAACTATGCATATGTTCTCCGTCGAGACCGTCAAAGGAAGATGCGCTGACTTACCGATGTTTCCTTAACTCTTTCCCAAACAAGACCTGGTTTTGACGTCCCTAATCAAAATGGCTTGGGAAAACATTGAAACAAAAGAAGAAACTGGTGATAACCAGCAGTTTCTCCTTTTGTCTCAATGTTTTCTGAGCTCTATTATTCACAAATTGCACCTTAGGCTACATCAATTTAGTCGTCTGCAGCAGCTTTCAAATTGGAACACCCTAAAATTTTGTCGTTTGGGAAAGGGTTAAACGTCATCCAACTATAGAACAGAAGGATTTTATAGAGGATTGTCCTATCCCAATCAGTTTTCCAGCTTTGGGTTTTGTTTTTGGGAGGGGGTTGGCTTTACTGAAGGTATATGTTTTGTCTAATTTGTTTTCACCGAGGTGCATGTTTAATGTAACCTTAGATATATATGAACTTATTTCTAAACTTCTGAAACTAAACACAGTTTATTTCAAAACAATAGCTATAAACATTTATAATTGAAACCCAATTTTACCCTGTAAAAACTGAAAGCACTTCATATGGGCACTAAGACCATTGTAAGATCAATACTTCAAAGAGACGATGACTTGTAGCGCAGAAGAAAATGAGAAAACATTATCTCAGCTTTTTTAAAACTATATCATCTACAGAAATTGCATCTTTGCCTTTTCAAGATAAATCGCACAATTGACCATACCTTACTTATTCTACGACTAAAAATGTTTCATTTAGCGCATAGAACGATCTGGCACAAATGTGTCTTTTCCGATAAAGTCCTAAGTTTGTCATATGATAAAGAGGAAACATTTGGCGTAAAATAAGAAAACCCGGGCAATCAATCAACCATTCTTTTTCCGAAATGATTTAGCATACTTTATATATACTCTTTCAGTGATTGTGTTGCCTGAAACTGTTTTGAATTTAGTCAAGCCTAATTTCTTACTGTTTGCAATGGAATAGGCTACTTATCTTGTATCAAATTTTAATCAATGGTAGACAAACGCTACAAGAAAACGCTTGATAACAACAATTTCAATGTAAACGATATTTATCGGAGTGGTTATTGCAATATTTATTGCAGTGATATACAGGGTGTCCGAAAAAACGGAACCCATTATTGAAAGTCAATTGCTCATGATCCAGGTAATAATTCTACATCATTTTTTTTTTTGCAATAGAAACGACAGTTTTGTATTAGCAGTTTTTTTTAGCAAATTTGGTTGAAAAATGTCCATTACTTTTGTTAATATTGGTATTCAAATGAATGCACCCGAAAAAAACATTTTAACACGATATCGTTCTTTCGTTATGATGCGCGCGTACACTCATTGATTAAATTGACGCTTCACAATTAATTAAAATATTCAATACAATACAAGAGTGATAAGAAATATTTAATTCACAATATTGAATTTTCATTTCACCCTTTTTTGCTAATAAACAAACTGTTGAAGTAGAGCTGCGATCTAATCACAATGAATACAAAAATATCAAATTGTATTACAGATTCTAGAATACGAGTGCATATATAACCTTACTGGCCGAAGAATAACAAAATTGACTTAACATATAAATGACATGTACTATAAACTAATTCAAACAACCACCCTATGGACTCATAAGCAATGAATTTTGTGCTAAAATATACTAGGTTATCTGTTATATATTGTATAAACCGTCGGTGATATTACCAAATCTCGTTACTGCGGTTTGAATCAAGCCGAATTTACGAAAATGTACAACAAGACCAACGATACTAGTATTCTATTTGTTTGTCCGAAAGTACGTCACAACTAACAAGGTAAAATCGTTCGCTATTTGTACGTGCGGCACGTGTATGTATTTTGATGAAAATCGGTACGTACATGTACGACGGTAAAGAATGCAATGTTCAGCTGACCGTCAGTGCGCTGTTACGAACAAAAAGACGCAAAAATCGATATCATGTAAAAGCGGTTTTTAGTGCCTTTACTAAATTTCATATAACTTTTGAACCAATACATATTTTGAAGTGAAATCGGGTACACATTTGCACAAATGATATATCCTCAGTACTGCAAATTCAAATTTAGATTTTTTTCTTACGTTTCAAAATATTTGACTTTGAATTAGGGTTCCGTTTTTTCTGGGACACCATGTACTTGTATTGTAAGTTAACCTTTGAATAGCAGTAGAAGTACACTTATACAATTTTCAAATAAACGATTCGATATTAAACCTGTTTTGAAATAACACTTGGTTTCAATTAGAATATAATTGAAATGTGATACGTTAACATTTGGGTGAAGAGGAAAATGTCTATTCACAGCATAATTTCTTCCAAGGAATAAATCATTCTTCATCAGAGCATTTTGACTATTCAAGCAGCATGTATTTATATGTCAGCAGATCTTATGGATAGTACACGACCTTATCGTTAAAGGCAGAATAACACTTAGACGTCGCGCACGGTATTGCGTCACTTTTTCAAAAAACGCTACCCTCCGGGGTTCATAACTGAATTTCGCAAGACCCATTTTCCTTCTCATAAATTTGTTATACATCAAACTAACAGAAAAATCGTTATCTTTTTCAATGTCATACCTTTTTCAAGTCGTTTGTTTGAATAAATTTACTAGAGGGACTTTTTATTCGGAAATTGAGCGAAAAAACGCGTGTAACATGTAACATAAATGTACAAGTGCGCCGGATATTTATAAACAATTCTATGGTTAGTTAATGTCAAACACACAGAAAAATATATTTTATGATAATGGAGATGATTTATAATGTTTTGCTGAAAAGAAATAAAATTCCGATGTCGATTACGCAAATTATCCCAATTTGTTTACCAAAAATCGAAGTGTAACAGTTAGAATTACGTTGCAGAAAAAATGACAATTTTCCTAAATATTTTTGTTATTAATGACTCAAATGCCACCAAACTTGATATAGAAAATACCATTTTTCTCTTTTTCTATAATATGTAGAAGAAAGCCCGTTAGGATATTAAAGGAAACAATTATTGAATTAAATGCGTGTGGACAGAAAATGTTTCGGGTCGTTGAAAACGTGACTTTTTTACTCTTCAGATTTTAAAAAATACCAGTTCCTCAATTCATACAAAAATTAATTTCAATGTGGAAATACCATTTTTTCTTATTTATCATATTTAAATTTCAACGCAAAGTAATTCAAAATAAAAGAGATTTTCGAATTTTCTCTTGTGGACAGAAATGTTATAAACGTAAACTTTTTATTTAAAGTAAACTTAAAATCATCCATTTTGCACATTTTTCAGTCAAATAATAGAATGAATCAAAGCGGCATTAAAGCTTAGAAGACACAATGGACGGAAAGCGGGATATTTCCTAAAATTTGGTCTTGTATTCATAAATCACTTTAGTTTGTACAGAGAGTAAACATTAAAAACACAATTTTGATTTGATTTATTCGTGAATATATACATACATGTCATACATTAAAACAAATATAAGAGATCATAAAACAAAGTATCACAGATGTAAAATATGCAGAGATCTATAGGTAGCACAGACAGATTTACAATTATCACAAATTCATGTTTGATTAAGATTAAAAATCGTAGTCTCAAAATATTGGTATGTTTGTTACTTTAGATTTCTAGACAATAATGTATATATATACACACAGGATAACCCATGAAAGTTTTACAACTTGTTTCCAATGGGGTCCTATAGTAGTGTATAAATTTTTCTTTAAAACTTAAAACATGGCTCACTTTGAGCCATATTTTAAGTTTTAAAGAAAAATCTATGAAAATTTTTGAATTAAAATTTCCACACAGACCAATATAGTGTAACTATGACATAGGTCTAAAATATATTATTGAAGATATACATATGTTACATTCTTATTGCACGAAAATCAAACTTTCAAGTATAGGTTACGGATTAAGACAATAAATATTAATAAAAGATATATTCTGACTCTTCACAAATTTTCATGTTTTGAGTGAGATAAGACTTAACTTTCTTTTTAAAATCAGTTTTATTTGTAGAATTTTTCACCATTATTGGGAGACTATTCCAGTCCTTAATAGATTGGTGATAAAAGGTGTTGGCTGTAAAACTGTTAACTGATTGGATATAAAAGTTACATTTACTATTTCTACTGTTGTAAGAGTGTGTCTTAGAGACCAAGCTAAAATTTTCTAACATATAAGATGGACATGTTTTATGATATATTTTATGAACATGATTCAGCCTTAGCTGTTTGACCCTATTTTCAACATTCAACCACCCAATACTACTAAAATCTTTTACATTCAGTGAGTATCTAAAATCATGATCATGAATAAACCTTACAACTTTATTTTGAGCAACCTGCAATCTATTTTTCAATTGTTTGGTGATACCACTATACCATGAAGAACTAGCATAGTCAAATTGACACTGAATAAGAGCATTACACAAAAGTTTTTTCATATTCATGTTTAAACAATTTTTGTGTCTATACAAAAATTTAAGTCTAGCATTCACCTTTTTTACTATACTATTAACAATAGATGTACCTGAAAGATCATCATCTAACACAGAACCAAGATACTTGACAGATGATTGTGAATTAATAATATGGTTATTACATTCAACTTTAAAGTTCTTTACTTTAGATAACTTTCTCTTTGAGCTAAAAAGTATACATTCTGTTTTGCCAAGATGAAGGGAAAGTCTATTATCCACCAACCATTTACTGCAGTTTTCCAATTCAGTGCCCAAAACTTTACTAATAACCTGTGGATCTTTGTGAGAAAACAGTATAGCACTATCATCTGCATATAAAATAAGTTTACATTTTTTACTAATACTAATACTCATATCATTGACATAACATAGAAAAAGCAGAGGCCCTAAAATACTTCCCTGGGGTACACCACAGGTGATATTCATTGACTCAGACATTGTGTTATTAACATTTACTACTTGACTACGTTCAGATAGGTAAGATTGGAACCATTCCACTGACTCAACTCCCATTACCTTTAGTTTATTACACAAAATGTTATGGTCAACAGTGTCAAATGCCTTCTGTAGATCTAACATAATCATACCAGTATACAGGCCTTTGGAGGATTGATTTTTTATGTGGTCTGTAAGGTGTATAAGACAAGAGTCAGTAGAATAATTACATCTAAAACCACTTTGGAGTTCATATAAAAGACCATTTTTAATACAAAAAGATTCTAATTGTGTATATACCGCTCTCTCTAATATTTTTGACACAATGGACAAGATACTGACTGGTCTGTAGTTAGATACATCTGATCTATTATTCTTTTTGAAAAGTGGTTTGACTTTAGCACATTTCAGCTCACTAGGAACTCTGTTAGACGTAATAGAGCTATTTATTAGAAAAGTAATGTGAATCTTTAAAAATGGAGCAGCATCTTTCAAAAATCTTGCAGGAATATCATCCAGTCCTGTACTTTTAGAACAATTTAATCTACAGAGTTCTTTGAAAATGAAATTTTCACTTACAGTCTTAAGTTTAAACTTAATACCAGTTGGATTCCTGTCTTTGTAAAAATTAATAAAAGATTCAGAATCAGCACTAAAAAAATTATAAGGGTTTGGTAATTTGTTTACTAGAACAGAAGCTACAGTTGTGAAAAATGTATTAAAGTGACTAGCAATTTTATGTGCTTCAAAACAATTTTCATTGTCAATGTTCAAAACAACATTTGGTGAAGATTTTGACTTGTTACTGTATCCAAGATCTTTCAGCTGTGACCACAATTTCTTAGAATTATGCTTATTTTCTTCTAGTTGATGTGAAAAATATTCTGATTTTGCATTTTTCACTAGTCTTTGAACTAAATTTCTGTATTGACAATACTTAGTGTACATATCTTTGTCCTTGGATTTTTTAAATTTGTAAAGAAATGCATCCCTAATGCTAATTTGTTCTAAAATATTTGAGTCTAGCCAGGGTTCACTCCTTTGCTTAAGTCTGATTTGCTTTATAGGGGCTATAGCATTCAAAACTGATAAAAAATTATCTTTAAAAGATATCCAAGAGTCTTCCACTGTTTTGGCAGTAAACATACTAGACCAGTCACATAGTTTTAGATTGTGAATAAAAGTATCAGCATTATAGTTTTTCAAAGACCTAATGACAATGTTTTTATGTTTATTAAAAACTCCTCTCTGAATTTTTCTACTACAAAAAACAGGAAGATGATCACTTAACCCTACAGGTAGGGTACCAGACTGGGTAATTTTGTCAGGATGACTACATATGACAAGATCAAGAAGGCTTGTAGAGCTATCTGAAATCCTGGTTGGTTCTGTAATGATTTGAGTTAAATTGAAAATACTGAGTATTTGTAAAAAACTCTTATACAAAGAACATTTCTTATTCAGAAAACAAATATTAAAATCACCAAGGATAAACCACTCAGTGTCAGATCTATTTTTTGGTAAAATGGTTTCAAAAAGAGTTAAAAAATCATTTTGTTTGGGGGGACGATAGCATGACCCTATTAAAATAGGTTTAGTTTTAGGCAAAAGTATATCAGCCCAGACAGCTTCTATATTATCATTTTCAAGATCTCTTCTCTCAGAAAAAGCTAGGTCTTCATGAATATATAAGCATACCCCACCGCCCTGTCTGTCGCGGTCTTTCCTGATCACGTTATAGCCATCAATTTTGATTTCTTGGTCAGTCACTGTATTATCAAGCCAAGTTTCTGAAAGAGCAATCACAGCAAACTTATATCTTGAAGTAAAAAAACTTAACCTCTGATAATTTAGGTAAAAGAGATCGAATATTAAAATGTATAAAATGCATTCCTTTAGTATCGAAACAATTAAAAGAGTGACATGAATCAATAAAGTTTTGTGTTACATTAATATTTTCATTTACAGCAGTTGTTTCAGAGTTTTCAAAGAAGCTTTCACTAAAATGGAATTTCGAACATTCATGACAGGTCCATGCATCATCACTCTGAGATAACTCATTGTAGATTGTAGGAGTAATGTTCGCGCACTTGATGTGCAACCAGGTGTAACATGCATCGCAATATATAGCCCTGTGTGTCTTTGCCACCGGTTTAGTACATCCGCCACAAGGATATTTCGTTGGCCCTGGGTTCAGCGCTATGTCTCCCGAGAGTATGAGAAGATATAATTTAACACATGGTAAAGTTCTGATCGGTGTAGAATAAACACGTCTGGTAAAAGTTAAATGATAAAAAATCTGGGATGAGATGGGTATTTGGTTGTTGTTTAAAAGTGAAAAACAGTTAGTGTCGATTCTATTCCCATTATCAAGTTTCTCACTGGCGCAGTCGTACACGAAAGTAGACAGATACCTGTTTTGCGCTGGCACATGTGTATTTTGACCTTTTTCTTCATTTGTCGCAGGCTGTAGAACGAGTAGAAGTAGAATATGTAATGTTTTTGTTATTGTGATCATGTTTACAATCTCAACGACGCTTGCCTTTTCCTCGTTCATAAACGCTTGGATAGACTGGAAAGTTTTTAGACTGGAAGGCTTTTCCTTGATCACTGAGCGCTTGTCTTGGTTATGTGAGCGTCCATGTGACTCAGATCGCTGTCGAAAAGAATACCGTTTCTCCGAGTTCCAGCTTTCAAAGGTGTAAAATGATGAATGGTAAGTTGTAGATCGTTGTTCTCTTTATCTGGTTACATAGAGTGTGTTTTGTGTTCTTGTTTCGTTTTTCTGCAATTAGTTTTCTTTACGTCTGTTGGATTTGACGTCCTGCGCATGCGCCAATGTTCGTTTTCATGAAAACAACACAACCGTCTACGCAAAAACTTACGTTACGCAATGATTAGAATTGACGTTCGCTATTTTGACGTTACATTTTAGTGCCGCAATACCGTGCGCGACGTCTTAACATCTTGCAAATTTTCCGAGAACTTCGTACAAAAAAAATAAATATATATTATTAAAATATGGTCTTTAAATTGCATATATGCTTTCTACCTTGTGTATTGGCTTAGATGTCGACGGATTTAAAACCCCATGATTTGTTGTCCCGGGGATAATATTTACAATAATGGAACATATGGGGTTTTAAATCCGTCGACATCCTAGCCATTACAAAAGATAGAAAGCTAAATTTTGGCATAGATGCAATTGAAAGGCCATATTTTCATAATACATATTTATTTTGTACGAAGTTCTCGGAACATTTGCATGATTTTAAGTGCCATTCCCCCTTTAAAGGAAAGGTTGACATTGTCCTCATAACATGTCAAATACCAGTATCAGGGTAAACGTTCAGTTCACTAAGATTTATATGCCTGGTTCTCGTCTTAACTGTTCAGTCATTTAGATTAGTTGAATTCACGTCATTAGTTGACCACGAGAATTTTGAATCGATAAGTACAAAACGAAGTTCAACCGTGATTTCAAAAGCAGGATATTTGTAACCATCGCGACTGTTTTTTTACTTCTTTTTATTAAAACTTTGTAACTTCAGCTAAAACAACCAGTAGTTACGATATTTAGGTGTAAAGCGACGACCTGTTTATTCTAGAAGTCTTTTTTCGTTGACAGCTGTTTAAATACCTATTTGGAATTTTCTGATTTTTTAATAGTCTTGAGATAAATGTGAAAATAACATGGATTTAGATCAGCCTGTGTAAAAGTGATGTCTGATCATGATCCATACAGATATCACCATTCATGTAGTTCCCTTACAGCTTTTTCGGGTCTTGAAGAAGCATGGATCTTGATCAAACTGTGCAGATGTATATACAAAGGCAAATTTAGATTTTAGTCGAGTTCAAAAGCCAAAAGGCCTTTCGGATTATAGCTTATTGAAAATTAAGCATACATAATGATGCTATATACAATAACGCTGTTGTCGATAGTATTGACTATAGGCGGAGTGTTCTCACAACAACAACAACAACCCGGACTTGCCGACATTCTAACTATTTTGGTCAACAGCGTAGGTGGACAAGGTCTAGGGTTGACCGCTGGGCAGCAACAAACCGGACTTCCCGACATTTTAACACTTTTAGCGACAAACAATGGAACATCACAACAGCAGCCACAATTGGCCAACCTATTAGCCCTCCTGGCCAACAATTGGTCAGGTCTGCCACAATTAGGTCAACAGCCGAACATAGCTAGTGTTTTGGCGCTTCTCACAAACGGGACTAACCAAGTTTCTGCTTTATCTACAACATAGCTGACGTTATTATTTGAGAGTCTGTCTTTGACAGTATTTACAAATAATCGAGTAAGTGATGCTTGCCAAACAGACATGATTGTATATATAGAAGAGATATTTAACGGGAACCAGTGGGCGTTGAAGAGTAAGTAAATAAATCACATTGAAATTCAAAATTTATATACGTTTGTTGCCTATTCTTACATTTCTTGTGATAACGATTTATTTGAATCGACTCTCATAGAGGTTTTCATGGGACAATTTTATTCGTTTTTAAAATGATTTCGTATTCGGCAAGGTGATGTTGAAATTCTTCTTCTAACAGAAAGTCGTCAAGTTAATTATTTTGAAGTAAGCGTTGCTGGATAAAACATGAAGGTGCAATAATGGAGTTTCAGGTACTACAAATTTCAACTCGGAACAGCCTAAAAAATGGGTCAAACTTTTCCTTCGCTTCTCTAGTGTTAGATGCGACCGGTAAGCCGGGTGCCGATCTCGCTGACGGATTGACCAAGTTTATTGGGAGTTATGAGGAGTGTGTTTCTATCAACGCCGTATCTTACACGACGCAAACAGCCGGAGATTCACGAATCAGAGGATCGTTCAACGGAAAATATTGCTCCGCATTCTTCGATATTGCGGGTGCTCCACCGGAGCTTTTCATATGTTTTAAGTCTCGTCCTACTCCATGAGTGATTTTTTGTTCATGTCACATTTTTACTACATGTACTTTTGTTTACTGATTTAAGGAGTTTGTTGGTCTAGTATTGTCTTTTTCGGGTCACGCTAAGCTTGTAGATGCTAGCAGAGTGCATGTTTTTAATCTTTCACTTAAGGTCCTTTTTTGATACTGCTTTATCAGTAATTCTACAGAAACTGTGCATCATTGGTCAAATTGTGATAAAAAAGACCTAAAAATGAACCTTTCCGTTTCAAAATGTACGGTACAATTACACAACTTGCGTCTGCGTAACGGTATTGTTTGTAATGGTACCGTAAAATGGACACGTTTTCTTCAATAATGGTGCTAACATGGGAGGGATATGCATAGTTTCTCTAGACACGAACCAGAAGGGTCATACAGAAAATGGCATGGCAATGTAAAAATCGGATTAAAGCGACCAGTAGTTATTTAATCAGATGAACGGTACTTTTAGTTGTAAAAAGAACTTCTAGAAACAAACCACTTACCTCGTATTTTGTCTTCAAGCGAATCAGACATCATGTCCGCGTGTTGTCGTTTTTACCAAAAACACGGGTGGTAAACGAAGAAACTAGCTCTAAAAAGAGTCAATGATATTTTGTTACCTCGAGACATACGGGTTCTTCCGGGGTAGTTGTATCGAGGTCAAATAGTTTAACAAAGGTATTATTTTACAGGGACAATGGTTTAAGACTAAAATATTAAGAAGGATCTGTTTGTAAAATATGTGTGTTAGGGAGAGTAAAGGCATGCATTTTAAACATAAACTAGAACTGTCGCAGAGCGGACAAATACCCCCCTACTAGCGCCTTGTCACTGAAAAAGAGCTGCAGGTCAACTGGTTCTTGACTTAGAGTATGAAAACGGATTTTAAACAAAGTCCGATTGTGACCTTGACCTTTGACCTTCGTAACCCAAAAACAATAGGGCACCTCCTTGAGTCATGGGTAACAACTGTGTAAAGTTTCATGATCCTAGGTCAACCGGTTCTTGACTAAGAACACGGAAACGGATTTTAAAAAAGTCCGATTGTGACCTTGACCTTTGACCTTAGTGACCCAAAAACAATAGGGCACCTCCTTGGGTCATGGGCAACAACTGTGTAAAGTTTCATGATCCTAGGTCAACCGGTTCTTGACTTAGAGCACGGAAACGGATTTTAAAAAAGTCCGATTGTGACCTTGACCTTTGACCTTAGTGACCCAAAAACAATAGGGCACCTCCTTGGGTCATGGGCAACAACTGTGTAAAGTTTCATGATTCTAGGTCAACCGGTTCTTGAGTTAGAACACGGAAACGAAAAAGTCTACGGACGGACGGACGGACGGACAGACAGACAGACAGACATGGTGAAACCAATATACCCCCCTCTACTTCGTAGGTGGGGGATATAATTAGTCATTCGGATTAAACCGAAGCCCACGTCTGCATACGGCCTCAGCTTTTCATTGGTACATTAAACTCCATCCGATCCTATTTATCAAAACCTTCGATTCATATTGTACAAAAAAGATAGAAAGTAGAATATATGTTTGAAAAGAAAACTGAATTTTTGAATTATATTTTATAATTACGAAACTACCCATGTGTTCATGACCATGCATTTTTCTTCTATTGTTCAACTGTATGCTGGTATTTTCTAGGCTTATGTATATTAAGTTATGTGTACATTTATTATAAGTAAAAATAAAATCTATAATCAAGGAAAGAACGTATTTTAAGTTCATTTAGGTATATAAAAACTCTATGAAATAAAATCACATGACTTTCAATCCTCATTATGAATAAGCTTACATTAATATTGTACGAAACATGTGTTAATGTATCTGCCACAAAACAAAGACGAAACCTATAACATTTGATTTACACAATTTAAATGATACTTATTCGACAGTAGGGTTTCGTCCTTACTCTCCCGATACAAAATAGTTATTGTTTTGGACAACGTGTTGTTCATACTCGGTTCATGGGACCAGAACTAGTCGAGCATACAAAAATTGTTGTGTATGCCAGCCGATGCTATCATCAATCTTATCATAAAGTGGCTGGACATAGGGACGAAATAAGGACACACTATATAAACCCGATTCACGATTTGTCATTATTTGAATTTGTCCCTTCTGTCAATTCGAAAACGATTCGCCTGTTGCGAGTGGAGACAACTTGCAGAGTGTTTGAGGAAACAACATAATCTTTTTCGTTGAAGTTGTTAGTGGCAGAACAAAATAAATGAATAAGCGCATTAGATAGGCCATGTCTCCTCACAAGAAACTTTGTGGAACATGGATATTTTCCTTAAACAGAGACATGAAAGTTTTTGACGCCATTTTTAATAGGTATCGTCCCTCATGGTTACGTGATTTCCCATCCTGAAATTAAATGAAGTCCAAAGTAATTCTACTCATAACGCTCAAATCAAACATTTGAGTTTGTGACAACCCGACTACCGAAAGATAAATTACTGCATGCTAAATGCAACAAGCACTATGATTAGCTTAAAACGTCAATATATTTTTTTTCACACAGACTTTCGGTGCTGGCTATGTACAACTGGGAGTGTGTGTCCCCGACTGTTGTGCCGATACAGACATACAAGCTCTAGTCGCCATAGGTAAATACCCCGTGTTATATGTCTTGTGCTGCTATATACAATTAGTGTTTGTATTCCCGACTTCTGTGCAAATATGGATGTACAAACTTTTTCGCTATAGGTAAATATCCTGTTATTATTTTTCTTGTGCAGCTATAAACATCAGTGCGTTTGTGTTCCCGACTCTTGTGCTAACACAGACGTTCAGACTCTAGTCGCTATAGGTAAATATCCTGTTACTCTATGTCTTGTGCAGCTATAAACATCAGTGCGTTTATGTTCCCGACTCTTGTGCTAACACAGACGTTCAGACTTTAGTCGCTATAGGTAAATATCCTGTTATTATTTGTCCTGTGCTGCTATAAACAACTAGTGTGTGTGTTCCCGACTCTTGTGCCAATATAGACGTATAGACTCTAGTCCCCATAGTTATCGCCGACTCTTGAGTCAATACAGACGTGCAGACTCTAGTCGATATAAGTAAATACCCGTGTTATTTTTGTCGTGTGCTGCTTTGTGCAAATGGGTTTGTGTGTCTCTGACTCACATGTCAATGCAGACGTACATATACTATTCGCCATAAGTAAATATTCGCGTTATGTTTTTGTATTTCGTGGATTAAAGAAAGTCTGATACTTTCATGCTTTCATAAAATCAAAGACAAGCACAAAGTTGTGATGAAATAACTGTGCTACTTATTCCATTCAATAACTGTGCTACTTATTCCATTCAATAACTGTGCTACTTATTCCATTCAATAACTGTGCTACTTATTCCATTCAATAACTGTGCTACTTATTCCATTCAATAACTGTGCTACTTATTCCATTCAATAACTGTGCTACTTATTCCATTCAATAACTGTGCCACTTATTCCATTCAATAACTGTGCTACTTATTCCATTCAATAAGTGTGCTACTTATTCCATTCAATAACTATGCTACTTATTCCATTCAATAACTGTGCTACCTATTCCATTCAATAACTGTGCTACTTATTCCATTCAATAACTGTGCTACTTATTCCATTCAATAACTGTGCTACTTATTCCATTCAATAACTGTGCTACTTATTCCATTCAATAACTGTGCTACTTATTCCATTCAATAACTGTGCTTCTTATTCCATTCAATAACTGTGCTACTTATTCCATTCAATAACTGTGCTACTTATTCCATTCAATAACTGTGCTACTTATTCCATTCAATAACTGTGCTACTTATTCCATCCAATAACTGTGCTACTTATTCCATTCATTAACTGTGCTACTTATTCCATTCAATAACTGTGCTACTTATTCCATTCAATAACTGTGCTACTTATTCCATTTAACAACTGTGCTACTTATTCCATTCAATAACTGTGCTACTTATTCCAATCAATAACTGTGCTACTTATTCCATTCAATAACTGTGCTACTTATTCCATTCAATAACTGTGCTACTTATTCCATTCAATAACTGTGCTACTTATTCCATTCAATAACTGTGCTACTTATTCCATTCAATAACTGTGCTACTTATTCCATTCAATAACTGTGCTACTTATTCCATTCAATAACTGTGCTACTTATTTCATTCAATAACTGTGCTACTTATTTCATTCAATAACTGTGCTCCAAAGCTATGTTTTTGAAACTGTAGACAGGTGCTGGTTTTGCTTTATTAAGGATTTGCAAATGGCAGCCGCTTCCTTTCCGTTCGTGACTCGTTTCTTAATCCGATTTTCTAACTACCGCTTGGCCAAATCAATACCTAAATGGTTTTGCAAGGGGATAGCTTACCAATTTTGTTTCAATTTGACGTCTCGTCAATGGTAAGAACACTCCATATAAATTGTTTTGCATTCATCCTTCGCACGTATCTTTTATCAACTTTAAAGTCATTGTAGATCAAATAAGTTGAACTCAATTGGAATCTGGACAAAATGGCACTCGTATCATTTGAGAATATCTCGTTTAGGTGCTCTATTTTGGAAAGCTGGATGTAAAGGAACAAAATAAATATTAATTATGAAATGTTTTCTGCACAACATCCATTGAAACAGTGAAACAAAGAAGAAAATGCTGCATATTAGCATCTTAATCTTTTACCAAGTCTGTCATATTGGGAAACTCAGGCTTGTTTAAAAGTCAGAAGAAGTCATTTTACAGATCCCAGCTAATTTTTATATTACAGTTGAGCGGTTGATCTTCAATCAGACAGTGTTATATCCACCCAGGGTGAAATGTCGTGAAGAGAAAGAAGATGTGGGCGTGGACGTGATTGTCTGTGTGTAAGTCTGTATTCCTATATAAACTGAGACATGGAACAAACAACAAAACGGATACGGATTTAGATATGTTCATGAACAATATAGAGCGTAAAAATATGTCTCCGTTTCCATTTAGGATTTTACAAGTCTTACCAATGTTCAAAAAACTACGATCATACATTTAAAAAAAACAGGCATCAACAAAATTTGCGTTTGGATATGAATTAAGAGTAAAGATAAAAAAGTTAATATGGAAAATGACCTCAATATGAAACACACACCGCATTCTATTTGATTGTTAGATCCAAGCAACTTCGATTTGCTTTAAATTGCCTATATCCTGAATATATCTCTATATTTCCAATGTTTGTTCACACGTGATATCCGTAGTCGTCCATTTTGAACAAGCTAATTTTACAAGACAAATATCGTTTGTGGAAAGAAGTCAAAAACCAGAGACAATGATGCCCTAGTAAATTCACAGGCTTTCTATTCCCTTGAAATAAGATAAATAATCCCTAATTTATATCCTTCCATGTCAACAAAATTACCTTTAACTCGTTTAAAATGAGTTTGATATCCCGACCATTCACTTCCTGTGTTCAATAAATCTCATTACGTCATATTTCGCCAATATATTACATCAGGTGATAGGATTTGATCATGAGACAACGAGGTTTGATTAATTATGAGATTGGGCTAAGATACACCCAATAATTTTCACCGAAAAAATGGAAATGACGAAATTAAGGCTTCATTCTAAGTGTTCTTTATCACTTACCCCTCCCCCTAATCCCCGATGTACGATATTCGAGTTCCACGAAAAGTGAATAATATATAATACATGTTTTCCTAAGTTTACCATCCGTTTTCTGTTTTTGATGAATGGATGTTGGGGCTCTGAAACTTTATTAAATATTTTCTTAAATATTATTTATCTACAACTTGCAACGCATTTTGATTTCAGTGTTATCCTGTCCCTGTTAGGATGTGTAGTAGTTGTTGGTACTTTATACGATATATTCACTCTTCAACGTAAGGCTGCTGGTGCTGAGCCTAAAATAAACGTCAATAAAGATGAGAAAGGGCCAGGAATAGTCTATGCTATAAAGCATACTGATACGCAAAACAAAGATGTTGAAATACAATCAGAGACGAAACACAACCCGGATGTACCACGTAGTACAAATAAAAGAGATGACCTAAAATCTGCTCGCGTACTTGACAGAGGTATTCTATTCTTATTGTTTAATATCTGATAATAAAAATTAGTCTACTTTAATATTTAACGTTCATTTCGATAATGATACGCAATCCTTTTTTGAAATTTATAGTTCAACATAAAAAAAGAGAAGAACAAAGCATGCCTTCATGCCAAGATGAGTTTTCAATGCGTATAAATGCTATCATTTTTTATGATCCCCGAAAAATTGTCGCCACGCTGTCCGTCTGTCTGTCCGTCCGTGTGTCCGTCCGTACGTCCACAGCCAGATCTCAGCAACCCTTGGGCCAAATTCAATGAAACTTCACATGTGAACTCCCTGGGATAATACCTAGGGACCTTTTTCTCGTTTCTTAATTTGAGGCTGCGTCATGGAAAAGGCGTCTTAGTGTAAGAATTAGTTTTTCTCTACTTTCTCTTCATCTAATGGGCAGAATGTAATGAAATTTTGTACTTGTGTAATAAAAAGGATGATCTAGACCATATATTATAAATAATGTGTGTACAAAAAAGTCTGTCATGGGAAAAGGGGTTTAATGTATGATAGTTTTTATTTTGTGACAAACACTTATTCGGGGAGCATAATCCGTCTGTGACGGCTCTTGTTTCAAGTTGTGGCTGATAAGCGAAAAACACGCCTACAAATTTGAGACAGAAACGCCAAATTCTATATACGTCTGAACTGCTGTATACACTATTTTGTTTAATTTTTACACAACCATATATTTTCCCGTAAACGGCGCAATATTTGGCTTGAAATTTTCAGAATGTTCGTAAAAATATTATTATGCTCTTTCAAATGAAACTAAAAGTAAATATTACGAAAAAAATATTGTCACTTTAAATATTAAATATCTAGATTGCTGGAAAGGTCCTAGTTCTTATTTTATCAAAGAGATTTTGTTAGAAATGTAAAATTCAACTAAAATCTGCTTTAACTTTACTAGTCGGTTAGGTTCAAAGCAAGAACGGAAGATTTTGATATAAGAACAAAATTCGTATTCTGAACCTCTTGTCACCTAATCTTTCAGGTACTTTGGTCCAGTCTTTGCTTGCATTTTCCATCTACACAAATATCAGGAAGACCCTGAGTGCAGACCAGTCAGGATCCCTTACATGTATTAACGGTATTCGTGTCCTGACAATCGGCTGGATAATATTGTCACATACCTACTACTATGCCCGAACATTCGATGGTAAGTTAACATATCACAAGACGGCAAAATTTTAGACTGGTCCAAATTCAAAGATGTTGCAGACGACAATTCAAACTGAATGATTTCTTGGAATTTTTAGTCTTTTTGTGTAGAATATGTTGTGGAAAATGATGAAATTGTTTGTCACAACCAATTTCTTCATTTTCCACATTTTCCAAAGCCATTATCTAGTAGGGATTCAAAAAGAGTCACTGTGTGGTAATGGGTTAACGGTATTCGTGTCCTAACCATCGGCTGGATTATGTTGTCACATACCTACTATTATTTTCGAACATTCGATCGTAAGTTACCCTATAACCAGACGGCAAAGCTTCAAAGAAGTTACAGACAACATTTCAATTTGATTAAATTTCGATATTGCGTTACATTTTTGGGTATGAAACATTGTTGTAAATGAAACAAATTGCTTGTAACAAGCAATGCAATTTCTTCATTTTCCACAAGGTTCATCTAAGTCTGTCTTGTAGGGCGTCAAAAGGTAACATTGCGTAATAATGGAATAAGTAAAGTTTCTAAACCCAATTCAGTTGAAGATGTCAACCCAGCCGTACATTATTGCAGACAATTATGAACGTTATCTTGGTTAAAATGTGTTCATAGAGAAAAAGAATGTGTATGGAAAATATACGCATGTGATGCAATACCTTGTGATATTTAAGACTTTTGTGGCAAAACTTATTCAGCAATAGCTAGAACCTATCGATGGCTGCGTATTAAAGATTTGTATGTACGTAAATGTAACAAAACCTGTAATGATGCTTGTTATAATCAACCTTAATATTATGTTTGTTTACATATTCATGTATAGCGAATCTGGTTTATATGAATTTTAGTCCAAGGATAGCAAGACGCCCATGTTATCTGTGTACCATATTTGTTTATATATGTTGTGAAACTGGTTCAGTGGGAACAAGAATCCACAAATAACTAGAAGTGTATGTTATATATGTACTACAGTCAAGGGTTAAGGACATATTTATGAAAGGTGCCAATTTTTTGCATAAATTGTACTTATAATTCTAGACTATAAATGACGTGAAATGAATATTTTTTACCAACCACACAATAATTGATGTTTTTTTAAGTAAAAACAATTATAGACAAAATCAGCAAGACATGGTTGCTAAGTAACTTCAGAACATTGGTGAATATTCTCATCAGCATCCACTGTAACAGACGTTTTACTTAAGAAATAATTAGTTTTAATCAATCTGAAATAGATAAATAATCTGATTATTATATTAACTGCAATAACCATGAATTTTCCTTTAAGCTACTCTTTGCAATTTCATTTTCGTTTCAAAACTCATCAAAAGGCATAATTGATATAGCAGTAAATAGAGGGTTGCACTTTGCTTACGACAAACTTGTCATTTTAATATATAATGTCTTGTGCTTATTTTCAACTGCTTATTAGCTCACCTGAGCACGAAGTGCTCAAGGTGAGCTATTGTGGTCACTCACTGTCCATCGTCCGTCTGTATGTCCGTCTGTCAACAATTTGGTGTTTACACTCTAGCATCCACAAAAGTTGGCCAATCTCGATCAAACTTGGTCAAAGCAAGTATGGGCATAAGTTCTCGGATGAATCGACTATGGGCCTTATCGGACCAGAATGTGCTGGGTTATCTGCCCTTGAATGTCAAAAAATACTGTTTTTAACTTTGTTTACATTCTAGCATCTACAATTATTTATCAATCACAACAAAACTTGGACATAATGTTGGAGATCATTAGATATCGGATGAGTTAAATTTTCAGTCTGATCTGACAAGAAAGACGAGAGTTATGTGCCCTTGAATTTGACAAAATTGCCGTTTTCAGCTGTTTTCGACCTTGTTTACACTCTAGAATCTACAATTATTGACCATTAGATATCGGATGAGTTAAATTTTCAGTCTGATCCGACAAGAAAGACGAGAGTTGTGTGACCTTGAATTTGACAAAATTGCCGTTTTCAGCTGTTTTCGACCTTGTTTACACTCTAGAATCTACAATTATTGATGAATCAAGACAAAACTTAAACACATTGTTGGGGATCATAAGATTTCGGATGAGTTATATTTTAAGGCTGATCTGTATAGAATGTCGAGAGTTATGTGCCCTTGAATTTGACAAAATTTCCGTTTTTGACTGTTTTCGACCTTGTTTACACTCTAAAATCTACAATTTTTTATCAATCAAGACAAAACTTGGACACATTGTTGGGGATCATCAGATTTCGGATGAGTTCCATTTTCAGTCTAATCTGTATAGAATGTCTAGAGTTATGTGCCCTTGAATTTTACAAATTTGTCGTTTTTGACTGTTTTCGACCTTGTTTACACTCTAGAATCTATAATTATTGACCAAACACGAGAAAACTTGGACATAATGTTGGAGACCATAAGATCTCGAATAAGTTTGATTTTTGGTCTGATTGAAGCAGAATGACGAGAGTTATGTGCCCTTGAATTTTACAAAATTGGCATTTTCGGCTGTTTTCGACCTTGTAAACACTCTAGAATCTACAATTATTGATCAATCAGGACAAAACTTGGACACATTGTTGGGGACTATAAGATATTGGATGAGGTTGATTTTCAGTCTGATCTGTTTAGTGAGACGAAAGTTATGTGCCCTTGAATTTGACAAAATTGCCGTTTTTGACTGTTTTCGACCTTGTTTACAATCTAGCATCTACAATTATTGATCAACCAAGACAAAACTTTGACACATTGCTGCTGATTATTAGACCTTGCATGAGTTTGAATTTTTTACTCCAATCGAATGAGAAAGTGGTCAGTCATGCATGTGCCTTTGAATCTGACAAAATTGCTATTTGGACTCAAACAACCACAAATAATGAACAATCAAGAAGAAATTTGGATTACGATGTGTATAACGATAAGATCTTTTATTAATGAATTTTAGAATAATCAGAATAGAGTTTGCTCATTCATCTGCCTTTCAAATTTTACTCTAACAATCTCAAATAATAACTAATCAAGACAAAACTTGACACAATGTTATTGACCATAAGTTTGTTTTCAGTCTTAAAGTCTTAAATATCAATTGAATTGAACAAAACCATGGCTTCTATCATTTTGGTTCAGGTGAGCGGTATAGGACCATCATGGCCCTCTTGTTTATAAAAGTAAGTCTACCTCTTGCCAAATTAATCATTTTACAGGGGGTTGGCGGAAGGATTTTCTGATGTTGTCTAGCAACTAAAACTTCTGAACATTAAATGAAAACTTTTATGCAGACTTGATAAGATATAGATTAAACTTTCAAATCATATCTATGTGTTTCTTCTAGGTAAAAATAAATGTTCTATGACGGGTTTACTCCAGAAAATCACCCATTTTGTCAATAATATAGGGTGGGGGCTAATAATTTTGTCCCTTGCGTGTTTGTAATGAAACTGGTTCAATGTCAGACAGGCTTGATGGATATTTGCATTTATACGCCCCTATCATAATATCGTGGCCGCCTTCATCTCGTGTTATTTATTTTTCCGGTATTGTTCAAGAAATGTTCTATGAGTATTATTATGAAGTCAAAAGATAATGTATAATTGTATTTGTAGCAAATCTGATTCAATATGAAGTAGAATCCATGAATAACTGGACGTCCATGTTACCTGCGTACGCCGATGTAGGTGTTGTTGATACATTCCTCGCTATCAGGTCAGTGTATTTCAGTGTTTAAATTGACTTCTGAATATGAATCATAAGATATCTTGATAAGAATCCTGAGACCAAAATATACATTGGGATGTAAGTGTGATATTTTAGCCATCTTTGATTTCATGTTTACTCAATTGGCTGACCTCAAAAACATCGCTTAACCAACGATATGGCTCATCTGGGCAAGTTTCAACGAGAAACCTTGAGGCTGGTTATTTCAATTTGCCTCGTTGTGAATAATAAACATTTTAGTTTTGAAGTGCGTAAAAAACAAAGGACAGGGAAAACCTAATAAAGCTTTGAGAATATATTTTGTTCTGGTAATTTAGTTTATCAGTTGATTCAACCTAAGCCTGACCTAAATGCAATGGATTATTGTGACGCGAAGAACCAATAATTTCCATCAACCCCAGATCTATATTGTTGTACGGAGCTAAGCTCCTCCCTTCAATATACGATGGACGGTCTCGAAGACATATCGTTGCTTTTCTACGAAAACCTCGTTACTGCAGCTAAAACAATTTTGTAAATTTACCGCTTTCGAGTACTTTCAACCTGGTTTACACTCTAGCATCAAAAATTACTGACGATTGAGTTTGACTTAACTCTGCTTTAACTTTGTTTTCAGTCTACTAATCGGATAAATCGACTTATCAAGACAAAACTTGGCCAGAATGTTTATAAACATGCGACCTTTGTTAAAAAGATTTTCAACAAAATTAGAGTTGACTTTGCTGATTTATCTGCCCTTACATTTGATAAAATTGACGTTTTCAATTTTTTGTTTCCTCTAAAAAACACAAATAGTGGACAATCAAGACAAAACTTAGACAACAACATCAGATTTTTGATTAGTTGTGCTTAAGCCAGGCCAGTGAGACTAGAAACGTGTTCTCTCTTATTCTGTAAAATCGACTTTTTCTACTTTGTTGTCACCCTAACAATCACAAATATTGACCCAGCAAGACAAATCTCATACATTTTGTTTGTGACCGTGAGAAATTGCTTTGTTAGTCCCCTACCGGTGTTCACACCGGAGGGGACTATAGGTTTGCCCTCCGTCTGTCCGTCCGTCCGTCAGTCTGTCCGTCCGTCCGTCCGTATGTCCGTCCATCTGTCCGTCAGTCTGTCCGTCCGTCCGTCTGTCCGCTCAAATCTGGATCCCGCGATAACTTAATAACTAAGCAAGCGTTTTTGATGAAAGTTGGTATATGACTAGATGGCAATGTGTAGATTATGCACATCATTTTATTTTTGTTTTTCGACTTAAATTGAGGTTGCTATGGTTACAGAAATAGTGAAAATATGGCCAAAAATGGGATCCTGCGATAAGATAATAACTAAGCAAGCTAGTTTGATGAGACTTGGTATATGACTATATGGCAATGTGTAGATTATGTACATCATTTTATTTTTGTTTTTAGACTAAAATTGTTGTTGCTATGGTTACGGAAATAGTGAAAATATGGCAAAAAATATTGGATCCTGCGATAAGTTAATAAGTAAGCAAGCTAATTTGATGAGACTTGGTATATGACTAGATGGCAATGTGTAGATTATGCACATCATTTTATCTTTGTTCTTTGACGAAAAGTGTGGTTGCTATGGTAACGGAAATAGTGAAAATATGGCAAAAAATGGATCCTGCAATAACTTATTCATCTTAATCTATTATTGATTACCATATTGAGTCAATGTGAAGCCGGTAGGGGACTTTATGTGTTGCATACAACATCAGATACTTGTTTTTTTAATCTCACATCCTGAGTTATAGGTCCTTAAACTTGACAAAATGACCATTTTGAACTTTTTCAATGCAAAAGACACACATATTGAGCGATCGATAAAACACTTGACAAAATGTTGGTGACCACAAGATCTTGCACAATTTTCAGCCTTATCATGATCCAACAATCTGAGATGCTTTCCCTTGAACTTGACGAGATTGTTGTTTATGAGTTTGTTTTCTTTATTGAAGGCACAAATATTAATTCGATTGAATAAAATAAAAAAAGATTGATTCGAATAAATTTGTGACTCATTTCATCTTGGTTCAGGTGAGCGATTTATGACAATCATGGTCCTTATGTTATTCATCAAGATAAACTGACAACCATAATTCTAAACCAAGGATTTGTGTTAAAATGTCATTGAAAACGCGAAATTTAATAAGTTACAAGTGAATATTAATGACGTCAAGCACAAGTTTGGGTGATGGAAAACGCACAGACAGTCGGACGGACAAAATAAACACTAGAATTCGTTAACATTCTCTTAAATTGAATTCTTCTACATTTCATCTATCAGTCTTTTTCGAATATTTGGGTGCAAAATTGTGACTTATCCGAATTACATGCCAATAAATAAACTTAAATCAATTTTCGAAGGACAACTTCATATTTTTAGAATAATGACTCAACTTGCGGACTTGTATTAAAATTGTTGATTTTGTATTAAACGAAATGTCATGTTATAATTTTAAAAACATTTCCTGATAATAAAAACGCATTCACACATTTTCAAGCAGACCTTTTGAATTGTTGGCTTTTTAACGACATATTACAGTTGTAGGGGGTAGACGAAATTTAAATAAGTAAGTGGGGTAAGTTCAATCTTATTTGACAGAAAGAATGATGAAAGTGCAAGTTGAACATACAATATCACACTAAACACCATTAAAGTATGGAGTTCCCCAAGGTTCTTGTGCCGGACCGGTAATCTTTACCATGTACATTGCTACGCTAAATAGAGTTGTCCAGAACTATCCCGCTGACCTCTATGGATATGCAGATGACCACAAAATTGCTTTTAGAATACAAGCTGGTAACGATCAAAGTGAATCTTCTGTCCTTAATGACCTTCACCATTGTCTTGATAATGTCATTTCTTGGATGACAATGTTCAAACTAAAACTGAATAACTCGAAAACAGAAATTATTGCCTATGGTACAAGACAACAATTAGAAAAAGTAAACATCACTAGTGTAACTGTTGGCGGCTGTGAAGTGAATTGTGTTGAACAAGTACGTGACCTTGAACACAGCGATCTGCAGAAACTCTCGTTTATGGACTTGCACACTCAGATTTGGACCTTTGCAATGGACTCTTTGCTGACATTCCTTCTTATCAGTTAGATAGACTAGAAAGGGTCCAGAATCACGCGGCAGGACTTGTAACAAATGCCACATATGAACAATCTAGCTTTAAAATTTTAAAATCGCTTCACTGGTTGCCTGTACGAACCAGAATCATGTTCAAGGTGCTTGTCATTGTCTTCCGGGTTGTGCACGGGACTGCGCCAGTTTACCTCAGGAACTTTTTCACTCCAGCCAAAAGCTCATAATTATCGCTTGAGATCAGCTAGTGATACATGTATCAAGCTTGTCATTCCAAGGTTTAAAACCAAAATTGCTGATCGATCGCTGGCTGTGGTAGGCCCAAAATGGTCGAATATGCTTCCAAATCATCGGAAAAATATTGAGACTGAACCCCATTTCAGATCTCAATTAAAAACACATTTATTCAGACAATTTTACAGCGACCGAATTAATTCAAAATAGTTGATGATGTGTATACCATTGTTTGTAAATATCTCTAAGACTCTGTGTAGCGCAATTGAATAGTGTTTACTTTTTGTGCTATATAAATGTAGTTGTATTTGTATATTTGTATCTGTAAGTAAACTGTTGATTTCTTAGAATTCTAGACGATTTTTGGTATGAAAAAAGTGCAATCACGTAGACCAGCCAGATGTGATTTTTTCCTTAAAAATGCTTTATCACTTTGATTAAAACGGCAGGATAGAAACGATTTCTAATTACTGTTATGCAACCTTAATTTCACGTGGGTGGGGTAAGGAAAATGCTTGTGAAAATTGCACCATTGAACCTGCAATCGCCTGGTACTAAGACATCTTTCCTACCCGAATGGTTCAATAAAAAAGTTGGCGGGACGGGCCCCCCAAATATTTTTTTTTCACACGAATATGTCCTAAGCAACTATGCTCTTCACTTGTATTTTAGATATCTTCGTGACATTACTCTTGTATGTTCGCTTAAGTTCAAGTGAAAATTTACTGTCTATACGTCTATATTTATACTATGTTGTTTTCTATATTTTCAGTGGGCTGTTGGTGTCGTATATAATGTTGAAGAAATTCAAGAACAATGGTGGACCAAGAAGATTTAACTGGCCAATGTTTTGTCTACATCGATATCTGAGGTAACAGAGAAAAGTTAAGGTTCAGGGATCTAGATAATGACGCTTAATGTATTCAAACCACTTAGATTCCAAAAACTTCGTGAAAATCGGTGTTGCCCATAACAACGAACACTGGCAAGGATATCTTCTACTACTACAACTATATATTATTCAGCGACGAAAACATACAGCGTTTTAGCAAAAATACACAAAACAACAACAACCCCCCCCAAAAAAAAAAAAACAAAAAAAAACAACAATACATATAAGCATGACATGTTTACAAAGATCGCGACAAAAGTGGTATCAGTAATTAAATTCTTAATAATGTATAAATTTATTAAATAGGTGTTCGAAGCTTGTCTGCATAATAAATAAATTTTGCCAAATTGATAAGTTTTCTTTTGTAATACTTGAAGAAGGCTTTTGATTTTTTGTAATGATGGCCATTTACAATAGAATAGTCTGAACTATATATATATCCACATATTCGTTTTCATAAATCAGTATACTATTTTCACTTTCCGTTGTTTTGAAAACCACCGAAAAGAGACACGGAAACTCCCGAAGTGTTGCTATCTAATGATAAGTGGAATACGTTAGGTGCTTTGGTCTGTGTTTAAAATCCTGAAACTCTCAATTCATTATTAGATACAAAATACTCCGGGCAAGTTCGGTGTCATCCTTGGCAACGGAAATACAGGAGTATATTAAGCGGAATCTAAGTAGAGAAGTTAGAATGATATAAGCGTAGTATTGTACTTTCAAAAACTTCAGATATAGATAGTCTAGATTTAAGTGTGATATAGACGACAAAATCAATGATACAGTATCAACTTTGAGAAATAATGTGTCATAGTTTGAAATGTATTGAAAGACACTGAACAAATTCTGTTTATTAGTATGGTTTTTTATTTGTGTAATACTATTCATAACTCTGACTTTTAGCTCGCCCGTGACGAAAGTCTCGGACGAACTTATATTGTTATACCCTCGGATGTCGGCGTCAGTGTCCAGATAAACTTTAATCTGACCCATACATCATGCCCTATTTGAGATGCAGCCTTGATATTTCACATGTTGGTACCTGAAACCCAGACCTTTCATTTTGGGCCATGACATTTCACCAGGTGACCTTGACCTAAGTGATTGACCTTTTATCGACTGTTCTAAAAAATAACTTTAACCTGGCCCATATCTCATGCCCTATTACACAAACAGCCTTGATATCTCATATGTGGATACCTTTTACCAAAAACCTTCATTTGAGACAATGGCCTTGTGACATTGACCCTAATTGACTTAATTTTAAAAAAAATGGCTGAAAAACTTAAACCAGACCTGTATTTTATGTTTTATTACACATGCAGCCTTGATATTTCACTCTAGGACACCTCTCACCGAGACCTTTTGATTGTGACCATGACCTTTTGCAGTATGACCTTGACCTTGATGTTTGACCTACTTTTATTACAAATTAACCTGACCTATATCTTATGTCCTTTAACACACAGCCTTGATATTTCATACCTTGATACCTGGTTGGAGCTGGTGACCTTGACCTTGGTGTTTGACCTACTTGAATTGCGTTGTAGATGCAGCCTTTATGTTTCACATATACATGCCTACTTCAAGGAAATCTGACCTCGTGACCTATACTTTTAAATTTGACCATTTGAACGTCAAAACAAAATACTGTTTTAAAAGGGGGTTGAAAAAGCCGTGTACGCCATTCCATTTCACTTATATTTGTTTAAAGGCTACCAAGCTCGACAGTTGATTTCGCAGTATATTAGAAGAAAATCATTAAATCAAAGTGTTTTATAAAAGATCCGTCAAACTTAATTGATTTAAAAGTTTTATTTGATTTTCTTTACGTCGATACTTAGAAAGAAGTAAAGATCGGCAATTTCCGTAAATCTCCACTGAATGACGTCATACCGTGGCTTGACTCCGCCTCCAATTTAGAGCGTGAGGTTTCTGACTCAGATAATGTGTTCGACTTTTCTGTCATAAAGCGAAGTTTCAGTTTTTATCCATTTCTCGGTCGTCAGAGTAATACAGGCAAATTTAAACTGTTCTTTGGCACATTCCTTCACTCACTAACGACATATTCTTTGACTGTTTTAACTTTATTCTAACATTTTCCAAGGATAAATTCAATGTTTTGAGTATCGATTGGGGAAGTCGCTTTATGACAGAAAAGTCGGACACTTTACTTTGTCAGAAATCTCAGGCTTACCGGATAATGACCCATGTCTGCCCGTTTTTTCCCGCCATGACGTCATACAGTGGCAGGTATGACGTCATAACTTCAAATTGGAAGTTTAGCGTTTAACCAATTTAAAAGACGAAATAAAAACACTTCTTATGTTTGAAAATTGTAGAAACTTTGATATTTGATCGTTAGAAAGGTGTTTTTTCGACACAAGAGTTTGATTTTGCCAATCAACGGACACTTTAATTTATCACAAGGTTAACGCCCACCTATATGCTAGTATTGATGATTGGTACTGTGTTTCTGCCAAGATTATTTGATGGACCACTGTGGGACAGCGAGGCCCTTCAAGAAATGCAAAATTGCCGGGAAAAGTGGTGGACAAACTTATTGTACATTAACAACTACTTAAGAGTGGACACTATGGTAACGTTTGATTGTTATTTGAATCGAATTATGGAAAGTGAACTTTAACCCTTTTACAAAATTTTAAGGCGGTCCAATTTGAAAGTTGCAGCAGACGACAAAATGGACTTTGAATAATCAAGGATTTGTGTACAATATAGCTAGGAAAATTTTGAGGAAAAGGGAGAAAATGCTGATTATCAGCATTTTCTACTTTTGTCTCAATGTTTTCCCAAGCCAATTCTATTGGGAAAGTCAAAACCAGGTCTTATTTGGGATAGGGTTAAGACATTTTAGGCCAGTACAGATCTATGTCAGCTTTTACTTTCGCCCAGTATTGTCATGACATTGCCGTTAACCATTAATTGCTACAGGTAATGCTGCATCTAAATTGAAACAGCAACGGACAGACTGTACTTAAGGTTTACGAACTGAGAATGAAAACATCACTTTCTAGCCATACGAAATGCATCAAATTACACACACTTGTAAATACACTTCACATAAGTTGAGTCACCGCGCCGGATTTCACGATTATGCTTCAAGAAGAATATAATTTACAAATATTTTTTTACTCTATATGTTTATGCAAGGGAGGTAATGTTGAACATTTTTGTCAAATATTTTCAAGTATGCATTGATTCAAAATTCTAAACCATACAAAACGCTTATGCTTGTATTTGGAATGGAAATGTAACACAGTTTAGGAATTACTGGCACCTTTCAAATTTCGCCTCTGGATCTGCATTTTATTCTCATTTCGTAAACCTTAAAACAATGGGTCCTTGTTGCCATAAAAGTTCCACTTTCCGGCTCATACGTATACTGCCGAAAACTACAAAGAGACATGACATTACCATTTCATTTTTTGAAGTACATTTCGATGCCACTATTTGTTATTCTTATGCGTTTAAATGCTATCAGATTGTTTTAGTATTGCTTATAAGCCGAAAATGGCTCGTAAAACTATGACTAAAATGACAAATTCCATTAAAACGTGACAACAGTTACAACAGTTGATTCAATTAAAAAAACAAAAAAAACGAAAAAAAAAAAAAAAAAAAAAAAAAAACACAAAACAAGATGTGTTTGTGAAACACAAATGCAAACACAACAGTTGATTCAATTAAAAAAAAGCAAGATGTGTTTGTGAAACACAAATGCCCCGGATTTTTTTTAAATTATGACCATAGTTAGTATTTGACCTTGACATACTTGGACAATCTTGACCTAGGACCTAAGCATTATCCATTTTTGAGTTGTTTGTGTTGTAAGATTATATTTCATGAAGCAGAAATATATTATTGAAAGAAGGTAACATACCAAATTTTCGATTTATATGTAAGATAATTGTGGAGAAAATGTCAATGTTAAGTTTTCACGTTAAGTTTTCACGGTTAATGAATGACATTGAAGAAATTTATATTGCACGGAACTGAAAGATATAATTGAAAGATGGTTACAAGCCAAAATCGAAATGTCTATACTCAGTTTCAAAAGAAAGTGTACACTTTCGCTTTTTGCTTTTACCTTAATTTTCACAAAGTTGATGGCAATTTAGGGTGTAGAAGTGATATCATACTTCAGATTAGACCTTAAGGAAAAACTGTCATCAAAACAGATTCCGACAGAATTGCTCATACTGCATACACGCAGCCAGACCATTTTGGTGTTGACGGTGTTGAGATTTGCACTGCTTACAGCTTCTTCTTTGGAAAGAGTTACACGCTTATATGCCTCTGTATGGCTTAACCATGCCTTCAAAGCCATTTCCATGCTAAAGCTTGGATTTTCCTGTAGATGTTACGTGTGCGTCAACGTTAGTAATCGCTACGTTAGCAGTCTAGTAAATTGTCGTCGAACCGTACAACAACGTTGTACAACAAGTTTGTATGCCATTAAGATGTTATAAAAACGGACATTTGCTATTAGAACATAAATTCCGTCCACATTCAAATTTTTGATGGCTTTTGTTTCCACCAGGTTTGGTCTTACTCACCGACGTTACTTGTAATTCGTTACCCACTAATGCACTATGTACAAATGTAATGAAAATGTGATTTTATGCTAAGCTATGCCAAAAAGATTACATTTAGTTTAATTTCAGATCGATAGCTCATCCAGCACGTTAGGCATACATGAAACACTACAAAATGCAATGTCGCAGCTAAGCCGGAAATGAGTTCGTGCTATGTGATTTCTTCATTAATATATCGTTTGTCAATAGTCTTGAGATGTACAAAATTTTGACGGTAGAAGGTATACTTTTCCAGATATTCAAAATTTAAAAGTGCACACTTTTTTTGGAACTGAGTATATATCGCAAACTTTTAGGGGGAAATACAAATGTTAGCTTGTCATATAACGTTTTCATGTTAAGGGTTGATAAGGGTTAAACGTTAACCTTTAGGAAGGTCGTCTGTCATGGAGCTGATACATATCATTGAAAGAAGGTTACACAACAAATTCGAGCTTTGTATTACGGATTTCATTTGACTTGACACTGACCTTTACTAAAAGTATGTTCATATACTGAGAGGCAAAAATAAATATACACCTTAGTTCTTGAACGTTTTCTGAGAAAACAATGTATAGATTATTACGATTATTAAACGCCACCGAAACGTTGTTGTTTGTTGATGTAGACTTCTTGGCATACCGTCTTAACGTCCTTCCTTCCGTTGCAAAGATTTTTTCATAGGGCACAGCGTCATCGAAAAGGGGGGTTTAATCAGTTAATTAATGCAAGATTTCCCATTGACACAATCCCTACATTTATGAAGAGATTTGGATATTTTTCTCACAGAAAGTGCTTAGTCACCAAGGATAGGACCATGCGTGCATCGTTAATGATTTTCCACATCACGATGCGTCATGGCAAAAGGGGGCTTGATGCAAACGTGTTATCTGGCATAACTCCTTCTAAATTTATAGACGGGTTGTGATAAAATTTGCACAGAATGTTCCTATGCTATACGACTAAGTGAACACTTTATTTATAGTGTCATGTTTCTTTCGTGCTGTGTTGCGTCATAGAAAAATGGGCCTTATTGGCAAACAGTGGCATATTGATCGAATTCTACCAGCCACTGAATATTATGTTATAGTGTTAGATAAATTTTAACGTTGTGATTTGTTGTGACAAATAAAAAAGAAATTGAATACGAATTAATAGCGATATTTGATGCTCCACTAAGTCGCACGTGCAAAATTTGCAAAATCGGCATGCAGCAAAAGTATGTGTAATCAAGCAATTTCATGTGAATTTTAACAACATTGTATTATTGGTTTATGAATAGGAATAAATTGTACAAAATTTTGAGTAGATATGATAAGAATTAAGAGAGATATCGAAAAACAAAAAGTGTATACTTTCTTTTGCCTCTCAGTATATTTCACATATAGCGTAACGTTTTTCAAATGAACTTATATCATAGAACACAGATACAACAGTTACATAATAAACTATTCCTGAATTGATAATTTTAAAAAGCCCAGGCGTGTAATTTATGATAATAAAAGCTAGAGCTGCGCCATTTGAAATGAAAATTGTAATATATCTGAAACTTGCCGAGAAAGGTACCGCTCGAAAAGGTCGTAACTACAGCATGAATAAGCTGTAGTTACGGCAATTTCGAACGTGACCGACAAAAACGGACCTTACCTGATATTTTCTGCAGTCCTGTATAATGTGATATGTTTACTTTTTCATACATCTGTAGTGCATGGGTTGGTCTTGGTACCTGAGCGCAGACATACATATGTACCTGATAAGTCCTGTGATGATTGTACCTTTATTTTTGTGAGTATCTTTGAATTTTCATCTGCCCTGAAAGTAAATTTGAAGAGCGGCCACGTGACATGCATATTTTGTGTTTATTCTGCGGCACCAGATAAATTCCCATGCTACAATTTTCATCAAATTTTTAAAACTAAGCATTCCCTTTTTTTGTGATGGTAAATGTCAAATGAAGTATTTTGTTGTTCTAATTGTTCTCTGATTATTGTTCGACCACTTCTAAAGCGTTTAATAATAATTATTTATATTATTTATCAATTCGAAAATAAGTTTTTTCTTCTTTTTGCAGCAACGCTATACTAGGGCTGGATCTCTGTATGGCATGTCTGGTGGCTGTAATAGTATCAACTGGTATAGTAGCCTATAACGGAAACGACACAGTACAGACTCTATTGTTTCCTTACTTTACCGAGAGCTGGTGAGTTAGAAAATAGTCACGTTTCTTCAAAATATTTGCTCATTTAAGTACAGCTTCAGTTACGCGATCTTTGAGGAAAAGCGTCGAAATATATATTAACCCACTTCAAAACTGCAACATTTTAGGGTGATCCACTTCCAAAAGATGTCACAATTGACAAAACGTGTGTTATTGGAAAGAAGGTTTGTGTAAAATATGGTATAGAAAATATTGAGACAAAAGGAGAAACTGTTGTTTATCAGCAGTTTCTTCTTTTGTTTCAATGTTTTCCCAAACCTATTTTCTTACAGACGTCAAAACCAGGTCCTGTTTGGTAAAGCGAAAAACTAAAATTGGAAACTGAATTTGTTGCACTTTGCATTTTTCCTTTGTGCTTTATTGTCATTCCAAGTCTTTTCTATCACGGGAGTGAACAACATATGTTTTAGAAATAAGGTAAACACTTTCCAAATTTATCTGTTTTACGGTCCCGAAAATGAAAAGTGAATGAATGGCAAGAAAAGAAGAAAAAATTTAGTTATCAGTATAAATAATATTATGTTTGGACATACGGTAATCAGTATTTATTTGTGGAGCATTTATTTTTGGAACATTTGTGGAAGTCCGGAAAACCAAATGTAGAGACAAGGGACGGACGTAGCAAATATCCAGATATCGAATTAAGAATATTAACATATTGAGAAATAGAAAAAAAGAACGATGTAGATCAAGAAAGTTTTGACAGATTAAACCAGTAATTACGAAGTTTGCAAAAAACAATGACGATAGTCCTTCCTGTCAGTAGGCGTATACGACTGCAACATTTTCGTTAAGTAACGCTTAGCTCCGCCCACCTGCGCATTAGTCAACGATTTTCATTCAGTCGAATACAAAAGACGAAATTATTTAACCAGAATGCCGCCATTTTGAAATATATGCATAGTCGCCATTTTTCGTTACTGTTCGGTAACGAAAAAACCCGATGAAACCCCTTCGTGTATTTTCGTAAATGAAGCACCATCTTTCTTGTTTTTATCTTTTGATTTCCTTTAAATCCTATCAATATTTAATCAAGTTTGTCCGTAAAATTGCAATAGGTACATAATGAAATAATTTTAAGCTACAATATCAGTAGATTTGTCTATTTGTTTTCTCACGTGACATACAAAATGCAGAATTTTTCTCGTTAAGAAATTACTTAATTTTATGACATCTTTTTGTCAGTCTAATAAAAATAGTTAAGTAACGCAAAACAATTAGGCAACAAACGGCCCAGTCGAATACGCCTATTGAATTTTTTTATTTCTTGAAAATCAGTTAAAAAGAAATCCTTGTATTTTTTCAGGGACTTCAATCAATACTACAAAGACCTTTACAACCCTAGTCACATGCGCGTGGGACCCTACATTGTTGGTATTGTTACAGGGTACCTACTGTATAGGTGGAAATGTAGTGTTAAAATACCGAAGGTGAGTAATACTGCTTGATACAAGTGTGTTTGAGAAAATGTTGAGCCTCCCATTATATATCATATCTATTTAGAAATGAAATTAAATTTTGTTTTCCCTGTGGTAAAATTTATTATATCAATTGGTTTATAAATAAGTACTATAATACATCAATAAATCATTATTTTTGGTGCAGAATAAACATATTTTTTAAAAAAAGGGGATTTAGAGTATATGACCGCTGTACTATTTTGCGACCATCTATATTTTCTCATTTGAATCAAGAAAAGATAGGTCTAATATCACTCCCTCCGAACGCCGACTACCAATTTTACACTTACCTATCCTTTCAGATCCTGAACTTTCTTGGTTGGTTCTTGTCAATTTCGACTTCGCTTGTCCTGATATACGTTCGGTATTCTTACGAAGACGATCGGCTGTTTTCGCGCTTAGATTCCGCCATATTCATGTCCGTTCACAGAGTCCTGTGGAGTGCTGTCCCTTGTTGGGTTATATTTTCTTGTGCGACAGGTCACGGAGGTTAGTTTGTTATATTTCCTGAACAGGTGTTTCCCCTTACTTTATGTTTACCATCTAACTAGATTTAAGTTTATTGGTATATGCACTTTCTCTTTGCGATTTCAATTTGATTCAATTGATACCATAGGAAACTAAGGAAACCATCTCTTGTATGAACCCTTTATTTTATAGTGCAACCAAGTGTGAAACATAAACGAAAAAACACGCAACTATTGAATCGTCGATCAACAATTATCTCGAGAAATATTTGCATAGTCCATTTGGCGTTAAGACAACGGTTGTCACTTAAATAATCTTTTTCAGGTTGGATAAATACGCTGTTAAGCTGGAAGGCATTCGTTCCTCTCAGCAAGTTGACATTCTGCGTTTATTTGGTTCATCCATTAGTAATGATCACTTTCTACGCTAGCAGAATGGTCACGACGTATTTTACAGACTTCGAATTGGTAATATGCAGTATTATGTGCAATTTATTTCCAGGGCGTAGATTACATTTCAGCCAGGCTCTAGAAAAATCACATTTAAAGGCTACCAAGCTAGGCAGTTGGTTTCACCGTGTATTGGAAGAAAATTATTAAATTAACGCGTTTTATAAAAGATCCACCAAACTCGATTGTTTTAAAAGTTTTGTTTGCTTTTCTTTACGTCGTTACTTGGATGATTTTCGAGAAAAAAAAAGATCGGCAATTTCCGTAAAATTGCCACGGATTGACGTCATACAATGGCTTGACCCCGCCCCCTATCTAGAGCATGAAGTATCTGACAAAGATAAAGTGTGCGTCTGTTCTGTCATAAAGCGAAGTCACAGTTTTTATCTATAAATTTTTCGATCGTCAGAGTAATACATACAAACTTAAACCGTTCTTTTGCACATTCCTTCACTCACGAACGACCTATTCTTTGACTGTTTTGACATTTTTCTAGCATTTACTGAGGATGAATTCCGTGTTTTGAGTATCGATTTAGGCAGTCGCTTTAAGACAGAAAAGTCGGATATTTATCTTTTTTCAAAAATCTCAGGCTTTCTGGGAAATGACCCATGACTTCCCGGTTTTCCCGCCATGACGTAATTAAGTGGCCGATATGACGTCATAACTTCAAGTCAGAAGTTTTGCGTTTTTTCTTCGGTAAAGATCGGAAAAGACCAAAATATCCAATTTAAAAGACGAAATAAAAACACTTCTAATGTTTGAAATTGTAGAAACTTTGATATTTGGTTATTATGTTTTTCGACACAAGAGTTTAATTTTGCCAATCAACAGACACTTTAAGACGCTGTCTAAACAAAATGGATCCGTGATGGTCTCTAATAAGCTTATTTCCACTATGACATCCCCCCCCCCCCCACACACACACACAAGGCACCGGAAGTCGTCCTTAGAGGCAAAAGGCAAAATTCATCCCTATTCACTGCCTTTATCCATGCTCTGCGCTTGCGTTGATCTTGTGAGAATCGGAAAAAAAACTCTTACTTTCCGTCATTTATCTTTCGATTCTTGCATTGATAAACGACGCAGATTAAAACCATTTCGATTCCCTACAGATCAAATAAATTGTTAATTTACCAGGAACCTATTGTTTGCCACCGAAAGTTTAACCCAGTCTTCTCTGATGAAAATTCGCTTTTTAATATTTGAATGTCGCTGTTTTACACCAGAGCGCTTGAACCAGCGACATAACTTGTGTCGGACTTTTCTTTTGTTTATGAATGGGACAGCGCTATGATGTAAATAGCGACATCTAAATACCAACGAGCTAATTTTCATCAGAGAAGACTTGGATAACCGGAAATATTCTGCGGGTACGGACTAAAACGATAATTAAAAGGGGTCATTAGCTTAATCTTTACGAATTGAACTCTCTGTTTGAGAACAACTTTTATGTTGATCAGAATGCACTGAGGCTGTGACTAATTTGGACATTTAGTAGGCTCAAATGCTTAAAGGGTCCAACTCATTTTATCTCTCGCAAAAATCATATGTTGTAGTTCTTGAAAGAAAAAACAGTTGGAATTTATGTGTCGAAGTCGTCGGATTGGAACATCATTTTACTGACTAATCCGATTTCTGTTGTTTTTTAGAGTTTACATTAAAATGACATTTATTATATTTCCGCAGACTAAGTTTAGGGGGGGATACCGAAATCAGCATTTCGGTCCAGCAGTTTTTCCTCCGGTTTGTCCGGCGGTCGGTTGGTTGGTTGGTATGTCAGCGAAACGTTGTCTAGACATCTCCTCCTACACTTACATACCAATTTAGTTCAACGTGAAAAAAGTGTTCTTTAGATGTGTAAGAAGCAACTATCACGATAATCAGATCAATACTTTTTTTTAATTATGGCCCCTGATTTGACAAAAAATGTTTATCCGGACAGTTCCTCCTACAATTAATTTCCGATTTGTACAAGACGTAAATTTCACAAAAATCGGACAAATAGTTTTATAGTAACGGCCCCGATTTGAAAAAAGAACTTTTCCGGACAACTCCTCCACTTCTTGAATTACTTTCAGACATTTGAGAATATTTAGATCCCAGTCCCTAGCATTTTATACGCCCGAAGGGTCGTATTATGTTATGGTCCAGCTCGTCCGTCTGTCCGTCCGTCTGTCTGTCCGTCCGTTAGCAATTTCTTGTGTGCGCGACTCCTCCTACAGTTTTGATCGGAATTTGATCAAACTTACCACAATGAATCTCCATGGTGTCTAGTTGTGCATACCGCTTACAGAATTCAATTAACTCTTTTCGTTCTTGAATTATCTGCCCTTGAATTAAAAGAAATGCCCATTTACTTGTGTGCGCAACTCCTCCTACAGTTTTGATCATAATTTTACCAAACTTGCCACAATGAATCTCCATGGTTTCTAGTTGTGCACACCGCTTACGGAATTATAATAACTGTTTTCATTCTTGAATTATCTGCCCTTGAATTTAAGAAAAAATGCCTATTTTCTCAAAAATGTCCATTTTGTCCTCTTCACAACTCCTACAGTTTCAACCAGAATTTAATCAAACTAACTACAATGAATCTCTATGGTGTCTTGTGCAAACACAATTTTGAGAACTTTTCATGTTTGAATTATCTGCCCTTGAATTGAAAAAATGGCCAATTTTACTGACAAGCCCCTCTCGGGCGTATATGCGCCGCTCTGCGAAGCTCTTGTTCTTTATTTGCGTAGATACTGTTTTCCTAGCATGTCCTTTGCTATGGATGGTCCGCAATGGATAACACAGTCATTTATAACTATACATTTTCCTTCATTCCAGGCATACCTTTTCCTAGCTCATGCAACAATGTCGTTTGGAGTGGCTTTCCTTTTATCCACCACCTTCGAGGTACCTATGGTGCGACTAGAGAAAATACTTCTGTACAGAGGGAAACAAAATTAACCTTACAATGCTGAATAAGGATTAACCCTTTAAACGCGTTATCTTTTTTTGAATTCCCCTATAAAACGCTTATGTGAACCATACTGCAAAAGAATAAAATCTCTCGCAGCATTAAAAATGACATTGCTTGAAATTGTATTAAATTTATAAAAACATCCCGTTTGTAGTTATTTTCTGCGTTTCAGATGCATGCGAATATCAATCCTTTCAAAACGCCGAGGCCAAAGCGCAGTTGGAAACGCACCTGCGTCTCCTTCGAGAGGTCCCGGGTTCGATTCATGGCCGCAGCAAATATCTTTTCTGACTTAAATATCACCCACCAATGGTTTGATATTGTTAGCCTATGTAGGCTCAGCCAGGGTTTTGTGGTAGTGCTGGCATTAGAAACAACAGGAATCCATGGTCACGTGCTGCAGCCGCCGCGATATGACCATAGCAGTTGACAACGGCGTAAATCCACTAAAACCAAACCAAACCCTTTCGAAACCGGAACTTTGTAATTTCGTGATGGAAATTAGCATATTTCTTTATCGTGTGATACCTGTGATCTAGCTAATAGAATAGTATTAAGGAACTTTTGAGCAAAAGAAGAAACAATGTTGGAAACCAGTTTGTTCTTCTTTTGCTACAAAATTTTCTATGCTGTACAACATGTACCTATATTTTCGTTTGACTGTCAGGGGCATAGCCAGAGGAAATTGCATTGCACTAAACTATTGGGGCTAATGCTTTTGAAATCCCTCACAAAACAATGCTTGGGAAAACCTTGTGGTAAATAAAGGAATTGCGTGAGACAAGCAGTTTCTTTATGTCTCACAATGTTTCTTTACGCCGAGAGACCGAACTAGAAAGACCTGAAGGTCTTGAGTCGCACCACAGGCCTGAATTTCTTGTGTTTTACAATGAAAAAAAAAATGACAAATTTATCTATTTGCTTAAACTGATAGATTATTCAATACTTGTGGTTCTTGGAGCAGAAACGAAGTAACGTACAGTCGACACTCGTTGTGTCGAAGTCGGAGGGGCTGTCAAAATACCTCGACATATCCGGAATTCGACTCATCCCATTTTGTTCAGCTTCGATAAAGTTGGTATTTGACCGTTTTTTAAAGTAATCAAGTACGATTATTATTGAAATATAGTAGGAAAAGGAAAGAAATTGCTCGTGTCGAGCAATTTCTATCCTTTTCTTACTAAATTTCAATAACTATCTTGAGTTTAAAATTATTTTGTTTGTCAAAATTATGTCCATCGATGAGGACGGGACCAGATTTGAACTTCGACTTCAGCGAAAATTCGACTTATCCGATGTCGACTTAACGAGTGTCGATTGTACAGCAATGTGGTCAAAGCAAGAAACAAGGAAATGACTGACTGGTATTTGAGGTTGTTAGAGACAAATCAAGTCAAAATCAGCAATTTGTAAAATTAAAGGGCACATAATTCAGGAAGTGAGATTCTGATCAAGTTGTAACGAAAATCCATGCATAATCTTGTCAAAATCTATTTTTGAATAGCAAACGTTTGTGACCGCAAGGATGAAATCGAAATCAGTGTCAAAAATTTAAATGTAGTCCATTTCAAGGGGACATAACTGTGAACGTGAGTTTCCAATCAGGGAGAAAATAATACAAATATTAGATGTTTTTGTTAATAAGACTCTATCTATTTTTTGCTTTGATTGATAAATGGGGCGCCGTGGTCTAATGGTAAGACGCGAGCTTTTGGATCAAGGGATCCTGGGTTCAAATCCCGCCAGAGCCACGGGAATTTTTGAGAGCAAAAAACTTACCCCACGTTGCTCATCTTAACCCAGGTGTATAAATGGGTACAAGGGAGAGTTGAAAGCCAAAGAGCTGTGGCTGACGCAGGCGCCGACTGTTAACAGCCGAAAAATCGGTTGAATATGTCAGTAAAAATAGAATAAAATAAAAACTTTTTTTCAAAATAGTTATGGTTGTTGGAGTAAAACAAGATCGACAATAGCATGAAAATGGCAATTTTGTAAAATGTAAGGGCATTTAAATAATGATGTAAGTTTCTGATCAATCTGAAAATTCCACTTAGACAAGAACTTGTGGTCAATATTTTTCGGTCAAAGTTTTGATAAGATTTATCACTATTTGTAGTGGTTAGTGTGAAATCCAAGTAAAAACGGCCATTTTTGACATTCAAGGGCAGATAACTCTGGACTTTATTGCTCAATCAGAATTCTTTGAAGGAATCTGAGAGGGGGCCGTCCAAGAATCATTCATATGAAGTTTAGTTGAAATACGCGCAATAGTATTTGAGGAGAAGATCTTAAAAAAGTTGAAGACCGGACGCACGGACGGACGACCGGACTAACGGAAGGACGGACGCACGACGGACACAGCACCATGACAATAGGCCGCTGGCCTAATTGCTAGTGGAGCTAAAAACATAACATTTGATTGACTTGAAACTGCCGTGTGCAGCGTCTTTGAATTTGGACCAGTCGAAAATGTGTCGTTTTGTAATGGATTAAAGATATAGAATATGAAAACCAAATGCTTTTATAATCATTATTCGTCAAGGCGATTGGTGTAAAAATTGCTCAGAAAATGAAGAAGGCATGAGAGTTTGTACACAAATAGTTCACATCGTCCTAAACATTTTCAGAGGTGGAACCAGTGTGAACAGTACATAGCTTAGCAACGGTTGCTATGCAAAAAATTTTCCGTAGCAACCGTCATATAACATGCACAAAAGCTTAATATACTGAAGACTTTTAATGTATTTCAATATATATACCTTCATTCTTTATGCCCACACTGCATTAGAGTAATTTCAATACACATATAGCAACTGTTGCTTTGCAACACATTTTCCTTAGCAACCAAGCAAATTTCTATGTCCGGTTGGTATTTTCTGTAAATAATTATACATATTTTAATTATACGCATTATGTACTGATGATAATTTCTCCTCTTTTTATTAAGGATGGTAATGAGTACAAATTGGATACTTACCAACGGTTGCTATGTGGTACTTTCTCCATAGCAACCCTCATATAACATGCACAAAGGCTTATTTTACTGAGGACTTTATTTGTATTTCAATATCAACAACTTTACTCTTTATGCCCACACCACATTTGGACAATTTCAATACACGCATCATAGCAAATGTTGCTATGCAAAACATTTTCATTGTCAACTAAGCATATTTCTATGTCAGATGAGCATTTTCAGTAAATAATCATAATATTTTTATGAAAGGCAGCTTTACTTATGATAATTTCTTCTCTTTCTACTAAGTATCTAACAAGTTAACTGCACACTGCTTTTAAAATGGTTGTTAGGCAATGTATTTACCTCATTATATATGATATAATTATTGACTTTCCTTGCCCCTCATATAATGTGTCTTCAACGAGCAACAAAAAGGGTAATAGATGAAATCGAATCGGGAACCGTGTACTATATTGATCTATTCAAGGTTGTAAGGCAGATATGTAGCCATCAATTGGTGGTATAAGTTAGATGTATAACAATTTTAAAACATTTTGCTCACACAGTCACAGATGAAATCGGCACGGCAACAATAATTTCATAAATGCGTTGAATAAATTATTAAGTTCAGAAAGGTAATAAACGATCCCTTGGCAGACATTCGTCCGTCAGCGAATGGGCGGATAATGGAAAGCAATAGGATAGGGAACGGATGGACACCAATCATTTCCTATATTTTCCTCTAGTACGAAGTGCAAGTACGTTTTCACCATCATCAGATATTTTATGAAACATCTTTGATTGCCTATAGATATAAACATTAAATTATCCTCTTGATTCTCTCATTAGCTTGGCCTTTAGTATATCCTTCTGTCAGAGGATGACACTTCTCCTCCGGTCGGAAATCATTTGACACTTAGGTTTCAGAAAATCACTTGTCAATAATTATTGTCAATTACTTTGTTAAAACTTGACCAATTTGAAGTCGTGTGACGCAAGTAAGGTAAAAAACGACAGAAATCATCTGGATGTTTTAGGTATTTTAAAAGATCAGCTGACAAAAAAGTAACTACCGACAAATCAAACTAATTTTTGCTTTAAATCTGTTTTAAATCGATGGTATATTGACATAATTATTGAAAGAATTTCTAAAATGTTCCTTGTCATGTTTTCCGGTAATCGGTCGGTAATCTCGTAAGCTACCATCCGGTTACCAAGTTTTTTTTACAAGTTTATACACAAAAGTACAACGTCTTCATCCAACTTGAATGAGATACCGTTCCGTCAACCGACAAGGGTCTGTCAGAGTCTGGATTTTGAGTTAAATGGCATTAAATAATCTAGTCACAGTTTAGTTTTAATGTTTATATAGACCTTGAACATGCGCTCGACATGCTCTAGAACTTGAACTACCACAAAGTAAATTGGGGTGCCTCCGGACGACAGTCGCGCGGTTGTCTGAAGATTGTATTAAAATCTCTTGACAAGCATCCTGCCAAGCTCTTCACTGTCAATCACCAAGACAACTGACTAATATGTTAGATTCACAGGATATTTAATTGGAATGCAGCTTTTCAAAATGTCTCGGCAATTTATATTCTTTTTGTCATCTTTTTACTCAGATTTTTGCAGGGATATATCAGATTACCAGAAATAAACGAAACAAAGACATTGCCTGATGGCACACATGTGGGCTTTATCTTTACTGGAAATTATGGGTTGGTCAGTCACCTTCCTCTGCCACTTTAAAGGAGTTATTGAATTTATGAATCCATGATAATCATAACAACATGTTCTTTCAGAAGAATTATTTTATGTCCTTGGGAAAAGATACTTAATTTTCAATGCCCCAGTTTCCTCAGCTATAAAGAGTGGGTAGCAATGAGGTAAAACTTACTGCATCTTTAATTCTAATCTCTTTTGGAAATAAACAGAAATGATTATAACATAAACAAGATCGGCTAATAGAAGCTTTAAGAAACTTATGTACATAGTGCATCTAGCCTCGAAGACTGTATGAATTGTATGTATAACTAGGCTTTTTTACGAGGGGCGTCAAAAAGAGTCACTGTGTGGAATGGGTTTAAAACACATGAGTTGATAGGTAAGGAAAGAAAACTTGAAAAACAGTAAAGAAATTATGGTTAGCAAAGCTACTCATATCTAAAGTATACACAATTGGTTAAGGGAAAAGTCCGTTGGACATGGAATATGTTTTGTTGCTAAGGAAAATATGTTGCATGGCAACAGTTGCTATGAATTGTGTATTGAAATTGCTTAAAATGTGTTGTTTAGCAAGTTGCTATAATAAGTGTATTTAAATTGCTCAAATCTTATGTTGGCATCAAGAATAAAGCAATAGATATTGAAGTTCGTTAAAAGTCTTCAGTAAAACAAGATTTCGTGCATGTAATATGATGATTGCTATGGAGAACAAGTTGCATAGCAACCGTTGCTAATTACTCAAATGGTACTAGTTGCCATCCTTACTAGAAAGTGGAAAAAATATCATCAGTATATATGCATATAATTAAAACACGTATGTATAATTGTTTACTGAAAATGCTCATCGGACATAGAAATATGTTTGTTTGCAAAAGAAAATGTGTTGCATTGCAACAGTTGCTATGTTGCGTGTATAAAAATACTCAAATGTGGTGTGGGCATAAAGAAAAGAGCTGTAGATATTGAAATATATTAAAAGTCTTCAGTAAAATAAGCTTTTGTACATGTTATATGACGGTTGCTATGTAGAAAATGCTGTATAGCAACCGTTGCTTAGCTATGTACTGTTCGCACTGGCGTTGAAAATGATGAGGACAATGTGACCTATATGTTTACCAACTTTCATGCTTTCTACATTATCTGAGCAATTTTAGTCATATTTTGCACGAATCGCATACACTTTTACTTGTTACGACCATTTTTTTTAATAATTGCCTACGAATTGCACTCAAATGAGTACACAAGTACGCCAATCGACGCCCCAGACATCGATTGCTTTGTCGTTTTCATTTGCTTAGATAAAGTATTTATTATACGCATTCTTAAACAAGCCCTGGATTTGACGTCCCTAGCTGACGTAACATTAATCTTTTCAAAACAAGACCTGGTTTTGGTGTCACTTGAAGGACGCTTTTTGTAAAGCATTGAAACGAAAGAAGAAAAATTGCTGATTACAAGCATATCTCATTTTGTCTCAGTACTTTTTTGAAGTACAATGTGCCGACTATCAATGATATGTCTAATCCTATACCGTTGCCCAGCGAAAGGACTACGTAGCCCTTATTTTTTGCCGTTTTCGAATAGGTTGAGGTTAAAGAAGGAAATGTTGAAAAAAATGAATTTTCTACCATTATCGAAATATTTTTTTATTATAGTTTTATTACGTTTCTCACAAATACGAGATATCAACATCTAAATTATCGTCAGAACGATATGGCGCTACCAAATTCGTCAAAGGATAATTAAAAGAGCCGGGGTCTGGAAAAGGGTGCCTCACGGCATTTGAAAACAATATGGTTGGTTGGGAGTCAAAACCTCGTGACTACAGCTTGAATAAGTTGAGTTACAAGGTTTTGACGCCCCACCGACATAATATGGTTCCATATATCAGACTGCGTATACAGATAGTCTGATCAAGAACTGTGTTATCCTCTAAAGCCGTGAGAAAACATCACAGATCCCTGTCAGTCTTTCCGTAGGCATATGCTTATCTCGAAGCATATGTGACCCATCACGCTAAAAGGGACCTTATCCGATCTAAAAAATCCAAATTTTGACAAACTTGTCAGACTCAGCACAGGTCAACTAGATCCCGTATATCGAAAACTGAACATAAAGAAAGATTGGGAAACATTACGGAATTAGAAAACTATATAAAAGTGAAAAGTGTCGGCCCAAGTCTGGCTGCGCGGACTGCGCAGACAGACTAGGGTCGATATTTTTCACACATCCGATAAGGTCCCTTTTAGCGTGACGGGTCACATATTTTTCTGAAATGTTATAAGAGCATGTTTACCACATATTGGCTCAAATACTTTTAACACAGGAGGTACGCCATGATAAAATGTCTTACTACTCGTATTTTGTTCTATACAGATTTAAATAATTTCCCGAAACCGAAACCATTTTGACCCTTTTAATTTTAGTTTCAATTTTGCAGACGAAAAATGGGAGTCTATCAAAGGAGAATTCATGTAAAATATATGTAAGAATGTTTTTTTTTTGTTTCTATCTCAAAATGGGGGGTCAAACTCCCGTACTAGGTATAAAATAAATACATAAACTAACTGATGAAATGTGACATGATAACTAATTCACTCGAATGGGGTGAGATGCAGTTAAAAACTCGTCCGTGCAGACTCGTTTTTTCAAAAGTATCTTACCCCATACTCGTGAAATAAGTTTCATATCGCATTTCTTCAGTTAGTTTATCTCTATATATCCACCATGATGAGCCACATTTGATTGTTTGGTTTAAAGATGTATAATGCCATTGCAGCCATTCCACGAAAATTGACTCATTTACAAAACGAAACTGTTGAAAAATGAATTTTTATGCATGAGCACAACTTTTATGTTAAAATAAAGTGTCACATGTCTGCAATGTATAGTAAATATTTTACCCACAACATTTTAAGTCCTGCTGAGTTATCGCATTTTCTAATATACTACTATAAGCTAGCTGTTACGGAGCATATAAAGCAACTCGAGATACATATAGCGTGAGCTGTGGCCAATGTAATAACCCAGCATCAAAAAGATTGTTTGTTTGACCATCATCAACCATTTGTACAACTTACAAGGACAAAATGATAACAATGCAGCTGTAACCCTATGTGGTGATATCAAAACGAGTAGTTCAATGTTTAACGCAATATTCGAGCATTTTAAAAGTGTTTGTGATCGTTTGTATTCTTCTTGAAGCCATCTTGCAAAATGAAGTTAAAAGTTAAAATTTCGATAGTAAGGCCTCTTCAGATTATGTTTTCCAGTGCATCTGGCTCTCGAGCTTTTATTTCTTAGTATGTATGATCGTGGGAAAAATGGCCACTGTGTTACGGAAAATAGATAATTTCCATAACCTCATTACCACGAGTGTCATTTCTTTCAAAGAATGTTAAGCGCTAAACGTAAAGGTTCTTACAAAAAAGAAACAACAAATTGGTATAAAATGAATATTGGAATATAATGAGTCTTTGATAACTGCAGTATATTATATTGTTCACTGTATTGAAATATTCCTGTTGGTTTAACTGAGGGCGTCCTTTGAAGTACATTACAGAAAAATATGCGAAACGGAAACATAGCGACCAAAGGACTTTCAAGTCTCTCAATATGTAATACTCTTGATTATACTTGAAACTCGCCTCTATTTCAACAGTTTGGCACATTTGACAGATTTAGGAATGTCAGTGCATCATTGTGGGCTACACGGACGTAACGGAAGCATAGTAAACGAAATGAGACAAATTAACTTTGTTCATGTTCTTTACTTTGGTGAAGAAATACTAAGATATTCATAAACTTTAGGGTTTTGATAGCTAAATTAAGCCATTCTCGGACCAAAATAGTAGGTAGTTTAGAACAAAAAATTTTGCGGCGACATCAACATTAATTTTCGACTTTTTTGCAATATTCAACACAACCAAGCACATTCATAAAATCGTTTGAATAACTTAAAAATCATACTATTTTATTACAAATTATGTCCGGTGATAGAAAATATCTTGTTTTTTATTGTACATAATTGATAAAGGTGTTAAATAATGCAATCAATGAAAGTCGGCGACATGCATTTTCAGTAAATGGGTCAATTTTCGTGGAATGGCTGATCAGTATAACTTCCAAGAGTGCACATAAGGTTTTTCTAATATTTGACCATATGACCTACTTTTTAACTTAGCTGAAGTTACAAAAGTGCATACAAGGTTTTTCTAAGATTTGACAATGTGACCTTCTTTTAGAACGAACCCAGTTGACCCAATTTCAAACTTGACCAAGAATCCACGTAGATAATAATTCTGACCAAATATTAACCAATACGGGTAAAAAGTATGATGTATGGTGAATACAATGTTTTTCTAAAACGTATGGCGTATGGTGAATACAATGTTTTTCTAGGATTTGACCTATGACCTAGATTTTGATCCAAGTTGACCAATTTTCAAACTCGTTTGAAATTTTATCAAGTCAATATAAGCCAAATTTTAGCCAAATCGGGCAAATGGCCTCTAGAATGCATACAATGTTTCTCTAAGATTTGACCTCGTGACCTAGTTTTTTTACCCAAGTTGACCCAATTTCGAACTCGTCCGAGATTTCATCATGACAATCATTCTGATAAATTTCACGTTGATTCGGCAAAAATGGGGCCTCTAGGTTGCATATACAATGTAAATGTGGACGACGGACGCCGAACATCCGTCTAACAACAAAAGCTCGCATTGAGCATTTAATGATTAGGAGAGCTAACAAACGGGAATATTCTACATTTTCTCGACACTGTGAAAACGACGAAAATAGATGGTTACACTTTGAATATATTTTAAGACAACTATACATGTATATTTTATACAGAAAATGATGTTCGTTATCTTTTGCTTCAATGCTATCGAAATCCTTTTTCTGTTATTGACGTCAAATCTTGTTTTGGGTAAATGATTTAGTCCGTTTTATTTTCCACTCAAGAAAGCCTTTTCTAAGGCCATCCACGGAGACTCGAACACGAGAGATACGACGAACGCTAGACTGTAGGATAACGTTAGATGTCCCAGGAACAAATATATCTGAAAAATAGAAAGACATAAAAACAGAACATTTTTTAAACCACTCCAGCACCATACATGTTTGGACATACTGATCCAATGTGAAAACTAACACAAACAGAAAAGGTTGTAGATTAAGATACGACTTGTGCTGGATACGGAATAAAATATTGAGCCAATGGAAAATGATAATTACCAGAGTTTTTTGTTGTTGTTTTTTATCTTCCTTACCAATGTTTTTGCATGTCTTTTCTTTTCTAAATAATTGTCCTGGGGCAATGTTTTTTGAAAATTTCAAATTTGATTAAGGTGGATGGACAAAAAGTATACCATTTCAAAGGTAGCCTAATCTCAGTACAAAGTTGCAGTTACACACAAATAACCAACACGACTTTTTCATAATGTTTCAGACTCTATACAACCGTTTTAAAAAGGTGTTTTGTGGTTATTGAATGTGGCTACATTCAACTTTGAAAAATAATGTATTTAAAATCAAGGATTAAAATTGAGCAAATCCGCCAAATAACATGTTTCTGTTGTCATTTTGCAGTACTGTTAGGTAAAATTGAGAATCAATACATGTCAGATTTTGACAGATAAAGGTTCACTATTATTATCATATGTGACATCAAAACATTAAAAATGTCTAGTTAAGTTTTTTCTCGATTCTATGGGTTAGTGATTCCTCGATATTTTTAAATTGATACATTGGAATGGTAAATAACAATCGCACCCTCGGTCACTTATTAAAAGAAAGAAATCATTTTTTTCTCAAGGAAAAAGGCTAGTTATCAGCATTTTCTTTTTCGGTTTCAAAGTTTTACAATCGTATTGGTGGTTTAGTTCTGGAATGAAGTATTATTAATTGACAGTTAAATAATAATCAGATGACAAATGACACAATCTTAGTAATCAAATCAAATGAGTTCATATTGTCCAAGTTACTGGTCCGAAAGTTTCTGTATGGGACCCATACAAATGGCTGAGGACCTTTAAAGGGGCCAAAGCAAAATCATTTGATTAATGACTCAAACCGTTTACCAATTAGAAGCATGGATTCCTATACTGGTTAGATGCCAAGTCATATAAACACAAGGTGTCCGACACAGGCCCTTTTTCCCGCATAAATACTATATACATGTAATACGTATTTTATGTTAACCCTTTCCCAAACAAGACCTGGTTTTGACGTCCCTAATAGAAAAGGCTCGGGAAAACATTGAAACAAAAGAAGAAACTGCTGATACCAGCAGTTTCTCCTTTTGTCTTAATATTTTCTGTGACATATTTTACACAAATCAATTCTTTATTAACATCTATTTTGTCGTCTGCAACAGCTTTTGAATCCGACCACCCTAAAATTTTGTCATTTGGTAAAGGGTTAATCAATTTGTACACACCAGTTCGTAATAGTTCAGATAAGTGGTGACCATCCTGCTCGAGTAGAATGCAACCATGACGAGTGGGTGGATCAAATAAGCACTGTAAGTCAGCCGACTGAGCGGTGTAAACACTCTCCAGGACAGCAACGAGTTGATTATACCTTGAACAGAGATTATACACAGAAGTGAGGAGAACATATGGTTTTGTGCTATTTGAGACCAACATAGATCAAGATCAGCATGCAGTTTTGCAGCCATAAGGTATACAATAACACCGCATTCTAGTTATATAATACGATATACATCAAATTACACACGTTTAAACACACTTTACATAAGTTTATTCGCCGAGCCGAATTTCAATAGTATGCTTCAAGAAGAAAATAATTTTACTCTATATATTATATGCAAGGAAGGTAGTTTTGAACGCTAATGATGGGTTGTATACCTTAAACTACATTTCGAATCCGAAGAGATGTAGCATCAAATCAACCATTGTCTTTTAAGCAATGAAAATGATATAAATACACGTTTGAATGCGTTATCGCTAGACAAAAGGGGGAACTGTTTTAAAACCCCTTTTCGCGGTCATAACCATCGGTTTCACACTTTGCTTCAATAGTTTCTGTTGTTTATTGTACATTAATCGAATAATATCCAACTAACTTTTCACGAATGGAATGGAGTAGGAAAAAATAGTGCCGTTTTGAGAATTGGCTTGGGCTTCAATTCTTTACTGTTTCCCAAACAATACCCGTATTATGTCCCTAATCGAAAAGACTTGATAAAACAATGAGGCAGAGCGATAATGCCGATAACCTTTTGTCTTATTACCGGTATTTTACAATCGTTGAAGTCGCCCAGATCCAAGACGCAGAATTTTAGACTGTTTCTACATGAGACGACAAAAAGATACTTAGTAGTGACAGTATGTGTGTACAATATGGGGCGGACAAAATTTAGGAAATAATATGTGTTTGTGAAACACTAATTCCCCCGAAAGGGATGCTTTTAGAGAAATGGCAAATGTTTAGATTTCGAACAGACAGACGGGTGGACGGACGACATGCATGATGAAAGACAACACGGGGGCATAAACAAATAATTGCTCTTGCCTTGATGTGTTCCAAATCCTGTTCTATAAGGGACGTTAATACAAGGTCTTGTTTAGGATAAGTTAAACGTACATTCAGTTACGACGATAAATGAGTAAGAAAAGAGCCACATTTACCAGCATTACCCGTAACACATGTAACAATGATCCATGATACAGCCAAACGCCAGGCCACATTTACCAGCATTATCTGTAATACATGTAACAATGATCCACGATACATCCAAACCCCAGGCAACACTTACCAGCATTACCCGTAACACATGTAACAATGATCCATGATACAGCCAAACTCCAGACAACACTTACCAGCATTATCCGTAACACATGTAACAATGATTCATGATACATCCAAACCCCAGACAACACTTACCAGCATTACCCGTAACACATGTAACAATGATTAATGATACAGCCAAACCCAAAGTAACACTTACCAGCATTACCCGTAACACATGTAACAATGATCAATGATACAGCCAAACCCCAGGCAACACTTACCAGCATTATCCGTAACACATGTAACAATGATCCATGATAAAGCCAAATCCCAGGTAACACTTACCAGCATAACCCGTAACACATGTAACAATGATCCATGATACAACCAAACCCCAGACAACACTTACCAGCATTATCCGTAACACATGTAACAATGATCCATGATACAGCCAAACCCCAGGCAACACTTACCAGCATTACCCGTAACTCATGTAACAATGATCCATGATACAGCCAAACCCCAGGCAACACTTACCAGCATTACCCGTAACACATGTAACAATGATCCATGATACAGCCAAACCCCAGACAACACTTACCATCATTACCCATAACTCATGTAACAATGATCCATGATACAGCCAAACCCCAGGCAACACTTACCAGCATTACCCGTAACACATGTAACAATGATCCATGATACAGCCAAACCCCAGACAACACTTACCAGCATTACCTGTAACACATGTAACAATGATCCATGATACAGCCAAACCCCAGACAACACTTACCAGCATTACCCGTAACATATGAAACAATGATCCATGATACAGCCAAACCCCAGGCAACACTTACCAGCATTACCCGTAACACATGTAACAATGATCCATGATACAGCCAAACCCCAAGTAACACTTACCATCATTAACCGTAACACATGTAACAATGATCCATGATACAGCCAAACCCCAGACAACACTTACAAGTTTTACCCATAACACATGTAACAATGATCCATGATACAGCCAAACCCCAAGTAACACTTACCATCATTAACCGTTACACATGTAACAATGATCCATGATACAGCCAAACCCCAGACAACACTTACCAGTTTTACCCATAACACATGTAACAATGATCCATGATACAGCCAAACCCCAGACAACACTTACCAGCATTACCAGTAACACATGTAACAATGATCCATGATACAGCCAAAACCCAAGTAACACTTACCATCATTACCCGTAACACATGTAACAATGATCCATGATACAGCCAAACCACAGAAAACACTTACCATCATTACCCGTAACACATTTAACAGTGATCCATGATACAGCCAGACTCCAGACAACACTTACCAGCATTTCCCGTAATACATGTAACAATGATCCATGATACAGCCAAACCCCAGACAACACTTACCATCATTACCAGTAACACATGTAACAATGATCCATGATACAGCCAAACCCCAGGCAACACTTACCAGCATTACCCGTAACACATGTAACAATGATCCATGATACAGCAACACCCCAGACAACACTAACCAGCATTACCCGTAACACATGTTACAATGATCCATGATACAGCCAAACTCCACACAACACTTTCCAGCATTACCCGTAACACATGTTACAATGATCCACCATACAGCCAAACCCCAGACAACACTTACCAGCATTACCCGGAACACATGTTACAATGATCAATGATACAGCCAAACCCCAGGCAACACTTACCAACATTTCCCGTAACACATGTAACAATGACCCACGATACAGCCAAACCCCAGGCAACACTTACCAGCATTACCCGTAACACATGTAACAATGATCCATGATACAGCAACACCCCAGACAACACTAACCAGCATTACCCGTAACACATGTTACAATGATCCATGATACAGCCAAACTCCACACAACACTTTCCAGCATTACCCGTAACACATGTAACAATGATCCACGATACAGCCAAACCCCAGACAACACTTACCAGCATTACCCAGAACACATGTTACAATGATCAATGATACAGCCAAACCCCAGGCAACACTTACCAACATTTCCCGTAACACATGTAACAATGACCCACGATACAGCCAAACCCCAGGCAACACTTACCAGCATTACCAGTAACACATGTAACAATGATCCATGATACAGCCAAACCCCAGGCAACACTTACCAGCATTACCCGTAACACATGTAACACTGATCCATGATACAGCCAAACCCCAGACAACACTAACCAGCATTACCCGTAACACATGTTACAATGATCCATGATACAGCCAAACCCCACACAACACTTACCAGTATTACCCGTAACACATGTAACAATGATCCATGATACAGCCAAACCCCACACAACACTTACCAGCATTACCCGTATTACATGTAACAATGATCCATGATACAGTAAAACCCCAGACAACACTTACCAGGATTACCAGTAACACATGTAACAATGATCCATGATACAGCCAAATCCCAGACAACACTTACCAGCATTACCCGTAACACATGTAACAATGATCCATGATACAACAAAACCCCAGGCAACACTAACCAGCATTACCCGTAACACATGTTACAATGATCCATGATACAGCCAAACCCCAGGCAACACTTACCAGTATGACGCGTAACACATGTAACAATGATCCATGATACAGCCAAACCCCAGGCAACACTTACCAGTATTACCTGTAACTCATGTTACAATGGTCCACGATACAGCAACACCCCAGACAACACTAACCAGCATTACCCGTAACACATGTTACAATGATCCATGATACAGCCAAGCCCCAGGCAACACTTACCAGCATTACCCGTAACACATGTAACAATGATCCATGATACAGCCAAACCCCAGAAAACACTTACCAGGATTACCCGTAACACAAGTTACAATGATCCATGATACAGCCAGACCCCAGACAACACTTACCAGCATTATCCGTAACACAAGTAACAATGATCCATGATACAGCCAAACCCCAGGCAACACTTACCAGCATTATCCGTAACACATGTAACAATGATCCATGATACAGCCAAATCCCAGGTAACACTTACCAGCATAACCCGTAACACATGTAACAATGATCCATGATACAACCAAACCCCAGACAACACTTACCAGCATTACCCGTAACACATGTTACAATGATCCATGATACAGCCAAACCCCAGGCAACACTTACCAGTATTCCCCGTAAAACATGTAACAATGATCCATGATACAGCCAAACCCTTAGGCAACACTTACCAGCATAACCCGTAACACATGTAACAATGATCCATGATTTAGCCAAACCCCAGACAACACTTACCAGCATTACCCGTAACTCATGTAACAATGATCCATGATACAGCCAAACCCCAGACAACACTTACCAGCATTACCCATAACAAATGTAACAATGATCCACGATACAGCAACACCCCAGACAACACTTACCAGCATTTCCCGTAACAGATGTTACAATGATCCATGATACAGCCAATCCACAGACAACACTTACCAGCATTACCCGTAACACATGTAACAATGATCCACGATACAGCCAAACCCCAGGCAACACTTACCAGCATTACCCGTAACACATGTAACAATGATCCATGATACAGCCAAACCCCAGACAACACTTACCAGCATTACCCGTAACACATGTAACAATGATCCACGATACAGCCAAACCCCAGACAACACTTACCAGCATTACCCGTAACACATGTAACAATGATCCACGATACAGCCAAACCCCAGACAACACTTACCAGCATTACCTGTAACACATGTAACACTGATCCATGATACAGCCAAACCCCAGACAACACTTTCCAGCATTACCCGTAACACATGTAACAATGATCCATGATACAGTCAAACCCCAGACAAAACTTACCAGCATTACCCATAACACATGTAACAATGATCCACGATACAGCCAAAGCCCACACAACACTAACCAGCATTACCCGTAACACATGTAACAATGATCCATGATACAGCAACACCCCAGACAACACTAACCAGAATTACACGTAACACATGTAACAATGATCCATGATATAGCCAAACTCCACACAACACTTTCCAGCATTACCCGTAACACATGTAACAATGATCCACGATACAGCCAAACCCCAGACAACACTTACCAGCATTACCCGGAACACATGTTATAATGATCAATGATACAGCCAAACCCCAGGCAACACTTACCAACATTTCCCGTAACACATGTTACAATGACCCACGATACAACCAAACCCCAGGCAACACTTACCAGCATTACCAGTAACACATGTAACAATGATCCATGATACAGCCAAACCCCAGGCAACACTTACCAGCATTACCCGTAACACATGTAACACTGATCCATGATACAGCCAAACCCTAGACAACACTAACCAGCATTACCCGTAACACATGTTACAATGATTCATGATACAGCCAAACCCAACACAACACTTACCAGTATTACCCGTAACACACGTAACAATGATCCATGATACAGCCAAACCCCACACAACACTTACCGGCATTACCCGTAATACATGTAACAATGATCCATGATACAGTAAAACCCCAGACAACACTTACCAGGATTACCAGCAACACATGTAACAATGATCCATGATACAGCCAAACCCCAGACAACACTTACCAGCATTACCCGTAACACATGTAACAATGATCCATGATACAACCAAACCCCAGGCAACACTAACCAGCATTACCCGTAACACATGTTACAATGATCCATGATACAGCCAAACCCCAGGCAACACTTACCAGTATGACGCGTAACACATGTAACAATGATCCATGATACAGCCAAACCCCAGGCAACACTTACCAGCATTACCTGTAACACATGTTACAATGATCCACGATTCAGCAACACCCCAGACAACACTAACCAGCATTACCCGTAACACATGTTACAATGATCCATGATACAGCCAAGCCCCAGGCAACACTTACCAGTATTACCCGTAACACATGTAACAATGATCCATGATACAGCCAAACCCCAGACAACACTTACCAGGATTAACCGTAACACAAGTAACAATGATCCATGATACAGCCAGACCCCAGACAACACTTACCGGCATTACCCGTAACACATGTAACAATGATCCATGATACAGCCAAACCCCAGGCAACACTTACCAGCATTACCCGTAATACATGTAACAATGATCCATGATACAGCCAAACCCCAGACAACACTTACCAGCATTTCCCGTAACACATGTTACAATGATCCATGATACAGCCAAACCCCAGACAACACTTACCAGCATTACCCGTAACACATGTAACAATGATCCATGATACAGCCAAACCCTTAGGCAACACTTACCAGCATAACCCGTAACACATGTAACAATGATCCATGATACAGCCAAACCCCAGACAACACTTACCAGCATTACCCGTAACTCATGTAACAATGATCCATGATACAGCCAAACCCCAGACAACACTTACCAGCATTACCCATAACAAATGTAACAATGATCCACGATACAGCAACACCCCAGACAACACTTACCAGCATTACCCGTAACAGATGTTACAATGATCCATGATACAGCCAATCCACAGACAACACTTACCAGCATTACCCATAACACATGTAACAATGATCCACGATACAGCCAAACCCCAGGCAACACTTACCAGCATTACCCGTAACACATGTAACAATGATCCATGATACAGCCAAACCCCAGACAACACTTACCAGCATTACCCGTAACACATGTAACAATGATCCATGATACAACCAAACCCCAGGCAACACTAACCAGCATTACCCGTAACACATGTTACAATGATCCATGATACAGCCAAACCCCAGGCAACACTTACCAGCATTACCCGTAACTCATGTAACAATGATCCATGATACAGCCAAACCCCAGGCGACACTTACCAGCATTACCTTTAACACATGGTACAATGATCCACGATACAGCAACACCCCAGACAACACTAACCAGCATTACCCGTAACACATGTTACAATGATCCATGATACAGCCAAACCCAGACAACACTTACCAGCATTACCCGTAACACATGTTACAATGATCCATGATACAGCCAAACCCCAGACAACACTTACCAGGATTACCCGTAACACAAGTAACAATGATCCATGATACAGCCAAACCCAGACAACACTTACCAGCATTACCCGTAACACATGTTACAATGATCCATGATACAGCTAAACCCCAGACAACACTTACCAGGATTACCCGTAACACATGTAACAATGATCCATGATACAACCGAACCCCAGGCAACACTTACCAGCATTTCCCGTAACACATGTAACAATGATCTATGATACAGCCAAACCCAGACAACACTTACCATCATTACCCGGAACACATGTAACAATGATCCATGATACAGCCAAACCCCAGACAACACTCACCATCATTTCCCGTAACACATGTTACCATGATCCATGATACAGCCAAACTCCAGAAAACACTTACCAGGATTACCCGTTACACAAGTAACAATGATCCATGATACAGCCAAACCCAGACAACACTTACCAACATTTCCCGTAACACATGTTACAATGATCCATGATACAGCCAAACCCCAGGCAACGCTTACCAGCATTACCCGTAACACATGTTACAATGATCCATGATACAGCCAAACCCCAGACAACACTTACCAGCATTTCCCGTAACACATGTAACAATGATCCATGATACAGCCAAACTCCAGGCAACACTTACCAGGATTACCCGTAATACATGTAACAATGATCCATGATACAGCCAAACCCCAGACAACACTTACCAGCATTACCCGTAACTCATGTAACACTGATCCATGATACAGCCAATCCCCAGACAACACTTACCAGCATTACCCGTAACGCATGTAACAATGATCCATGATACAGCCAAACTTCACACAACACTTACCAGGATTACCAGTAACACATGTAACAATGATCCATGATACAGCCAAACCCCAGACAACACTTACCAGCATTACCCATAACACATGTAACAATGATCCAAGATACAGCAACACCCCAGACAACACTAACCAGCATTACCCGTAACACATGTTACAATGATCCACGATACAGCCAAACCCCAGACAACACTTACAAGCATTACCCATAACACCTATAACAATGATCCACGATACAGCCAAACCCCAGCCAACACTTACCAGCATTACCCGTAACACATGTAACAATGATCCCTGATACAGCCAAACTCAACACAACACTTACCAGGATTACCAGTAACACATGTAACAATGATCCACAATACAGCCAAACCCCACACAACACTTACCATCATTACCCGTAACACATGTAACAATGATCCACGATACAGCCAAACTCCACACAACACTAACCAGCATTATCCGTAACACAAGTAACAATGATCCATGATACAGCCAAACCCCAGACAACACTTACCAGGATTACCCGTAACACATGTTACAATGATCCCTGATACAGCCAAACACCATACAACACTTACCAGCATCACCCGTAACACATGTAACAATGATCCATGATACAGCCAAACCCCAGACAACACTTACCATCATTACCAGTAACACATGTAACAATGATCCGTGATACAGCCAAACCCCACACAACACTTACCAGCATAACCCGTAATACATGTAACAATGATCCACGATAAGCCAAACCCCAGACAACACTTACCAGGATTACCCGTAACACATGTAACAATGATCCATGATACAGCAACACCCCAGACAACACTAACCAGCATTACCCGTATCACATGTTACAATGATCCATGATACAGCCAAACTCCACACAGCACTTACCAGCATTACCCGTAACACATGTAACAATGATCCACGATACATTCAAACCCCAGACAACACTTACCAGCATTACCCGGAACACATGTAACAATGATCCATGATACAGCCAAACCCCATGCAACACTCACCATCATTTCCCGTAACACATGTAACAATGACCCATGATACAGCCAAACCCCAGAAAACACTTACAAGCATTATCCGTAACACATGTAACAATGATTTATGATACACCCAAACCCCAGGCAACACTTTCCAGCCTTACCAGTTACACATGTAACAATGATCCATGATACAGCCAAACCCCAGGCAACACTTACCAGCATTACCCGTAACACATGTAACACTGATCCATGATACAGCCAAACCCAAGACAACACTAACCAGCATTACCCGTAACACATGTTACAATGATCCATGATACAGCCAAACCCCACACAACACTTAACAGTATTACCCGTAACACACGTAACAATAATCCATGATACAGCCAAACCCCACACAACACTTACCAGCATTACCCGTAATACATGTAACAATGATCCATGATACAGCCAAACCCCAGACAACACTTACCATCATTACCCGTAATACATGTTACAATGATCCATGATACAGCTAAACCCCAGACAACACTTACCAGCATTACCCGTAACACATGTAACAATGATCCATGATACAACCAAACCCCAGGCAACACTAACCAGCATTACCCGTAACACATGATACAATGATCCATGATACAGCCAAACCCCAGGCAACACTTACCAGCATTACCCGTAACTCATGTAACAATGATCCATGATACAGCCAAACCCCAGGCAACACTTACCAGCATTACCTTTAACACATGTTACAATGATCCACGATACAGCAACACCCCAGACAACACTAACCAGCATTACCCGTAACACATGTAACAATGATCCATGATACAGTCAAACCCCAGGCTACACTTACCAGCATTACCAGTAACACATTTAACAATGATTCATGATACAGCCAAACCCCAGGCTACACTAACCAGCATTACCCGTAACACATGTTACAATGATCCATGATACAGCCAAACCCCACACAACACTTAACAGTATTACCCGTAACACACGTAACAATAATCCATGATACAGCCAAACCCCACACAACACTTACCAGCATTACCCGTAATACATGTAACAATGATCCATGATACAGCCAAACCCCAGACAACACTTACCATCATTACCCGTAATACATGTTACAATGATCCATGATACAGCTAAACCCCAGACAACACTTACCAGCATTACCCGTAACACATGTAACGATGATCCATGATACAACCAAACCCCAGGCAACACTAACCAGCATTACCCGTAACACATGATACAATGATCCATGATACAGCCAAACCCCAGGCAACACTTACCAGCATTACCCGTAACTCATGTAACAATGATCCATGATACAGCCAAACCCCAGGCAACACTTACCAGCATTACCTTTAACACATGTTACAATGATCCACGATACAGCAACACCCCAGACAACACTAACCAGCATTACCCGTAACACATGTTACAATGATCCATGATCCAGCCAAACCCCAAGCAACACTTACCAGTATTACCCGTAACACATGTAACAATGATCCATGATACAGCCAAACCCCAGACAACACTTACCAGGATTACCCGTAACACAAGTAACAATGATCCATGATAAAGCCAAACCCCAGACAACACTTACCAGCATTTCCCGTAACACATATAACAATGATCCATGGTACAGCAAAACCCCAGACAACACTTACCAGCATTACCCGTAACGCATGTAACAATGATCCATGATAGAGCCAAACTCTACACAACACTTACCAGGATTACCAGTAACACATGTAACAATGATCCATGATACAGCAAAACCCCAGACAACACTTACCAGCATTACCCATAACACATGTAACAATGTTCCACGATACAGCAACATCCCAGACAACACTAACCAGCATTACCCATAACACATGTTACAATGATCCACGATACAGCCAAACCCCAGACAACACTTACCAGCATTACCCATAACACATGTAACAATGATCCACGATACAGCCAAACCCCAGGCAACACTTACCAGCATTACCCGTAACACATGTAACAATGATCCCTGATACAGCCAAACCCCAGACAACACTTACCAGCATTACTCATAACACATGTAACAATGATCCACGAGACAGCCAAACTCCACACAACACTTACCAGGATTACCAGTAACACATGTAACAATGATCCACGATACAGCCAAACCCCACACAACACTTACCAGTATTACCCGTAACACATGTAACAATGATCCACGATACAGCCAAACTCCACACAACACTTACCCGGATTACCAGTAACACATGTAACAATGATCCATGATACAGCCAAACCCCAGACAACACTTACCGGCATTACCCATAATACATGTAACAATGATCCACGATACAGCCAAACCCCAGACAACACTTACCAGGATTACCCGTAACACATGTAACAATGATCCATGATACAGCCAGACTCCAGACAACACTTACCAGCATTTCCCGTAATACATGTAACAATGATCCATGATACAGCCAAACCCCAGACAACACTTACCAGCATTTCCCGTAACACATGTAACAATGATCCATGATACACCCAAACCCCAGACAACACTTACCAATATTACCCGTAACACATGTAACAATGATCTATGATACAGCCAAACCCCAGGCAACACTTACCAACATTTCCCGTAACACATGTAACACTGATCCATGATACAGCCAAACCTCAGGCAACACTTACCAGCAATACCCGTAACACATGTAACAATGATCCATGATACATCCAAACCCCAGGCACCACTTACCAGCAATACCCGTAACACATGTAACAATGATCAATGATACAGCCAAACCTCAGGCAACACTTACCAGCAATACCCGTAACACATGTAACAATGATCCATGATACAGCCAAACCTCAGGCAACACTTACCAGCAATACCGGTAACACATGTAACAATGATCCATGATACAGCCAAACCCCAGGCACCACTTACCAACATTGACCGTAACACATGTAACAATGATCCACGATACAGCCAAACCCCAGGCAACACTTACCAGCATTACTCGTAACACATGTAACAATGATCCACGATACAGCCAGACCCCAGACAACACTTACCAGCATTACCCGTAACACATGTAACACTGATCCATGATACAGCCAAACCCCAGACAACACTTACCAGCATTACCCGTAACACATGTAACACTGATCCATGATACAGCCAAACCCCAGACAACACTTACCAGCAATACCCGTAACACATGTAACAATGATCCATGATACAGCCAAACCCCAGACAACACTTACCAGCATTACCCGTAACACATGTAACAATGATCCATGATTCAGCCAGACCCCAGACAACACTTACCAGCATTACCCGTAACACATGTTACAATGATCCATGATACAGCCAAACCCCAGGCAACACTTACCAGCATTACCCGTAACACATGTAACAATGATCCATGATACAGCCAAACCCCAGGCAACACTTACCAGCATTACCTGTAACACATGTAACAATGATCCATGATACAGCCAAACCCCAGGCAACACTTACCAGCATTACCTGTAACACATGTAACAATGATCCATGATACAGCCAAACCCCAGACAACACTTACCAGTATTACCCGTAACACATGTAACAATGATCCACGATACAGCCAAACCCCAGGCAACACTTACCAGCATTACCAGTAACACATTTAACAATGATCCATGATAAAGCCAAACCTCAGGCAACACTTACCAGCATTACCCGTAACACATGTTACAATGATCCATGATACAGCCAGACCCCAGACAACACTTACCAGCATTACCCGTAACACATGTAACAATGATCCATGATACAGTCAAACCCCAGGCTACACTTACCAGCATTACCAGTAACACATTTAACAATGATTCATGATACAGCCAAACCCCAGGCTACACTTACCAGCATTACCCGTAACACATGTAACAATGATCCATGATACAGTCAAACCCCAGGCTACACTTACCAGCATTACCCGTAACACATGTAATAATGATCCATAATACAGCCAAACCCCAGGCTACTCTTACCAGCATTACCCGTAACACATGTAACAATGATCCATGATACAGCCAAACCCCAGGCTACACTCACTGTAACATTGATCCAAGATACAGCAAAATCCCAAGCAACCCTTACCAGCATTACCCGTAACACATGTTACAATGATCCATGATACAGCTAAACCCCAGACAACACTTACCAGGATTACCCGTAACACATGTAACAATGATCCATGATACAACCGAACCCCAGGCAACACTTACCAGCATTTCCCGTAACACATGTAACAATGATCTATGATACAGCCAAACCCAGACAACACTTACCATCATTACCCGGAACACATGTAACAATGATCCATGATACAGCCAAACCCCAGACAACACTCACCATCATTTCCCGTAACACATGTTACCATGATCCATGATACAGCCAAACTCCAGAAAACACTTACCAGGATTACCCGTTACACAAGTAACAATGATCCATGATACAGCCAAACCCAGACAACACTTACCAGCATTTCCCGTAACACATGTTACAATGATCCATGATACAGCCAAACCCCAGGCAACGCTTACCAGCATTACCCGTAACACATGTTACAATGATCCATGATACAGCCAAACCCCAGACAACACTTACCAGCATTTCCCGTAACACATGTAACAATGATCCATGATACAGCCAAACTCCAGGCAACACTTACCAGGATTACCCGTAATACATGTAACAATGATCCATGATACAGCCAAACCCCAGACAACACTTACCAGCATTACCCGTAACTCATGTAACACTGATCCATGATACAGCCAATCCCCAGACAACACTTACCAGCATTACCCGTAACGCATGTAACAATGATCCATGATACAGCCAAACTTCACACAACACTTACCAGGATTACCAGTAACACATGTAACAATGATCCTTGATACAGCCAAACCCCAGACAACACTTACCAGCATTACCCATAACACATGTAACAATGATCCAAGATACAGCAACACCCCAGACAACACTAACCAGCATTACCCGTAACACATGTTACAATGATCCACGATACAGCCAAACCCCAGACAACACTTACAAGCATTACCCATAACACCTATAACAATGATCCACGATACAGCCAAACCCCAGCCAACACTTACCAGCATTACCCGTAACACATGTAACAATGATCCCTGATACAGCCAAACTCAACACAACACTTACCAGGATTACCAGTAACACATGTAACAATGATCCACAATACAGCCAAACCCCACACAACACTTACCATCATTACCCGTAACACATGTAACAATGATCCACGATACAGCCAAACTCCACACAACACTAACCAGCATTATCCGTAACACAAGTAACAATGATCCATGATACAGCCAAACCCCAGACAACACTTACCAGGATTACCCGTAACACATGTTACAATGATCCCTGATACAGCCAAACTCCATACAACACTTACCAGCATCACCCGTAACACATGTAACAATGATCCATGATACAGCCAAACCCCAGACAACACTTACCATCATTACCAGTAACACATGTAACAATGATCCGTGATACAGCCAAACCCCACACAACACTTACCAGCATAACCCGTAATACATGTAACAATGATCCACGATAAGCCAAACCCCAGACAACACTTACCAGGATTACCCGTAACACATGTAACAATGATCCATGATACAGCAACACCCCAGACAACACTAACCAGCATTACCCGTAACACATGTTACAATGATCCATGATACAGCCAAACTCCACACAGCACTTACCAGCATTACCCGTAACACATGTAACAATGATCCACGATACATTCAAACCCCAGACAACACTTACCAGCATTACCCGGAACACATGTAACAATGATCCATGATACAGCCAAACCCCATGCAACACTCACCATCATTTCCCGTAACACATGTAACAATGACCCATGATACAGCCAAACCCCAGAAAACACTTACAAGCATTATCCGTAACACATGTAACAATGATTTATGATACACCCAAACCCCAGGCAACACTTTCCAGCCTTACCAGTTACACATGTAACAATGATCCATGATACAGCCAAACCCCAGGCAACACTTACCAGCATTACCCGTAACACATGTAACACTGATCCATGATACAGCCAAACCCAAGACAACACTAACCAGCATTACCCGTAACACATGTTACAATGATCCATGATACAGCCAAACCCCACACAACACTTAACAGTATTACCCGTAACACACGTAACAATAATCCATGATACAGCCAAACCCCACACAACACTTACCAGCATTACCCGTAATACATGTAACAATGATCCATGATACAGCCAAACCCCAGACAACACTTACCATCATTACCCGTAATACATGTTACAATGATCCATGATACAGCTAAACCCCAGACAACACTTACCAGCATTACCCGTAACACATGTAACAATGATCCATGATACAACCAAACCCCAGGCAACACTAACCAGCATTACCCGTAACACATGATACAATGATCCATGATACAGCCAAACCCCAGGCAACACTTACCAGCATTACCCGTAACTCATGTAACAATGATCCATGATACAGCCAAACCCCAGGCAACACTTACCAGCATTACCTTTAACACATGTTACAATGATCCACGATACAGCAACACCCCAGACAACACTAACCAGCATTACCCGTAACACATGTAACAATGATCCATGATACAGTCAAACCCCAGGCTACACTTACCAGCATTACCAGTAACACATTTAACAATGATTCATGATACAGCCAAACCCCAGGCTACACTTACCAGCATTACCCGTAACACATGTAACAATGATCCATGATACAGTCAAACCCCAGGCTACACTTACCAGCATTACCCGTAACACATGTAATAATGATCCATAATACAGCCAAACCCCAGGCTACTCTTACCAGCATTACCCGTAACACATGTAACAATGATCCATGATACAGCCAAACCCCAGGCTACACTCACTGTAACATTGATCCAAGATACAGCAAAATCCCAAGCAACCCTTACCAGCATTACCCGTAACAGATGTTACAATGATCCATGGTACAGCTAAACCCCAGACAACACTTACCAGGATTACCCGTAACACATGTAACAATGATCCATGATACAACCGAACCCCAGGCAACACTTACCAGCATTTCCCGTAACACATGTAACAATGATCTATGATACAGCCAAACCCAGACAACACTTACCATCATTACCCGGAACACATGTAACAATGATCCATGATACAGCCAAACCCCAGACAACACTCACCATCATTTCCCGTAACACATGTTACCATGATCCATGATACAGCCAAACTCCAGAAAACACTTACCAGGATTACCCGTTACACAAGTAACAATGATCCATGATACAGCCAAACCCAGACAACACTTACCAGCATTTCCCGTAACACATGTTACAATGATCCATGATACAGCCAAACCCCAGGCAACGCTTACCAGCATTACCCGTAACACATGTTACAATGATCCATGATACAGCCAAACCCCAGACAACACTTACCAGCATTTCCCGTAACACATGTAACAATGATCCATGATACAGCCAAACTCCAGGCAACACTTACCAGGATTACCCGTAATACATGTAACAATGATCCATGATACAGCCAAACCCCAGACAACACTTACCAGCATTACCCGTAACTCATGTAACACTGATCCATGATACAGCCAATCCCCAGACAACACTTACCAGCATTACCCGTAACGCATGTAACAATGATCCATGATACAGCCAAACTTCACACAACACTTACCAGGATTACCAGTAACACATGTAACAATGATCCATGATACAGCCAAACCCCAGACAACACTTACCAGCATTACCCATAACACATGTAACAATGATCCAAGATACAGCAACACCCCAGACAACACTAACCAGCATTACCCGTAACACATGTTACAATGATCCACGATACAGCCAAACCCCAGACAACACTTACAAGCATTACCCATAACACCTATAACAATGATCCACGATACAGCCAAACCCCAGCCAACACTTACCAGCATTACCCGTAACACATGTAACAATGATCCCTGATACAGCCAAACTCAACACAACACTTACCAGGATTACCAGTAACACATGTAACAATGATCCACAATACAGCCAAACCCCACACAACACTTACCATCATTACCCGTAACACATGTAACAATGATCCACGATACAGCCAAACTCCACACAACACTAACCAGCATTATCCGTAACACAAGTAACAATGATCCATTATACAGCCAAACCCCAGACAACACTTACCAGGATTACCCGTAACACATGTTACAATGATCCCTGATACAGCCAAACTCCATACAACACTTACCAGCATCACCCGTAACACATGTAACAATGATCCATGATACAGCCAAACCCCAGACAACACTTACCATCATTACCAGTAACACATGTAACAATGATCCGTGATACAGCCAAACCCCACACAACACTTACCAGCATAACCCGTAATACATGTAACAATGATCCACGATAAGCCAAACCCCAGACAACACTTACCAGGTTTACCCGTGACACATGTAACAATGATCCATGATACAGCAACACCCCAGACAACACTAACCAGCATTACCCGTAACACATGTTACAATGATCCATGATACAGCCAAACTCCACACAGCACTTACCAGCATTACCCGTAACACATGTAACAATGATCCACGATACATTCAAACCCCAGACAACACTTACCAGCATTACCCGGAACACATGTAACAATGATCCATGATACAGCCAAACCCCATGCAACACTCACCATCATTTCCCGTAACACATGTAACAATGACCCATGATACAGCCAAACCCCAGAAAACACTTACAAGCATTATCCGTAACACATGTAACAATGATTTATGATACACCCAAACCCCAGGCAACACTTTCCAGCCTTACCAGTTACACATGTAACAATGATCCATGATACAGCCAAACCCCAGGCAACACTTACCAGCATTACCCGTAACATATGTAACACTGATCCATGATACAGCCAAACCCAAGACAACACTAACCAGCATTACCCGTAACACATGTTACAATGATCCATGATACAGCCAAACCCCACACAACACTTAACAGTATTACCCGTAACACACGTAACAATAATCCATGATACAGCCAAACCCCACACAACACTTACCAGCATTACCCGTAACTCATGTAACAATGATCCATGATACAGCCAAACCCCAGGCAACACTTACCAGCATTACCTTTAACACATGTTACAATGATCCACGATACAGCAACACCCCAGACAACACTAACCAGCATTACCCGTAACACATGTAACAATGATCCATGATACAGTCAAACCCCAGGCTACACTTACCAGCATTACCAGTAACACATTTAACAATGATTCATGATACAGCCAAACCCCAGGCTACACTTACCAGCATTACCCGTAACACATGTAACAATGATCCATGATACAGTCAAACCCCAGGCTACACTTACCAGCATTACCCTTAACACATGTAATAATGATCCATAATACAGCCAAACCCCAGGCTACTCTTACCAGCATTACCCGTAACACATGTAACAATGATCCATGATACAGCCAAACCCCAGGCTACACTCACTGTAACATTGATCCAAGATACAGCAAAATCCCAAGCAACCCTTACCAGCATTACCCGTAACAGATGTTACAATGATCCATGATACAGCTAAACCCCAGACAACACTTACCAGGATTACCCGTAACACATGTAACAATGATCCATGATACAACCGAACCCCAGGCAACACTTACCAGCATTTCCCGTAACACATGTAACAATGATCTATGATACAGCCAAACCCAGACAACACTTACCATCATTACCCGGAACACATGTAACAATGATCCATGATACAGCCAAACCCCAGACAACACTCACCATCATTTCCCGTAACACATGTTACCATGATCCATGATACAGCCAAACTCCAGAAAACACTTACCAGGATTACCCGTTACACAAGTAACAATGATCCATGATACAGCCAAACCCAGACAACACTTACCAGCATTTCCCGTAACACATGTTACAATGATCCATGATACAGCCAAACCCCAGGCAACGCTTACCAGCATTACCCGTAACACATGTTACAATGATCCATGATACAGCCAAACCCCAGACAACACTTACCAGCATTTCCCGTAACACATGTAACAATGATCCATGATACAGCCAAACTCCAGGCAACACTTACCAGGATTACCCGTAATACATGTAACAATGATCCATGATACAGCCAAACCCCAGACAACACTTACCAGCATTACCCGTAACTCATGTAACACTGATCCATGATACAGCCAATCCCCAGACAACACTTACCAGCATTACCTGTAACGCATGTAACAATGATCCATGATACAGCCAAACTTCACACAACACTTACCAGGATTACCAGTAACACATGTAACAATGATCCATGATACAGCCAAACCCCAGACAACACTTACCAGCATTACCCATAACACATGTAACAATGATCCAAGATACAGCAACACCCCAGACAACACTAACCAGCATTACCCGTAACACATGTTACAATGATCCACGATACAGCCAAACCCCAGACAACACTTACAAGCATTACCCATAACACCTATAACAATGATCCACGATACAGCCAAACCCCAGCCAACACTTACCAGCATTACCCGTAACACATGTAACAATGATCCCTGATACAGCCAAACTCAACACAACACTTACCAGGATTACCAGTAACACATGTAACAATGATAAACAATACAGCCAAACCCCACACAACACTTACCATCATTACCCGTAACACATGTAACAATGATCCACGATACAGCCAAACTCCACACAACACTAACCAGCATTATCCGTAACACAAGTAACAATGATCCATGATACAGCCAAACCCCAGACAACACTTACCAGGATTACCCGTAACACATGTTACAATGATCCCTGATACAGCCAAACTCCATACAACACTTACCAGCATCACCCGTAACACATGTAACAATGATCCATGATACAGCCAAACCCCAGACAACACTTACCATCATTACCAGTAACACATGTAACAATGATCCGTGATACAGCCAAACCCCACACAACACTTACCAGCATAACCCGTAATACATGTAACAATGATCCACGATAAGCCAAACCCCAGACAACACTTACCAGGATTACCCGTAACACATGTAACAATGATCCATGATACAGCAACACCCCAGACAACACTAACCAGCATTACCCGTAACACATGTTACAATGATCCATGATACAGCCAAACTCCACACAGCACTTACCAGCATTACCCGTAACACATGTAACAATGATCCACGATACATTCAAACCCAAGACAACACTTACCAGCATTACCCGGAACACATGTAACAATGATCCATGATACAGCCAAACCCCATGCAACACTCACCATCATTTCCCGTAACACATGTAACAATGACCCATGATACAGCCAAACCCCAGAAAACACTTACAAGCATTATCCGTAACACATGTAACAATGATTTATGATACACCCAAACCCCAGGCAACACTTTCCAGCCTTACCAGTTACACATGTAACAATGATCCATGATACAGCCAAACCCCAGGCAACACTTACCAGCATTACCCGTAACACATGTAACACTGATCCATGATACAGCCAAACCCAAGACAACACTAACCAGCATTACCCGTAACACATGTTACAATGATCCATGATACAGCCAAACCCCACACAACACTTAACAGTATTACCCGTAACACACGTAACAATAATCCATGATACAGCCAAACCCCACACAACACTTACCAGCATTACCCGTAATACATGTAACAATGATCCATGATACAGCCAAACCCCAGACAACACTTACCATCATTACCCGTAATACATGTTACAATGATCCATGATACAGCTAAACCCCAGACAACACTTACCAGCATTACCCGTAACACATGTAACAATGATCCATGATACAACCAAACCCCAGGCAACACTAACCAGCATTACCCGTAACACATGATACAATGATCCATGATACAGCCAAACCCCAGGCAACACTTACCAGCATTACCCGTAACTCATGTAACAATGATCCATGATACAGCCAAACCCCAGGCAACACTTACCAGCATTACCTTTAACACATGTTACAATGATCCACGATACAGCAACACCCCAGACAACACTAACCAGCATTACCCGTAACACATGTTACAATGATCCATGATCCAGCCAAACCCCAAGCAACACTTACCAGTATTACCCGTAACACATGTAACAATGATCCATGATACAGCCAAACCCCAGACAACACTTACCAGGATTACCCGTAACACAAGTAACAATGATCCATGATAAAGCCAAACCCCAGACAACACTTACCAGCATTTCCCGTAACACATATAACAATGATCCATGGTACAGCAAAACCCCAGACAACACTTACCAGCATTACCCGTAACGCATGTAACAATGATCCATGATAGAGCCAAACTCCACACAACACTTACCAGGATTACCAGTAACACATGTAACAATGATCCATGATACAGCAAAACCCCAGACAACACTTACCAGCATTACCCATAACACATGTAACAATGTTCCACGATACAGCAACATCCCAGACAACACTAACCAGCATTACCAGTAACACATGTTACAATGATCCACGATACAGCCAAACCCCAGACAACACTTACCAGCATTACCCATAACACATGTAACAATGATCCACGATACAGCCAAACCCCAGGCAACACTTACCAGCATTACCCGTAACACATGTAACAATGATCCCTGATACAGCCAAACCCCAGACAACACTTACCAGCATTACTCATAACACATGTAACAATGATCCACGAGACAGCCAAACTCCACACAACACTTACCAGGATTACCAGTAACACATGTAACAATGATCCACGATACAGCCAAACCCCACACAACACTTACCAGTATTACCCGTAACACATGTAACAATGATCCACGATACAGCCAAACTCCACACAACACTTACCCGGATTACCAGTAACACATGTAACAATGATCCATGATACAGCCAAACCCCAGACAACACTTACCGGCATTACCCATAATACATGTAACAATGATCCACGATACAGCCAAACCCCAGACAACACTTACCAGGATTACCCGTAACACATGTAACAATGATCCATGATACAGCCAGACTCCAGACAACACTTACCAGCATTTCCCGTAATACATGTAACAATGATCCATGATACAGCCAAACCCCAGACAACACTTACCAGCATTTCCCGTAACACATGTAACAATGATCCATGATACACCCAAACCCCAGACAACACTTACCAATATTACCCGTAACACATGTAACAATGATCTATGATACAGCCAAACCCCAGGCAACACTTACCAACATTTCCCGTAACACATGTAACACTGATCCATGATACAGCCAAACCTCAGGCAACACTTACCAGCAATACCCGTAACACATGTAACAATGATCCATGATACAGCCAAACCCCAGGCACCACTTACCAGCAATACCCGTAACACATGTAACAATGATCAATGATACAGCCAAACCTCAGGCAACACTTACCAGCAATACCCGTAACACATGTAACAATGATCCATGATACAGCCAAACCTCAGGCAACACTTACCAGCAATACCCGTAACACATGTAACAATGATCCATGATACAGCCAAACCCCAGGCACCACTTACCAACATTGACCGTAACACATGTAACAATGATCCACGATACAGCCAAACCCCAGGCAACACTTACCAGCATTACTCGTAACACATGTAACAATGATCCACGATACAGCCAGACCCCAGACAACACTTACCAGCATTACCCGTAACACATGTAACACTGATCCATGATACAGCCAAACCCCAGACAACACTTACCAGCATTACCCGTAACACATGTAACACTGATCCATGATACAGCCAAACCCCAGACAACACTTACCAGCAATACCCGTAACACATGTAACAATGATCCATGATACAGCCAAACCCCAGACAACACTTACCAGCATTACCCGTAACACATGTAACAATGATCCATGATACAGCCAGACCCCAGACAACACTTACCAGCATTACCCGTAACACATGTTACAATGATCCATGATACAGCCAAACCCCAGGCAACACTTACCAGCATTACCCGTAACACATGTAACAATGATCCATGATACAGCCAAACCCCAGGCAACACTTACCAGCATTACCTGTAACACATGTAACAATGATCCATGATACAGCCAAACCCCAGGCAACACTTACCAGCATTACCTGTAACACATGTAACAATGATCCATGATACAGCCAAACCCCAGACAACACTTACCAGTATTACCCGTAACACATGTAACAATGATCCACGATACAGCCAAACCCCAGGCAACACTTACCAGCATTACCAGTAACACATTTAACAATGATCCATGATAAAGCCAAACCTCAGGCAACACTTACCAGCATTACCCGTAACACATGTTACAATGATCCATGATACAGCCAGACCCCAGACAACACTTACCAGCATTACCCGTAACACATGTAACAATGATCCATGATACAGTCAAACCCCAGGCTACACTTACCAGCATTACCAGTAACACATTTAACAATGATTCATGATACAGCCAAACCCCAGGCTACACTTACCAGCATTACCCGTAACACATGTAACAATGATCCATGATACAGTCAAACCCCAGGCTACACTTACCAGCATTACCCGTAACACATGTAATAATGATCCATAATACAGCCAAACCCCAGGCTACTCTTACCAGCATTACCCGTAACACATGTAACAATGATCCATGATACAGCCAAACCCCAGGCTACACTCACTGTAACATTGATCCAAGATACAGCAAAATCCCAAGCAACCCTTACCAGCATTACCCGTAACACATGTTACAATGATCCATGATACAGCCAAACCCCAGGCAACACTTCCCAGCATTACCAGTAACACATGTAACAATGATCCATGATACAGCCAAACCCCAGGCAACACTTACAAGTTTTACGCGTAACACATGTAAAAATGATCCATGATACAGCCAAACCCCAGGCAACACTTACCAGCATTACCTGTAACACACGTAACAATGATCCATGATACAGCCAGACCCCAGACAACACTTACCTGCATTACCCGTAACACATGTAACAATGATCCATGATACAGCCAAACCCCAGGCAACACTTACCAGCATTACCCGTAACACATGTAACAATGATCCATGATACAACCAAACCCCAGACAACACTTACCAACATTACCTGTAACACATGTAACACTGATCCATGATACAGCCAAACCCCAGACAACACTTACCAACATTACCTGTAACACATGTAACAATGATCCATGATACAGCCAAACCCCAGACAACACTTACCAACATTACCCGTAACACATGTTACAATGATCCACGATACAGCCAAACCCCAGACAACACTTACAAGCATTACCCATAACACCTGTAACAATGATCCACGATACAGCCAAACCCCAGCCAACACTTACCAGCATTACCCGTAACACATGTAACAATGATCCCTGATACAGCCAAACCCCAGACAACACTTACCAGCATTACTCATAACACATGTAACAATGATCCACGAGACAGCCAAACTCCACACAACACTTACCAGGATTACCAGTAACACATGTAACAATGATCCACGATACAGCCAAACCCCACACAACACTTACCAGTATTACCCGTAACACATGTAACAATGATCCACGATACAGCCAAACTCCACACAACACTTACCCGGATTACCAGTAACACATGTAACAATGATCCATGATACAGCCAAACCCCAGACAACACTTACCAGCATTACCCATAATACATGTAACAATGATCCACGATACAGCCAAACCCCAGACAACACTTACCAGGCCTACCCGTAACACATGTAACAATGATCCATGATACAGCCAGACTTCAGACAACACTTACCAGCATTTCCCGTAATACATGTAACAATGATCCATGATACAGCCAAACCCCAGACAACACTTACCAGCATTTCCCGTAACACATGTAACAATGATCCATGATACACCCAAACCCCAGACAACACTTACCAATATTACCCGTAACACATGTAACAATGATCTATGATACAGCCAAACCCCAGGCAACACTTACCAACATTTCCCGTAACACATGTAACACTGATCCATGATACAGCCAAACCTCAGGCAACACTTACCAGCAATACCCGTAACACATGTAACAATGATCCATGATACAGCCAAACCCCAGGCACCACTTACCAGCAATACCCGTAACACATGTAACAATGATCAATGATACAGCCAAACCTCAGGCAACACTTACCAGCAATACCCGTAACACATGTAACAATGATCCATGATACAGCCAAACCTCAGGCAACACTTACCAGCAATACCCGTAACACATGTAACAATGATCCATGATACAGCCAAACCCCAGGCACCACTTACCAACATTGACCGTAACACATGTAACAATGATCCACGATACAGCCAAACCCCAGGCAACACTTACCAGCATTACTCGTAACACATGTAACAATGATCCACGATACAGCCAGACCCCAGACAACACTTACCAGCATTACCCGTAACACATGTAACACTGATCCATGATACAGCCAAACCCCAGACAACACTTATCAGCATTACCCGTAACACATGTAACACTGATCCATGATACAGCCAAACCCCAGACAACACTTACCAGCAATACCCGTAACACATGTAACAATGATCCAGGATACAGCCAAACCCCAGACAACACTTACCAACATTACCCGTAACACATGTAACAATGATCCATGATACAGCCAGACCCCAGACTACACTTACCAGCATTACCCGTAACACATGTTACAATGATCCATGATACAGCCAAACCCCAGGCAACACTTACCAGCATTACCTGTAACACATGTAACAATGATCCATGATACAGCCAAACCCCAGGCAACACTTACCAGCATTACCTGTAACACATGTAACAATGATCCATGATACAGCCAAACCCCAGGCAACACTTACCAGCATTACCTGTAACACATGTAACAATGATCCATGATACAGCCAAACCCCAGACAACACTTACCAGTATTACCCGTAACACATGTAACAATGATCCACGATACAGCCAAACCCCAGGCAACACTTACCAGCATTACCAGTAACACATTTAACAATGATCCATGATAAAGCCAAACCTCAGGCAACACTTACCAGCATTACCCGTAACACATGTTACAATGATCCATGATACAGCCAGACCCCAGACAACACTTACCAGCATTACCCGTAACACATGTAACAATGATCCATGATACAGTCAAACCCCAGGCTACACTTACCAGCATTACCAGTAACACATTTAACAATGATTCATGATACAGCCAAACCCCAGGCTACACTTACCAGCATTACCCGTAACACATGTAACAATGATCCATGATACAGTCAAACCCCGGGCTACACTTACCAGCATTACCCGTAACACATGTAATAATGATCCATAATACAGCCAAACCCCAGGCTACTCTTACCAGCATTACCCGTAACACATGTAACAATGATCCATGATACAGCCAAACCCCAGGCTACACTCACTGTAACATTGATCCAAGATACAGCAAAATCCCAAGCAACACTTACCAGCATTACCCGTAACACATGTTACAATGATCCATGATACAGCCAAACCCCAGGCAACACTTCCCAGCATTACCAGTAACACATGTAACAATGATCCATGATACAGCCAAACCCCAGGCAACACTTACAAGTTTTACGCGTAACACATGTAAAAATGATCCATGATACAGCCAAACCCCAGGCAACACTTACCAGCATTACCTGTAACACACGTAACAATGATCCATGATACAGCCAGACCCCAGACAACACTTACCTGCATTACCCGTAACACATGTAACAATGATCCATGATACAGCCAAACCCCAGGCAACACTTACCAGCATTACCCGTAACACATGTAACAATGATCCATGATACAGCCAATCCCCAGGCAACACTTACCAGTATGACGCGTAACACATGTAACACTGAAACATGATACAACCAAACCCCAGACAACACTAACCAACATTACCTGTAACACATGTAACAATGATCCATGATACAGCCAAACCCCAGACAACACTTACCAACATTACCCGTAACACATGTAACAATGATCCATGATACAGCCAAACCCCAGGCAACACTTACCAGTATTACCCGTAACACATGTAACAATGATCCATGATACAGCCAAACCCCAGGCAACACTTACCAGTATTTCCCGTAACACATGTAACAATGATCCATGATACAGCCAAACCCCAGGCAACACTTACCAGTATTACCCGTAACACATGTAACAATGATCCATGATACAGCCAAACCCCAGGCAACACTTACCAGTATTACCCGTAACACATGTAACAATGATCCATGATACAGCCAAACCCCAGGCAACACTTACCAACATTAACCGTAACACAAGTAACAATGATCCATGATACAGCCAAACCCCAGACAACACTTATCAGTATTACTCGTAACACATGTAACAATGATCCATGATACAGCCAAACCCCAGACAACACTTATCAGTATTACTCGTAACACATGTAACAATGATCTATGATACAGCCAAACCCCAGGCAACACTTACCAGCATTACCTGTAACACATGTAACAATGATCCGTGATACAGCCAAACCCCAGACAACACTTACCAACATTAACCGTAACACATGTAACAATGATCCATGATACAGCCAAACCCCAGACAACACTTACCAGCATTACCAGTAACACATGTAACAATAATCCGTAATACAGCCAATCCTCAGGCAACACTTACCAGCATTACCAGTAACACATGTAACCTTGATTCATGATACAGCCAAACCCCAGGCAACACTTACCAGCATTACACGTAACACATGTAACAATGATCCATGAAACAACCAAATCCAAGGCAACACTTACCATAATTTTCCGACACATATGTAACAATGATCCATGATACAGCCAAACCCCAGGCAACACTTACCAGCATTACCTGTAACACACGTAACAATGATCCATGATACAGCCAAACCCAGGCAAAATTCACCTGCATTACACGTAAAACATGTAACAATGATCCATGATACAGCCAAACCCCAGGCAACACTTACCAGCATTACCCGTAACACATTTAACAATTATCCATGATACAACCAAACCCCAGGCAACACTTACCAGCATTTCACGTAACACATGTAACAATGATCCATGATACAGCCAAACCCCATGCAACACTTACCAGCATTACCCGTAACACATGTAACAATGATCCATGATACAGCCAAACCCCAGGAAACATTTACCAGCATTACCAGTAACACATGTAACAATGATCCATAATACAGCCAGACCCCAGACAACACTTACCAGCATTTCCCGTAACACATGTAACAATGATCCATGATACAGCCAAACCCCAGGCAACACTTACCAGCATTACCAGTAACACGTGTAACAATGATCCATGATACAGCCAAACCCCAGGCAACACTTACCAGCATTATCCGTAACACATGTAACAATGATCCATGATACAGCCATACCCCAGACAACACTTACCAGCATTACCCGTAACACATGTAACAATGATCCATGATACAGCCAAACCCCTGGCAACACTTACCAGCATTACCTGTAACACATGAAATAATGATCCATGATACAGCCAGACCCCAGGCAACACTTACCAGCATTTCCAGTAACACATGTAACAATGATCCATGATACAGCCAAACCCCAGACAACACTTACCAGCATTACCCGTAACACATGTAACAATGATCCATTATACAGCCAAACCCCAGACAACACTTAACAGCATTACCCGTAACACATGTTACAATGATCCATGATACAGCCAGACCCCAGGCAACACTTACCAGCATTTCCAGTAACACATGTTACAATGATCCAGGAAACAGCCAGACCCCAGGCCGGCTTGTGTAAGGCAAGAAACAGGTCGGATTCCAGCTGCGATAATATATGGCTATCCTCCTTCGTATAGCGGCTATATATGGTTGTGGTGGTTAAGCCGATACATAAAACCCAGCCAGCTAGATTGAGATGCTGGAAAAGGAAAGTAATGAAATAAATGTTTGACGTCTCAAAAGTGTTATATTATATTGTGGGAAAGTGAAATTTTATTCCTAAATGGCTTTGGAATTACCCATATTTATCTAACATTGATGTAATGTCTGGAACAGTAGTGTGATTACGTATTAGACAAAAGTCAGTAGATTCCGATAATTCGAACCAAAATTGGACTTTTCTAACGATACATTCTTCAGAAATCGGCCGATTTTGTGAATTTTGCCTTAACCGTATTACCGACGTCGTTACTTTAAAGGCTACCAAGCTTGGCAGTTTATTGCACCGTATATTGGAAGAAAATCATTAAATTAACGTGTTTTATAAAAGATCCGCCAAACTCGGTTGTTTTTAAAGTTTTATTTGCTTTTCTTTACATCTTTGAAAAACTGATTTTCGAGAAAATAAAGATCGGCAATTTCCGTAAAATTGCCACGGATTGACGTCATCAATGGCTTGACTCCGCCCCCAATCTAGAGCATGATGTATCTGAAAAAGATAATGTGTTCGACTTTTCTGTCATATAGCGAAGTCTCAGTTTTTATCCATTTCTCGATCGTAAGAGTAATACAGACAAACTTAAACCGTTCTTTGGCACATTCCTTAATTCACCTACGACCTATTCTTTGACTGTTTTAACATTTTTTCTAACTTTTACTGAGGACGAATTCCGTGTTTTGAGTATCAATTGGGGAAGTCGCTTTATGACAGAAAAGTCGGACATTTAACTTTTTCAGAAATTTCAGACTTTCCGGGAAATGACCCATGACTGCCCGTTTTTCCCACCATGACGTCATTCAGTGGCAAGTATGACGTCATAATTTCAAGTCGGAAGTTTAGCGTATTTTCTTCGGCAAAGATCGGAAAAGACCAAAATATCCAATTTAAAAGACGAAATAAAAACACTTCTAATGTTGGAAAATTGTAGAAACTTTGATATTTGGTTAATAGTAAGGTGTTCTTTTGGCACAAGACTTTAATTTTGCCAATCATCGGACACTTTAAACGCCAAAACGCAGGTGTTTAAATGACGTCATCAAAGCATTTCCAAATACGGCCTGATAAATTTTCACGTTTTATTCATGTTCGATGAAAAACTGATGCAAAAGTTTGTATTGTTTATCTAAAAAAATGTGACGGATCTAACTTTCTATCTTCTTTTTTTAACTTTAGATCGCTATCTTATTTACGACAACATGCGCGTTTTGGATGCGCAGTCGAATCGAATACGGCCTCCTCAAGTTTTAAAACGTCTCATACAATTGTACAAGCTTCATACTAGGTGAATGTTAAGGAGGCCGTTTCATACAGGTGGCATACAAAGTGCATTTAAGTAGGTCGTTTCACATATGTTGTCCATAATCCGCTCAGTGAACGTTACCGTCTGCTTCTCCTCATTTACATTCGGTCTAAATTTAAATTGTTTGAGAACCGGTTGAACATGATACTTGTCGATGGAATATTTTGATCTTACCTTTGGTATTCGTATTTTACATTTACACCTATATAGTAGGTAACCAGTCATCACACCCACAATAAAGGGGCCTGCACGTGCATAACTAGGGTTATATAGTAACCAGAATTCATCGCGGTCCGTCCTAGAATAATACAAAGCACGCATTCTCATAATAAGCAGTAAATTAAAAAGACACTATTGTTAAAAGAATGAAGACCTTAAGGGGGGATGTTCCGGTTTTTCGGAATACTCGGTCATAACTGTAGAAAATTTAATGTTTCGCACCAAATATGTTTTGCTACCATATTTTCAATAATATAACACGTCATTACAATTTACCAATTTCGACGGTAATAACCTATTTACTATGCAAAACTGATTCCTCTAGATGGAAATCGGTCATTAAAAGCAAGACAGTCGTAAGTGTGTATGCAGTTACAACTGTTTTGTGTCATTTTATTCATGTGTAGCTGATAATAATTGCTGCAATTCAATAATAAGTGCGATGACCTATACATTTTCTTTTTCAATTATCACCAGGACATGTTGCTTAATACAATGAGAGAGTTTTTTCAAATTCTATTTAGTAGAACTTGAAATGTTTAGAAAATATGCAAATTTTGACATAAAACACTTCAGCTTCGTTGATCTATCTGAACACGTGTGTTTTATACACTTACGCGTTTAAAGTAGCATATATTTTGGGGTTTCTGTTCATATTCAATGTAAGACGTTACTTTAAATCCGTTTTCGGGACTAAACGATGATTATACAGCATTTTAAGTATTTTGGTGACCTTGGATAGGTGCAAGATATTATGCATTTTTTTCGTTGTAGGGGTTTGTAATACGAATGCCTATAAAATTCAAACAAGATCGATGACCATCCAATTTCATTTTATTTTTCACTTGGTAATAACATGTTATTTCAATATACAAAATATAAATAAATTCTATTATTGGGGAAAAATAGGAAACTAGAGCATTCCCCCTTAAAAATGAATCATGTAGAGTAATTATTTGTGAACGATGAAAAAATATATACCAAAATTATTATACAAGAGCTTTTATTTTTGCTACACTTTTTTTACCTTGTGCTGACATGTGTAATCTGTGTTACGTGTAACCAATGGCAATGAATTTTGGGTTAAAATGGAACGGCTTTGCCGCTGTTTATTGATAAATCGTCGGTGTTACTAAAAAATCTCGTATTACGGATTTCATTTGACCTGACACTGACCTCTATCCAAACTATGTTCATATTTCGCATATAGCGTAACAAACTTTAAAAAGACATGTATCATATTACACAGATAAAATAGGTATACTATATAAATATCACATGACTCTCAGGGCAATAGTACATATTGTCTACCCGAGACCGGTAATATTGACCGAGGCTTTAGCCGAGGTCAATATTACTGGTTCGAGGGTAGACGATATGTACTATTGCCCTGAGAGTCATGCGATATTCATTTTATTATACCGAGAAATAAACAACATCAAAACTTTTAATCTACAATTTATCTAACTTTATAAGTCCTTCACCGTTAATAAAAAAATGTTAAAATCAACCGAATGCCTTATCCATTCGTATTTGTGACATGCACGCAATTTTAGCAGGCCTGCCATCATTTTTGCTTGGTTAATTCCATGATCTAGTTGAGAAAGAGATCAGGCTAAACAGAGGTAAGCTGATTTTGCAATTGAAAAAAAAACTTGAAGTAAGATAGATTAAATTCATAAAAACCCAGAATTTCTATTTATAGGACGCTAAGCGGGTAATATGAAAAAATATTAACCGGTTAATATTATCTGAACGGGTAATATTATAGGTTATTGCATTAATATGGGAATATATTGTGTCGAACAAGTTCTTTTGGCAGAGTAACCCGAGCTTGCGAAGGTTACTACGCCAAAAGAACGAGTTCGACACAATATATTCCCATAATAATGCAATAACCTTTTTATTATATACTTTGATATTTTTTTTTTAGAAAATGTATCATAAACAAAATTCATAAAAATTATTTTATCCGCTAGGGTAGATATTACTAAAAACGTTTTAAAACATCTAGCGGTTGAACGTAAATTACGCGGGAAAAGTAACGTCAATGTATGATTACGTCGACGTCACTAGGGAAGTATAAACAACTTTGAATGGCGGCGGCCATTATTTTCGACTCGGACTGGAATCGTCGCAAAAGGTATTGAATTTGAGATATTTGTTACAGATTTTTGGTATCAATCTTCCTAAAAATATGTACGTTTGCCGTTTTGTATATTTTCATTTGTTAAAATTTGTTATTTTCGCGCATTTGCAATTAGAGTTGACTTGCTTCGCCAAGTCAATATCCGTGATATTTTGAAAGATAATTTAAGATTTTTATTCTCCAATTAACATTTTTGAGCTGTCCTAGCGTTTGTAATGGTCAATATGGATTTAATGGTGACTTATCAAGCTTGAAAGTTGTGAGGCGGGAGAGATGCCTGGAATTATAGTTCCGTCCTTGGCGACTGCGCGTGTGAAAGTTCCCGTGCAATATCAAAGTATGCAATATCAAAAAATATTGCATACTTTCCTCCCGTTCAAATACATAGGGACAATATCAAAGTATAAAATAAGAAAAAAATATTAGGTTTGTAATTATTGAATGATTAGGTCACGTGAGGTATAATAAAAGAAAATATTACTGAATTCAATATCACAATATTATTCCTCAGGGAATACAATAAAACACTATTATAAAATACTCAATTCAATATTTCGGCAAAATTTGCCTTTTTCAAGAGTTTGAAAAACTTAATCGCACTACATAATTATTTTGTAAACTAATACAGCCATTTTGTTTTTCTAACTGCGGATATGACGTCAACGTCGCTTTATCTGCGATATCACGACGTTAACGTTCCCGCGCATTATCGGACGTCAAATGACGTTATTTAGAACCGCGCGGCATTTTCACTACAGGTAGATGGCGGTACTATTTTGTAGTGTTTTGATTCACGCTGATTCTTGGACCTGTCTGTGGAGTACATCATTTTGAAATATATATATATTTTTATAAGCCGTACATTCCTAAATTGCTCTTTTATCCTTTCGTCCACCTTTCTCTCTGTCTCTCATACTGTGCCCACATTGACTCCAATTATATCTCACAGACTGTTTAGCTTAGAATTACCATAATTTTTTTACCTTTTATGATTTTATAAGACAAAATAAGCGAACCAGTTTAGCTTGGCAGTTCCCATGCTGACTGGAAAATTCACCTATATTTCAACGATTTTATGTTTGTAATTAGTCTAGATGGGAAATACCACAACAGTTTTACCTTTAATAATTTTATAAGACAAAATAGGTGAACCAGTTTAGCTTGGCATTCCCATGCTGACTGGAATCTTCATCTTATTTTATAATAGTGTATTACTGAATTATTATTTTAAAAACGCCCATGCATTTAATTCATTATTATAAAAGCTAAAACTGCGCCATATGAAATGAAATCTGTAATAACTACCACGGCTTGAATCAAGCCGTAGCTACGAGATTTTATAACAAAAATGTGTTTGTTTGAAATTACGTCACGGTTAACTGGATAAACCGTTCCCTTTTGTTTTAACATAGCTTATATCTTAGGGTGTAAAGGCCCGCCACTGTAACCATGAATTCGACAAAACAGCATTAAAGTGACATTTCACGATATTTTTTCATAAATTTTACTTTTATTTTTATCTGAAAGAACACATTTTCTTATGAAAATTATGAAAGTTTCAAGCCGAAATATTTAGCCGTTTTCGAGAAATGTATATTTTTGTGCTAAAATTAATCAAATTGTTTCTGTCTCAACTATAAAGGCGTATTTTTCGCTTATAAATAAGAACTTTCAAAAACTGATAGCATTTCTACGCATTAGAATAAGCAATCTCTGCATCAAGACATACTTTAAAAAAGTGGAATCGGAATGTTATGTCCCTTTAACATTCGGAAAAAAATATATTTTTCTGAGATATGTGTTCTAATCATTTTCCACCTTGCGATATAGCAGTTCAGGTGCGCGATTTTGGACTATCATGGTCCTTTTCTTGGCTTTGCTAGAAAACCACATTGTAAGATATGCTATTTGGTACAATTTAACAAAACCATGCCCCGTTTTAGATTGGAGTACATGTACTTTAAATGAAGATGGTCATGAAAATTGAACAGTCTCAAGTAAATATGGCCAAACAATATAAATTAAGCCAATTCGAATACTCACGCTTGTTTCTCAACTGGCAAATAGAGAAATGAGAATCGCTGTGCTGCATATCTGTGTTCGTGTGCTATGACTCCGACAATGGCTGCTCCAGCAATCAGAAGTGATATACTGACGACAAGACCAGCTGCCATGTTACTGGTACAGGGAGAGATAGAGGAAACACTCTTAACCAATTACCAAACGGCACAATTTTAGACTTATCCAAATTCAAAGGTGTTGCAGACGACAATTTCAAGTTAATGAAATTCTAAAAATCTGTCTATTTTGAGTTAGAAAACATTATGGAAAATGAAGAAACTGCTTGTCGCAAGCAATTTCTTCATTTTTCACAATGTTTTCCCAAGCCTTTTCTTTTGAAGGAGTCAAAAGGCGTCACTGTGCAGTAATGGCTTAAACACCTTCTTCAATATACCAATGTAAAGTGCAATTTCTTGTTGTCCTTATACATGTATGTGTTATAGTGCTTTCTTCGTTAGGGATGTGGGTAAATTACAACGAGTAGGTGATGGAACAAGGCAATCAACTTTTTCATATAAAAACGCGAACTTATAGCTTAAAAATGATTTATAACCAGAGAAAATGAGCTCATTGAAAGACTTAAAAACTTTTTTAAAACATTTAAATATTGAATGGAAGGAGTGTAGTTCATTGCAGTCGCAAGGGGGCATACAAGTATTTTCATCATGTAATGGCAGCACCATACAAACAAATATATTTTTGTGTAAAAAAAACACATGCATGACATGATGAACTCCTCTACCCATTTACCAGACAACACAAGTTCAGAATGTTGCAATTTGAAAGCTGCTGTGGTCCCCAAAGCATATGAATGATAAAATTGAATGTTGTTATAGAATACCTAAATCATTGAGACAAGAAGGAAATTGCTCGAAATCTGCACTCTGTATTTTACGGAAATAGTTTCTAACACATGTAGTTTCAGTTAGAGACGTTAAAACCAGGTTTATACAGGAAGAAGCCAAGTCAAAATTAAAAGATACTTACTAAAAGAATGGAATTAATAACAGTGGACTAATCCAATAGAACTGCATATCATTTGATAAGTACGCAGACCACTCCATACACTGTGGAAAGATACGTTTAAACATTATACCTCTACATATAAATGAGTTTTGAACAACTACGACGCTATCTAAATTGATGTAACATAATCTCAGAAATTGTGATATATAGCTACAACTACGTGCACTGTCAAATAGCAAAAATCCGATAATGTTTGTATACATGGTGTACAACCCACGTGACTTTTGACGTCACGAATTGGTCAGGGCTCGCTTCAGGTGAGACTTTTGCTAATAACTTTACTTATTCCTGTCGGATCGTCACAAAACATGGACGAGAGCCGTCCTTGTAGAATGCTTGACCATTTGGGAACAGGTTTTTGACCAAAAAGTCTCGGAATTTTGAGTTTATTCGAACCGCGTGATTGGAAGTCAGTGCAATTCCTTTAATCTGGATGGGAGCGATTTCATAAAATTTATGAAAATTGCTTTTTAGAAAATTTTTTCCAATTACTATGTGACCCCTAATGACCCCTAATCAATTGATCCTGTAATGCAGAATTTTGAATTGACATTAAACCCAGTCGCCGTGTTAATTTTGGCATATATGGAAAGAAAAATTGTAATGACACGGATGGGAAACTGAATATTGAATGACACGGATTGGATGTAAGACAATCAGACGCTGACGAAAATTTGATTTGCGTTCTACTTACAATTGCTTGACAGGTGTTATTGTTATTTTAGTGTTTCTTCATAGTCTTTCATTGTGCTAGAAATTTAATCAGCACACCTTATAGTACTGTTCAATGTTCCCTATTAGAATTATGTAAGTAAAGATCCGATTGTTCTTTTGTGTATGATAAGATTCTCTAAAAAAACACCTCTTCCACATCTCCCAATTAAGTTCGGCTCTGCTAATATCCGTTTTGACTTTTGAGAAATGCAATTTGTCTCACACCAATGGATGTGAAACATCTAAGTGAGAGAGCAGCTGGAGGCTCTGATTGGAATTTGTGGTATTGGTGGTGAGAGCAATACAAGTAATCCATGGTTGTGTGATCCATCTACTGCGATATGACCATACTTGGTACCATTTAGAAATAATTGATGGTACAGCAAAATTGATCTTATATTTTGATGGTGACTGTACACCTATCTCAATGCTGCCCTGTACAACCTGGCCATGGTTCTTGAATCTGCCAATGAAATAAAGCAATCTACCGCCAAAAAATATGTAGTTCTGTACGCAAGCTTACAGAACATCCTGCTTCTGTTTGAATACCGCTTAAGAGTCGGGTTTTGAGTGAATGTTATCTAATAATGTCCTTAAATAACTCGAATTTGTTATCCAGGCGGAAATTCTCCTTTCTAAAGAAGTTTGATAAATGTTTGAACACATCGACTATATCGTCTTTCAAAATGTTCATAATCTCGCATGCATGATGATCTGACCTTGCTTCCAGGCCACTGGTAAATTCTAACTGGCTGTAAAATTTTCTCTAAGATCCAGAAGCTTTAGCCACGTATCTTCTTTACAATTGGTGATGTGTCACAAATTAACGCCCTTTTCACAAAGCTAGGCCTACACGGTGTTCATTTCGATAGACTGAATACAGGTGGGGGTCTTTTAATAGTACTTTTGTGCTTGAGATCGTCCTTTTAGCTGGAGAAAATTTAACAGTCAGACGTTCGCTTTTTATCATGTACATCTGCATTTGAACCGCTTGATGCAGCTTGATGACCTTAGTAGTCGACGGGCCTTAAAACACTATTCATTCATTGATGCAGCAAGGACTTCTGATAAAGTACATGGCCAAAAGTTCGGTATAGATATTGTTTGTACCGACAATGACTTGTCGCTAACTCTTTGCGTTCAACGACACTTTAGATTTCTTCGTCTTCTTCGTTGAAAGTACCTAAAAACATAGAAAGGAAATGTACAATGTTACATATAAAAACAAGAGGACATTGAAGTTGAAAACGGCAACTCTGTCAAATCCAGGGGCAGACGTACAACTCAGACTTTCAAGTTCGATCATAGTGAAAAATCAAATTCTTCTAAGATCTTATGGTCACCGACATCGTGTCTAATTTTGTTTTTATTAGTCAACATGAACTTTTGTTAAGTGCTAGAGTGTAAAATCAAATCTTTTTAAGATTCACTTTAGGCCAAGAATATATTGCTCTGTTTTATTTAATATGTATATCCAATATCTTTTCTTTAATCTTTCTATCTACAGAATCAAAAATCATACATTGTTTATACACAAAGTTCATAGTAAATAATACTAACAAGGTCTAATATCATTCTGTCCAATGAACAATTCATGGCCCGTAAAAATCATATACATGTAATATATCATTATACAGCGCACAGCTTTATCTCAAGCAAAGAGATAGATCATATTTATTCCTTCATCTCGTTGAGAAGCTGTTAGCTGTGTTCCTTGTGTATTTTGTTCAGTTTCCCATCCATGTCTATTTCTCTCAGTTTCCCATCCATGTCATTACACATTTCTTGTCCAAATATGACAATATTGCCATGTCGACGCGCTTTAACGCAAATTCTAAATCCTGCATCTCAGGGACAATTCATAAGGGGTCACATAGTCAAAGAAAAAGTGTCTAAGAGGCATTTTTCATAAATCTTATGAAATCGCTCCCATGCAGACTAATGGAATTGCACTGACTTCCAATCACGCGGTTCGAATAAATTCAAAATTCTGAGACTTTTGTGTCAAAAACTTGTTCCCCGTTGGTCGAGTATTCTACAAGGACGGCTCTCGTCCATGTTTTGTGACGATCCCACAAGTATAAGGATAGTTATTAGCAAAAGTCTTACCTGAAGCGAGCACTTTTTACTAGTTTATCATCCGACCCTGACCGATTCGTGACGTCAAATGTCACGTGGGTTGTACACCTTGGTATAGAAAGGTAAAACTTTTGTGTTTGCCACCTTAACATAAGTAGCAGAAGAAGGTTCAGACCAAAAACGAAGAAGAAAGTATGACAAAAATTGCTGATTTGAGTTTAAAACCGTTGTCAAAATAAAAAGCGTTAGAAGTCTATTAAATAACAAATTATGTATTTCAATCGTCAGTGCATGCGCATTCATGATCATGTGGGATTTCTATTAAAGTTTCACTTCCAAGATAACTTGAAAATCAATACGGTATGGAAGTCTGAACATACGTATTTTGTGGAAGGAAATGAATAATAACGTGGTTCTCGCGTCCATTCGGTTCATTTTTCTCGAAATAATGCAGTAAACTAAGCAATTACTCACGCTCGGTCTGAACCTACATCGTAAAAGTGTGTTTGACATGTTTTGACACCTTTTTGATAACATTCGCATCACATTGCAATAAAATGGGACTGGTCTGCAATGTCTGAATTATACCGTTAATCATTCCGTATGAAATTTGAAAATTATAATATAATATTATTATATTCGTTCGTTTTGACGAAAGATTTCGTCATCAAAGTCTTCATGCCTTCCACCTAAATGAAATTATCAAAATCCAAAGTTGGAAAGATAAACTTTTAACAAGTGTTTACAAAACTGATGATACGTTCTAATTCTACGCGAGATTCCAAACTTTGGTCTGCGATTGCATGAGAATTACTTTTGTGACGTAGACATCTAGCTACGAAGAGCATAAGATCGCCGCTTTCTGACGTCGAACGATTACAAAGTCACCTGTCAATTCTTTATTTAAATCTCTAAACGACCACACTAGGGAATGGTTTGTATAGTAATGTACAGTTGCGTCTAGGACGACCCACCTTTTTCTCGACCCCGACATAATTGTTGATGTATAGAAGGTTGGCCCACCACATAGTACGACAGTTCTTCATGTACGGAAAGTTATCGTTGTTCCAGAATGGTCCGTACAGTGTGTAAGGTAGAATGACTGTACCGACCATAATAACAAGCATGTAGAGAGGTGTCAACCTAAGAGAAAAATATTGATTATACAGTGATTTCCCACAAACAATTCGCTGACAATTACAGTAGCACGCTAAAATCACTGTACGGAAAATGTGTACTAGTTTGAAACGGTATTTCTAAGATGGAGCAAAGGTGATCGTGCCATTTATTGTTTGTTTGAAAGAGTTTTAATATATTATTTTATAAGACGATTACAACATTTACGTAATAAACTTTGGATCAATTATTCACCGTTAAAATGTTATAAGATACCGTTTGTTGGTAATATTGCTTTCAAGAAGGTATTGTGGTGATCACCTGTAAATTAGAAGCGAGGAACAAAAGAACAGATGACCATTATATTCTCTATAATGGCCCCACTAGTAAGAACTGGTGTTTTGGTGGATGGGGATAAGGTATAAAGCTAGCTTTGACTCAAAATTCATTGGTGTTAGACCCTTTCCTAGGCATTACAGACTTTTGAAACTTCCTATCGTGGACATTACAGCCGTTCAGTGTATCTATCTTCCTTTTCCTTTCCACTTTTCTTAACATTTTTTTTGTATATCTCAAGGGTGTTAGTAATAACATGCACAAATATCAACTGAAACAAACAACGATAAAGACATGACAACATTCTTAAATACATACCTCAAATATCTATGGAAATAAAACATGAACCAGTTGATGTTCCTGGGTCCTCCTACCTTACGTAGTTGTTTCAATGTTAGGTATGCCACCAGTACTCCGCTGCAGTAGAAAATTTAGAATGATTGGATTTAATAGGGGTTTGACGTCTCACCCAATACAACAGCTAAGAGCATGTGGTGACGAGATGTGGTTTTAAAATATCATCCGCAAGACTGGAGGGATGGGGATCGAATCTCTGCTTTACAAGTCAAGCGCGTTAAAACTGTACCTCTTACATAGATTTAACCCATTACCACACAATGACTCCTTTTGACTCCCCGCAAGATAATGGATTTGGAAAACATCGTGGAAAAAAAAAGAAATTGCTTGTGACAAACAATTTCTTCATTTCCCACAATGTTTTCTATGTAAAAAGACCAAACAATGCAAAATTTCATTCACTTGAAACTGTCGTCTGCATCATCTTTAAATTTGGACTAGTCTAAAATTTTGCTGTTTGGTAATAGATTAAGTCCTACTATTGGCCCTTTCCCAAACGGCAACATTTTAGGGTTTTCAGAGTCAAAATCTGCCACTGACGACAAATTGGATGTTATTAAAGATAGGATTTGTGTAAATTAAGACACAGAAAATATTGAGACAAAATGAGAAACTGCTGGTTATCAGCAGTTTCTTCTTTTGTTTCAATGTTTTCCCAATATATTTCTATTAGGGACGTCAAAACCAGGTCTTGTTTGGTAATGGGTTAAGATAATGGTGAAAATCTCGCTGCTTTTCTATCAAAACACCGTAACTGCAGCTTTACATAAATCTATACATTTACGAGGTTGTAGAGGAAAAGCGACGGATTTTCTTGTTCCCAATCTCAACATACATAACGTTGGTGGGGAGTCAAAACCCCGTAACTACAGCTTGAATAAGCTGTAGTTACGAGGTTTTGACTCCCAATCGACGATAATACCCATTCATTGTTTTAGCGAATAATTATGTCAGTATTTTTAAGTCGCCATTTGTCAAAATGGCAGACTTATTGCGATTAGCTGGAAGGGTGTATATGGTGATCTAGTGTACAGAGTGTCTGTATACTGGTTTATGCAAAGAACTACTTTTTTCTGGGATTCACTCTATCTCTTTGCACCGGACCCAATGACACCAAAAAGTAGTGCAGACAGTTTAAAAAAGCAGCTTTATTGTTTGTTTAATGTAAAACTTTGACTTATATCTTTCCTTTTGAAGATAAACACAATCTTATGAAAACTTTATAATGGATATCTTGATGTCAAAAGTAAATTTGAGTTGCAAAATTAGTACGCCGAGGATTCTATCAATTTTAAAGGTCAAGTACGACCAAATGAAAGGATTCTCTGGTTTTCTCATAAATCGTTTGAAAATGGGTTTCACTATAATGCATTGACGGTCATTTCACAATCGAAAGCGTTTACGCGTTGAACATTGCAGTCAAGATATCGGATTTTTTTTGACAGCGATAAAATGTCATGATCGCACGTGCAGTTTGTTTATTCATGTGGTGACGTATTACGAGTTTTCCTAAATAAGGTAATATGTTTTCATAGATCCTCGTGGATGCCTAATGCCCCACGAGATACATGTTTTAGTGGGCGGGCGTTGAGTGTCACATGCCTCTCTGTGCTGTATACCGTTGCATATGACAAAATTCGTATATCAACATTATAGGTCAAGCACGTGTATTGTTTAACCGAAGTATATTCTGATTTTTTTCGGGAGACAGGGCGGAGCCTAGTAAACGGTTCATTACATTTAAGCTTTAGGAGAAACAGCCTTCTCGATTAGCGGTAAATCGTCGGTATTATTGCAAAACATTATAACTACAGCGTGAATCAGGCTGTAGTTACGAGGTTTTATAACAACTCATTTTACAATAGAACGTTCTTTCAATTTCGGAATGTGTTCATGCTCGTGCCGCACGTTTTTCCCTTATATCAACCAAGATATCGAGAAGTAAACTCGTCGAATAACCTCTTCGCTTAGCCACACCCTGTGAGGTGAATAAAAATGGATTATAAACTTGCGCTCATTATTATCAATATTGCAGACGATTACATTTGTTTATAAATATTCACAGCGCACGGTCATTTCGGTTTAACAATACTTTCCATGCAGTATTTGTTTACCCTTTCATTATTGCTTGAATTCAAATGATTGTTTTCCTTTCTCGATAACTTCTAAATTGAATTCTATCATTTTGAACAGATCTTGATCAGCATATTTAACATGTTTCGAGTTTAAATGGGTAATATATGTGCAACTCGCATAAATGACGACGATAATCAACAAATGCTGTTATTGTTTTTGAACTCCAATCATTGCAATGTCGTCTCATGTTGACAACTATCAAGAACAATCACTCCAGTCGGGTTTTTAGATATGTCAGTTGTCTACATGTTCTATCTTATTAACTGGAGGGGTAAATTTTAAACAGGAATCGTGAAAAATGTTGTTTTTAACTACTTTTCACGCTATAAAAATTAAAATATAGATAGTAGTTGACCTTTAACTCAATCCCCAGCACCCTTAGCAAGTGCTCTTTCATGAATATTAATGAGTTAGAAATTATGAATATTAATGGCCTTTTCATATATTGAAAAAAAGTAGTCCATTTCGTTTGCGTTCTTTTTCGACAAAACTCCGAGTTCTAATATAATTATCAGCATTAACATATGTTGTTGTTTTTTTCGTAGTAATAAGAATATACTGAAGAATTCGGTCAATGTTCTTACTTTGAACTCGAAAATGCGCATGAATATGTGTTGAAAATGCTTTGATGACCCTGACCCCTGGATGACCTTGACATTGTGACGATCAAAGTCCAAAAACTTTAACATTGGCAAAAAAAACTTTAACATTGGCCATAACTTCCTTTTTACTTAACATATTCACTTCATATTTTAGTACACAATTCCTTGGCACATTACCTTTTTGAAGGCACATACTTTGATGACCTTGACCCCTGGATGACCTTGACCTTATGACGATCGAAGCGGTATCGGGGGCATTGTCATCTTACAGTGACAGCTCTTGTATCTCAAAATTTTCTGAGCTATATTATACATCCATTACACCTGCATTAACTTGTTTTGCTTTCTGCAGCATATTTTGATGTGGACCACCCTTAAATGTTGTTGTTTGGGAAAGGGTTAATATATATTTTGTCGTCTGCAACTCTTTTCAAATTGTATCACCCCAAGATTTCGCAGTTTGGTTAATTGTTGATAATCATAAACCTAAGTGCAATAAAACACTGGATGCTCAGAGAGGATGTGGTAATAGTGGTGGGAAATCGATGTGTAGGTGTTGCATCCATCACAATATGACATACTGTTAAAAATGTTGTAAAAATACATTCTATCAGTCAGATTCTGCTTAGAATCTGCCAAACAGAACTCTTGAATAAATAGAAAAGGCTTAGCATCTGAAATTGAACAGCAACCTGAACAAAAGGAGCTTGTAATTCAGCTGTTTTTAGATCACTAAGTGGTTGGGGGTGAGTTTTTGTGATCTCTTATCATCTGTTTGCCTGTAAACGATACTATCGGGTTATTCTTGTCTCAAATTCTGAATTATTGATCACAAACATTCAAAGTTCCAAAATATCATGGTATCATCCTCATGGCGACTTTCAAGACCTTCAGTCCTTTGATTTTCTTTTGTTTTCCGACCTGTCACTCAAGGACGGATACATTGATTTCCATTTAAGGTTCCGGAACTGTAATGGCTGTAACTTTATAATGATTAAGCTGCACTACAAATATGCATGATGTTGTTTGATATCGTGTATCAATTAAATGCATGGCAAAACTCAATTTGAAATGTTATGATGTGAATTGAAAATAATCTGTAAAAACTTCTGACATGAAAATAATGCATTATCTCCC